>OY755246.1:37212603-37523047 GCA_963576725.1 Azorinus chamasolen | reverse complement strand
GGTAACCCTAAATTTAATTTTGCCATAGTTATGCCCCTTTTTCGACTTACAATTTTCATTGTTGGTTAAGTTTTATGTTCAGGTCCATATCTCAGAAACTGTCCAAGATATTTGGTTCATCTTTGGTATACATATTAACTATTACAAGGGGGGCACATTTCACAAGGGTAGGTAACCCCAAAGTTAATTTTGCCATAGTTATGCCCCTTTTTCGACTTAGAATTTTCATTGTTGGTTAAGTTTTATGTTCAGGTCCATATCTCAGAAACTGTCCAAGATATTTGGTTCATCTTTGGTATACATATTAACTATTACAAGGGGGACACATCTCACAAGGGTAGGTAACCCTAAAATCAATTTTGCTGTTGTTATCTCCCCTTTCTGACTTAGACTTCCACTACACTATCCAGCACTAAAGAAAGTGGAGCGCGCTGTCTGCGGACAGCTCTTGTTATAATATTTCATAAGCAAACAGAGCTGACCCAGATCAGACGGCTCCTACAGGAGCCGTCTGATCTGGGTCTACTCTGTTTGCAAAGGCGTAAAAAGATGTATTTATTGACTGTATAAAGATCTAACCGTCCTCGTGTTGACAAAGCTTCCTCTTAAACGAGTCTGTGATAAGTTGGTGTTTGGTCTTTACGCAGTATGTGGCACTCTTTAACTGTTAGAGACACATTTCCTCGCCTTTGCAAACATAGTAGACCCAGATGCGTCTGATCAATCAGGGTCTACCTTGTTTGCTGATCTGGTTCTATAATTTCTGCTCTGACACTATTCTTGTGTTTATATACCATTATAGAAATCAGCGAATACTTTTCCATGATGTCATTATTCCTTATATGAATATTAATGAGATAAAAGTTTAAAGACAAACGGATGGTTGTCTGCTCACTATTTTCATGAGAAATGATCATATACATGTTCTATCGAAAAAGTTTGTGTTAAGAGATATACTGCGGTACGTCGTATTTCATTTCGGGAGTATTGAACCAAAGTCATGACCACTGTTGCTAAAAATAGAAAACTTTGAAGGACATTTTTAATCACACTTTATGTACATGTATGTTGCTTGGGAGTGTATTAGGGGAGTCTGGGATCATGGCCAACTCATTGTTACATAACATTTTCCCTGTTGAATATTCATGTAAAAAATAATGACAGTCTGAATATTTATTGCCTGGTTTTTGTGGGGTTGTTTTTTTATTAAATGGTATGATTATTTCCATGTACACATGATACTTTGGTACTGATAGCAGCGGTATGGTCTGATATATTATAATTTCATAAGCAAACATAGTAAACCTTGATCAGAGGGTTCCTGTAGCCGTCTGACAGGGGTCTACTCTGTTTGCAAATTTGTGGAAAAGCATTGTATGGGGGAGGGGTGGGAGTGTGGTATTCGGTCACAGTAAGGCTGCAGAAAATCTGGTTTGTGTGTTCTTGTCACAGCTCTTGTTATAGAGATGAACTCCGCGCAGTACTTAAAAGCAAAAAAACAACAAACAAAGTGCCTTCTCCCCTAGCAAATTATTTAGTGCCTTACCAGATAAATAGTCATTTAAATATAATCACTTTATTGATATAAATTTGCTGAATGTTTATAATTACATATGAACAGTATTATATTTGACATGGCAGAAACTGAAGGACCACATTTATATCACAACGTGCTCGATAGCAGTAAGTTAGTTTCAAAGTTGCATAGGTTTAAAATTCTGAAGTCATTTTGTTATGCAAACTTTTCTAAAATATGAGCAAAATACATCTTTAACCCTTCGCTTGCTATTCACGTCAATATACCTACCTGTAAATAGTGAAGACCCAGATGAGACAGCTCCTGCAGGAGCTGTCTCATCAGGGTCTGCACTATATACAAGTTGATTGTGCAACCAGTGCACTCCACAGCAGTGACTGCATAGCGAAATACGTGTACACAGTGAAGATATATGTAATTATACAACAGGGCATGGGTAAAGAAGGAGAAATGTATTTTAAAATTCAGCAAGAGAAGGGTTAAGACAACAGTAAGTGAATTATCATATCAAACGATAAACAACTACAGATAGTTGTTGTTCAATCAAGCATTTATGTTTCAAGGTTGTATATGAATTCTGATCTTACTTAAAAGAAATCTTTAAAAAATAGCAACCTTTCATAAGATTTCTATCAAATCCAGTTCTTTTGTTTACGCCGTCTCTATTACTTAAAAGTTAAAAAGAATAGCGCATTTCCCTTTTTGTGTAAAAGTAATACAACCATTCGGATAGCATCTCTTTTGACGGTTCGATTGTTAAGAAACAAAGGGGTCTCTTAAAGCAATCACATTGTCATTAAATACATGGGCCTCTTAAAGCAGATGGCTGTCACCATTCTACTACCGTGACTCTTGATATCTTTTTAATGGTCATTCTAGATAGGTCTAACCCTTTCCTTCATGTAAACTCCTTTTCATGCATTTGCAAACGGAGCACATCCAAATCAGAGGCTCCTATAGGAGCCGTCTTATCTGGGTCTGATCTGTTTCTATACGGTATAATGTAGATCTGATTACACAGAGCCTGTCTGAGCCAAAACAATCGGCTAATAAATACCCATGATGTCATTATTCCTTACATGAATATAAAAAGGGGAAATGGTAAACTGCCTCATCGTACACATGATGGCTACAGCTTACAAAGTTATTGATTCACGAGCAGGTGACTATCATAGGTTTATTCTGACAAAGACTTGATAGAATTAAAACCGCATAAAGCGGTATCAGGCAATTTACAGTTGAACTTCGATATCTCGAACTCGGATAACTTGAACTTCTGGATAGCTCGAAGTAAAAGTTCGGTCCTTCAAAGACTTACCATACAGAATTGTTCTTAAAATGTATCACTACGCATATCTACATACTTGCAAACAGGGGCCATCTTACCAGTTTCATGTTACAGCTTTAAGAATTCCCTCAATAGTTACCTGTCTAAATTTTGGAATAGTCCATTTTGAAAGGGATACTAACAGTGTGGGCGGTACATCGCATACTTTGTTATGACATTATTCATTGCCAAGGATTTCCGATTATCAAAAAAGCTGATATTTAAACATAAACATATACTATTTAAACATAAATTAAGCCATGACAGTTTATGCATATTTTTCGTATAAGCATTCATAAACGTGGTTTGTCGTTCAGATACACAATACTTTCGCTGTTGCCATTTTCCCTGTTGAATATTCATGCAAGAAATAATGACGTCATAAATATCTATCAGCTGGATTTTTGTAATAATATACTCCAGCAGGAATTTTATATTGGTAGAAAACTGAAGAGTCGGATCTATTATAATCCCATCAGCAAAAAGAGCAGACCCTGATCTGACGGCTTCTGTAGGAGCCGTCTGATTTGGGTCTACTCTATTTGCGAAGGCGTGGAAAAGCATTTATACGAAGGAAAGGGTAAAATAATTGATCCTTAGAATTCTAACTACAGTAAAACCTCTCTTAACCGGCCGTTAAATTTAGTATGAATATCGGTTTTGGAAACAGGTGGCAGCTTAATGCAGGGTGAAAGTCATGCAGAAAGCTCCTCTAGGAGCTTTCTGCATGACTTTCACTCTGCATTAAGCAGCCACCTGCCTAAAAGTATCTAAATTCTTATCTACTAGAATTCCGGTTAAGAGAGGTTATACTGTATAATTTATGAGCCGATTATCGAATCTTGGAACAATCATATCTAAAATAATACACTTTTATATGTACAGAAGTATAGTTTTACTCTTTGCTCGATGTTTCAGTTTGTTGCTCAGACATACTGTCTTGTGAACTACCTCTCCTGAGAATTACGAAGTATGTTCAAATGCATTTATAAATTATCTAGCATCTTGAAACATAAGCTGTCACATCACATGAAAATTATATACAATCTTAGACAATCCCTAGTGACATGGTCAGAGACGTTAGGGCTTGGTTTTACAAAGAGCGGAAATGTGCGTGTTTCACTTGATTTATGAAGTTGCCCTGTGGTTTTTTGTAGATTGTGATAGACGTACGCAAAGGTCCCTCTGTCATCTTAAGACAGGATTTTCATATTCAGTATAATTTAACCTTTAGCATGCTATGGGTGGATGAGTGAATACCTATGCAAACAGTTTGGATCCAGATGAGACGCCGAGTAACTAGGCGTCTCATCAGGATCCAAACTGTTTGACACCCTGATTGCATTTTGGTAGACAAATTGATTATAGCTTCATTTTTATACGCTCGTTTGAAAAAACGGGACGTATTATGGAATGGCGCTGTCTGTGTGTGTCTGGCCGTCTGTCCGTCTGTAACATCTCTAACTCAAGTTCTGCGTGGTGGATCCTTCTCAAATTTCACCACAATGTTTATCTAGACATGCTACAGTAGCCTGCCAAGTCGCGGTTCGTATATCCAAGGTCAAGGTCACACAACTGGACTTAGAATTTGCGTTTAGCAAAAATGTTAACCTCTCTGTCTGTCTGTAACATCTCTAACTCAAGTTCCGCTTGGTGGATCCTTCCCAAATGCAACCACAATGTTCATCTAGACATGCTACAGTAGCCTGCCAAGTCCCGATTCGTTTATCCAATGTCAAGGTCGCACAATTGGACTTAGAAGTTGCGTTTAGCATTTGCGTTAAGCAAAAATGTTAACCTCAATTTACGTGGAACACATTTTTGTAAGACAACTTATTTACATAACACTTTGTGACAAAGGTTTGAAACTTAGAACACTTATTCACCGTCACAACCTCCACCTGTAGGCAAGAGTACGTAACTCTGTGAAGCATTTTGACCGAAATATGCCCCTTTTTAACTTAGAATTTTTGGTTAAGGTTTTTGTTAAAGTCCATTTATTTACATAACCCTTTGAGATAAAGCTTTTAAACTTGGAATACTTGTTCACCATTACAAGCTTCATCTGTAGACAAGTGTACATAACTCTGTCAAGCATTTTGACAGAATTATGCCCCTTTTTAACTTAGAATTTTTGATTAATGTTTTGGTTAAAGTCCACTTATTTACAAAACCCTTTGAGATAAAACTTTTAACCTTGGAACACTTGTTCACCATCATAAGCTTCACCTGTAGACAAGAGTACATAACTCTGTCCAACATTTTGACAGAATTATGACCCCTTTTAACTTAGAGATTTTGGTTACGGTTTTGGCTAAAGTCCATTTATTTACATAACCCTTTCAGATTAAGCTTTTAAACTTTGAACACTTGTTCACTCTCACAAGCTTCACCTGTAGGCAAGAGTACATAACTCTGTCTAACATTTTGACATAATTATGACGCTTTTTAACTTGGAACTTTTGGTTAAGGTTTGGTTAAAGTCCACTTATATACATAACCCTTTCAGATAAAGCTTTTAAACTTTTTAAACTTTTGTTCACCGTCAGAAGCTTCATCTGGAGGCAAGAGTAAATACAGTGTCAAGCATTTAGACACAAATATGGCCCTTTTTTAATTTAGAATATTTGGTTAAGGTTTTTTGTTAAAGTACGCCTATTTACAACCTTGAAACTTGGTCTCAAAATTGGACTTAGAATTTGAGTTTAGCAAATACGTTAACCCCAGTTTATGTTGAACAAGACCTCGACGGGCGTATATTGTGCCCACTGGCACTCTTGTTGAAAATGTAGTAGGTGAAACATTCTGCAAAAATAATTTGCTCAGCAGGCTAAAGGTTAATCCAATGATAAAGTAGAGTCTCGCTAATAAAACCAATCAAAGAAGTATAAATCTGCATTTACACAGAGTTTAGCATTTTTCTGTTTAGTAGAATATACACCAACATATGTACTGAAGGAAACACCCTCCAAATGAAAAATGGACATTTTCGGACAAGTTGGCTGAGAGTATATAGGAACAGATGTGTTACACCTTTAGCACAATTTTCAAATGTGTCAATATTCGAACTGGTTGTTGCCTTAATTGACTTCATGTTTCCGTTCGATAAGGTTTCTATTTGGCGTATTGCAATGAACAGAATATATTTTTATAAATTCTCGTGTGCACGATGTTTTGATTATCTCAAGTATAAAAACGCCAGGTACTTGCAGGAACCCTTCAAATGTTTAGGAGTTTGCTGGCATGTGATCTATTGTCCTTAACTTTCTCCTTGTTTAATATTCATGGAATATTAATTAGCAGTAATTATGTAATGGCACATATACACAGGATTTGTTGGTATTGGTAGAAACTGTAGAATCAGATATATATCACTTCTTAACCCTTTCCCTGTTCTATGTTCATTCCAAATTTCAATACCTACTGAATAGTCATGGACAAACTAGTTATAATGGAATATGGAAGGTGGACTATTGTAGCCATTTCAGAAAATTAAAGAAACAGATCTTTGAAATTATATAAGCAAACAGAGTAGACCCTGATCAGACGGCTCCTCTAGGAGCCGTCTGATCTGGGTCTACTCTGTTTGCAAATGCGTGAAAACACGTTTACATAAGGGAAATGGTTAAGAAACAGAGCAGATCTTGAATAAACGGCTTCTATAGGTTCAGTCTGGTTTGGGTCAACTCTGTTTGCAAATGCGTGAAAATGCGTTTATATGAGGGAAGGGTTAAACTGTATGGGATCACTGATGACTGATAAATGTATTGAAGTACATTGTAATTACTTGTTGTATTACCAAAGCTTGCTCACGGAATTTATTACGTTTTATTTTGTTTAATTTAATTCCAAGGTATTAAACAAAACGCACTCTTTCGCAGTTTCATACCTCAACTTATACATGTATCTTATTCCTTCGAACGAGACTATAAACCGAGGTCCGATATAGTAGTGCTTTACACTGGGCATCTTAAAGAACCAGAGAAACCCTGTCGATAATAAGAGTAGGGCATCGCGCCCCGGTTTTCCTGTATCCTCTTGAATTGAAATGAATACTATTTTGCTGTATCACATTCGCGTGAAACTGTGTGTAAAACTCCTGTTAAGCGCGACCTGTTATTCGCTGTATACTCAAACAGCATGGATTCAGAATCCGAACTGTTCCATATTCTGACAAAAGCTTCTTAAAACTTAACGTTTACTCCATAAATAAGCCTTTCTACGCCTTTATGAACAGAATAGACCAAGATCAAACGGCTCCTATTGAAGCTGTCTGTTCAGGAGATCCTCTGTTTGCTATTGATACAATATAGATACATGTATGTTTCTACAGTTTCTGTGACGATCACAATAATTTTGTATATACAGTAAAACCTCTCTATAACGGTCACTTAATTGTGTTAATTAGTTGGTATTTTGGGCAGGTGGTTGCTTAAAGCAAGGTGAAAGTAAAACAGAACGCTCCTATAGGAGCGTTCTGTTTGACTTTCACCTTGCTTTAAGCATCCACCTGCCTTTAAAACAAAATATTTGATGTGATTTAGTGGTCGTTATAGGGAGGTTTTACTGTAGCGCTATAGTAAGAAATCAGTAAAGTAATATCTAGTATGTCATTCTTTCTTGTCTGAATATTCATGGAGTAAACTGAGTAAACTAATCTGCAGTAAGTAGATACAATGTATATATCAATATATCACAAATGTTTTCAGCATGATATAATTATATTAAGTACACGAAGCCATCGTATTTGTTGTTTGTTTGATAAAGAACGGGATGTTCTGTCGAAATACTAACTTTCAGTATTGATGTGGATTGTACTTCCTGTTGAAATACTTAATCAGCATTGGTATAAACTGGATTTTCTGTCGAATTTGTTTCAGCATTGATATAAACGGGATTTTCTGTCAAACTACTTAATTTCAGCATTGATGTAAACGGGAATTTCTGCCGAAATACTGAACTTCAATATTGTTATAGACAGTAATTTCTGCCATGGAGCCCTCCTCAATAACCTTAAGACTAACTGTTAACCCCGTCCGTGCCACAATGACGGGTTTATGATATCACATGCAAACAGTTTGGATCCAGATGAGACGCCGAGTAACTCGGCGTCTCTTCAGGATCCAAACTGTTTGACACCCTGTTTACTGTTTTATAAAGAAAATGGAAGAAGTGCACACACTTACACTAAAAATAAACGAAACTCTGCCCAGCAGTCGACAATGCTGGCACCGAAAGGGTTAAAGTGCAGGAACCGAGTATATAATGCATTCGCAAAACAGGGAAAAGGTTAGCCTTGCATTCATATAAACGCTTTTCACTCCTTTATATACAATTATCTATGTAGCTACTGCCGTCTCCTTCAGTACTAATCAAAGTACTGACAGTACTGAAGGTTTCGGACATAATATTATATTGATTGTTTGCTGTGGATTTTTCTGAAAATCGTGTCAGTAGTTTGGAAGACATTTAAAGAATTGTTTTATGAACATGTCACACACAGTGCGATTCCAATAGCTCAACTTGCCACTTTGTGCCAATAGAGCCAAAATTGATGTTTAATGTAGTATAGAGCCATCACTGCATTATTTGAAAGTAAGGGTCATACTTCTGCTACTATCTGTTGGACCATAACAGTAATTAGCATGCATCATTCACTTATCCATATATACACCTCCACCAATTTTAGACATATTCCTTATGATTCTAAATACCCTACAAAATAATTGCCAAATATACTGTGGGGTGATATTAACAATATGACAAATTATAAAGTAACAAATATATTTCAGCTTAGCATGGCAGGATACAACAGGGAAAATAAAATTAACTAGAAAATTGTTTCCAAGACACCGATGCACCCCTCCCCCTAACAATAGTGTCTCTATATCAAGCACTTTTGACTATGTGTTATACAGTGAAGAAAATTTCAGAGTCCCATAACTCTGGTAAAATGGTCAGAGCAATAATTACATTCTTTAAGAAAATCTTCACATCAAGGTTGACGGCTTATCATGGGTGAAAATTTGAAGTAAAACCTCCCATTGGTATATGGGTTGTTAGACACATAATATTGTTTCACTTTATATTATATAGTGAAGACGATTTCAGGGTTCCATATCGGGTACAAATGGTCTGAGCAAAAATAAGCCTTTCTGTGCTTTTGCAAACAGAAAAGACCCTGAAGTTCATATAATAGTTTATCCATGCCTATACCTTGTCTTTTTGTGTGATTGTGTTGTATTTTCTTACTTTTTCCTGAGGAGACTGCGAGTATGAGTCTGTTCAGGGTCAATTTGTGAGTCTGTGCTGCAAACAATACATACCCCGATCAGTTACCACAACTGGCCAGGGTCTTTGCTATTTGCAGCATCATACATGTAACAAGTATATCAATAAATGATATAATTAAAAATAAATTATAGTCATACATGCAAATTACAGTAAGTGCTGTAGTAAACACTGCAGACCCTGATCAGTAACCGGCGTCATAGAAATAAATGATATGAATTAGAAATAAATTACATACATTACTATAAGATACTATAAGACACTATAAGATACTATAAGCCTGACACGTAAATCAATACATGATGAAATGTATATGAATTAAAAGATAAGAAAGTGCTTTGTCTCATTTTGTTTGCCTTTCTCCTTTTTTTCCTTTTAATGATTTTTTAATAATATAAAGGATACAAAAACCCTTGTTTCCTTTTAATAGTAATTGTTAATACTACCATCCAAGCTACTTAAACAATAAAGGTTTGCAAAGTGGGACACCCTGTTTGGATTCAGATCTAATACCAAGTAACTGTTTGACCAAAATCTAAACTGTTTACAACTTGTGACAATTTTGCCTTAGGTCAAAATGCCTAAAACTGATCTTTTAGAAATTCAAACGATGACAAACCTGAAGCAGACGATATTACAGATTTCTACAGCTTGCTTAATCCTTATAATGCTGAGTGATGTTTCGTTTGCAACAATTGCCGTCTGCTTCAATTCTTCAATAAACTTTCTTCCATTTTATGCAAAAATATGGTCAAGATGACAAACAATTTGGATCCTGATGAGACGCAGAATTATGTGGCCTCTCATCTGGATCCAAACTATTTGCATAGGTAATCACAGTTTCGCCGCTAGCGTGCAAAGAGTTAAGCGTGTATGACCTCTAGAGATTTTAGCATGATGTAACAGTTGCCCAGCACTACTGACCACCAGTGATGTAACCTTTATACTGTAAATGACGTAAAGAACAGAAGAAGTCTATTTAACCCTTAATTTCCCCATATAAACTTGTTTTCATGCATCTGCAAACAGATTCGACTCAGATAAGACAGCTCGCTCCCATAGGATCAGGGTCTGCTCTGTTTGCTAATGGATCCACCTTCCATATTTCATTATAAATATTTTGTAAGATTCCGGAATCGGATTGTAAGCCAAGCACTGCACATGCGCGTATTCTCTTAGGGGGATTCCCGCTAGGTAGAGCTCGTGCAATAGGGTTTTCCGTGAAAGTTTGAGTCGCAATCCATTTTATAAGGATTTCGGCAAAGCCGAAACCCTAAAAATGGGATCTCTTAACCCATTACCTCATAGGCTATATTTAGATCCAACATCTTTGAAAAATTCTAGCGAAAAGGAGCTTTAACTAGAGAAAATTTAGAGTTTTGTAGTTTGAAACCATTGTGATAAATAGAGCATTTGCTCCTATAGGAGCAAATGCTCTATTTATCACAATGGTTTCACAAAGTAACTTGAACAGAGTCGTCAAAAGTCGTCAATATGAGGGAAAGGGTTACGCATATCCCATAAACCCATACTTCATGAATATTTAACACTGCCTGCTGAGAAAATTGTGTCGATATGTCCAATTTTGTCCAATGCCATTGACTTCGGTTGTCACAATTGATTTATCTTGCATTTCTTTTTTAACAACACGATCAGAGTATCAATCAGTTTAGATCCTGATGAGACGTCGAGTTACTCGTTGTCTCACTCATCTGGATCCAAACTGTTTGCATAGATATTCAGCTCTAATTACTAATCCAGCGGGCTAAAGGTTAAACCATGTGACATGTGTATAGATTTCACGTTGCTATTACATGTACAACGAACTGTTCGTTTCTGTGACAAAACATACCATAAGTTAGTGCGAAGAATACCTAAAATAGTTCATACCATCAATGTATATCTGAAAAATGTATATATTGTTTTGCCAATAAGTTTGAAATTTCCAAGAGGGTTCCAAGAAATAAAATCCCACAATGTCTCCAAAGAGAAATTAACTGCTTGTTAAATGACATATATCAGGAAAATGATGGTGGAATTGGTAAAAATGAGTAATAATTCTGTTTGATATGAAACAGGTTTTTTTTTTGACTGATACACTTCTATATCCAATGGCATTTTATCAAACTGAGTAAACCCTCCTATGCAAATAGTGTCACCTACGTCATTAACAGTACCGTGAACCCGTTACTACATGTACATGGATATCTAAACATTTCCCTGGTCTACATTTCGCCCAAAGTTCAATACCTACTGAATATCCATGGACAAAATTGTAAAAATAAAATATCATGGAAGATGGAACAATGTAGCTATTTTAGAAACTAAAGAAACAGATCTATCAAATTTCAGTAGCAAAGAGAGCAGAGCCTGTTCATCTAGATGATGTAATTTCAACCATTTTCTTCATTTAAACGCCATATCACGCCTTTGCAAACAGGGCAGACCCATATAAAATAGCTCCCATATGAGCCGTCGGATCAGGGTATGCGCTGTTTGCTTATGAAATTATAAAAGACGAGACTAGTTTTTATCGATACCAAAATATAACACATATCGTACTTTTTATACGCCCGAAGGTAACTTCGGTCGTGTTATGGTATGGCGCTCCTCCGTCCATCTGTCCGTCTGTTAGCCAAATCTTTGTCCGCTCAATAACTTGCTAACTATTAGGTGTATAGTCTTCATACATTATAGGGTAGTAGATCATGGCCAATAGATAACCCCTATTGATGTTTAGCTCAGTCGGTCAAAGGTCAAGGTCACAGTGACATTCAACTCAAGAATAAAGTGTCCACTGAATAAACTTGGTAAGTATTAGGTGTGCTGTCTTCATACCTAGTAGGAAGGTTGGCCATGGTCAGTAGATGACCCCTATTGCTTTTGAGGTAATTCAGTCAAGGTCACGGTGACCTTCACTCAAAAATATGTCCGTTCAGTAACTATTAAGTGTGCTGCCTTCATACTTAGCCACATCTTTGTCCGCTAAATAACTAATGACAACTATTAGGCGGTTGCCTTTGTACATTACAGGGAGGTAGGTCATGACCAGTAGATGACCCCTATTGCTTTTGAGCTCAGTCTGTCAAAGGTCAAGGTCACAGTG
Source organism: Azorinus chamasolen (assembly GCA_963576725.1). Taxonomy (NCBI): domain Eukaryota; kingdom Metazoa; phylum Mollusca; class Bivalvia; order Cardiida; family Solecurtidae; genus Azorinus; species Azorinus chamasolen. Next base: position 37,510,786 of record OY755246.1, on the reverse strand, counting down.
ACCTTCAACTCAAAATGTTTGTCCGCTCAATAACTTGATATGTATTGGGTGTGCTGTCTTCAAACCTAGTAGAAAGGTTGGTATGGTCAGTAAAAGAAACCTATTGAGTTTGAGGTCATTCGGTGAATGGTCAAGGTTACAGTGACCTTCACTCAAAAAACATGTCCGCTCAATAACTTAATATTATCAGGTGTGCTGTCTTTATACTTACTAGGAAGGTTGGTCATGGCCAGTAGATGTTTTGAATCCGCCACGGACTTTCGCTTCTTTCAATAATTTCATTCTGTACCTTTCATTTTCATATCTCTTTTCTTTCCCGATTCAACAGATATTTCAAGCGCCATTTAATTTTGAAAAGCTTGTACTGTTCGTGTGTTACTAATGTTTATCATTCGTTTTGATGAACAACTGTTTTTGTAAAGTATTGCCGGTATTTAATAAGGAGAGAAATTTTATAAGCTAACAGCTTTCAAAGTATTATATATCAAGGAGTGGGATTTAATAAGCTTGCAGCTTTCATTCCATTCTTCTTAGAAACTATATATATTTATGCATGCTGTGAAATACAGAAATAAACTGTGTTAACCCTTTCCCTCATATAGACGTGTTTTCACGCATTTGCAAACAGAGTAGATCCAGATCAGACGGCTCCTAGAGGAGCTGTCTGATCAGGATCTACTCTGTTTGCTAAAATAATTTGATAGATCTATTTCTATGGTTTCTAAAATGTCTACAATGTTCCACATTCCATATTTCTTTATAACTATTTTGTGAATGAATATTCAGTAGATATTGAAATTTTGAATAAACACAGCACAGGGAAAGGGAGGGTTAAACAAAATATCCACGTCATGTCTAACTATTCCCGTATCCGTATGCCATTATAGTTCAACCTTATTCATATCCACTATGTTATTATTTCTTACATACAGACACTTGCTTTAATAGACAATATTTTAGGTGTTTCATTGCCGCTTTAGAGGATGGGGTTTTACTGTGCGCTGTTTACGAGACATTTATTACTCAGGGTGCAGCTGAAATAAACCTTTACAATCTAATATGAACTTCATATGCTCTTATTGTCGTAAGAAAGACATCTTAACACTTGACTCCTTTTGTACGGCTTTTTATATATTTGCTTACATAGTAGACCCAGATCAGACGGCTCCGGTGTTAGTGAGATAATATATGTCTATTTCTACAGTTTGTGCTATGGTAAAGAATGTCATTGTTCATAATGCCATTTTATAAATCCAGTTGATAAACTATTTTAACATCACTATTTCTACATAAATATTCATGGAGTAAAGAGTTATGTCGTTATCAAATACCCTCCCTGAAGTCCTGAATAAACAGTTTCTATCTATCATAGTTGACAGTCTAGTCTAAGAATTGTGTAAGTCTAGTCTAAGTTACTGTCGCAGACCATGTCTGTTGAATGTCCACACAAGCCAGTTCTGACAACAACCTTAGCTACCCACATGCCTCTAGCGCACCATCAGTTCATTTTAGTCCTCGTTGATTTGACTGAATTTATATCATACCGTTTATTAAATAACTTAGAATTTATGACGGCCTTAGAGAACACGCATTTGTCTGGCATTCTGGTGGAAGGATCTCTCAACTGCAGATTTTGCATCAGGAAATATGATAATGTGTAAACCTTGTTAAACCCTTCCATAATACAAACGCTCTTTCACAACTTTGCAAACAGTAGACCAAGATCAGACAGCTCTTGTAGGAGCTGTCTGATCAGAGTCTGCTATGTTTGCTTATGAAAGTGTATGTAATAGATATGACTCTACAGTTTCTACTAATATAAAAAACCTATGTATATACGCCATTATAAAACTTCTAATAAATATTCATGATGGTATTATTTCATACATGAATATTCAAAATAGAAAGGGTTCATACACGAAGCTTGTCATACTACATTCAGGAGTTTTCAGCATTACTTTAGATCTGCATTAAGCTGTGAACTTGAAAATAAATGTCTAGATTAGAAATCGGATGGCTTAAACTTCTGTTATCTGAAAAAAAACTGAAATTTGATATACTTAAGTTCTTCTGTATGTAGTGTCGTCACCTCCCATTGGTTTATTTGTTGTCCATACCTTATATTACAAGACATATTTGTGTAGAATCACCATTTCAAAAACAAAGCCCGTTGCTCTCATGAAAACAAATATACTTCATGTAGTAATGAAAGTCAGGAATAACCAAATTCAATTTGAATTCGTTTGCAAAAAAAAAAACGGACGTTAATACTGCACCTGTTTTGGTTCGCTAATGAGATACCTTCTGGTAAACAATTTAAATAGGGTTATCTAATTTACAGGAGTTGTTGTAAAGTCTTTGTATGCTCGTCGTATGCTCAGTTTGTTTCTGCTACACAGTTTTAAAAGCCTTCCCCATCATTTCTCTTACAAAATAAAGCTAGAGTGTCAAACCGTTTAGATCCTGATCGGACGCTGAGTTACTCGGCTTCTCATCTTGATATATACTACAGTAAAACCTCTCTATAACGACCAATACATTACCTCAAATATTTTGTGTTAAAGGCAGGTGGTTGCTTAAAGCAAGGTGAAAGTTAAACAGAACGCTCCTGTAGGAGCGTTCTGTTTTACTTTCACCTTGCTTTAAGCAGCCACTTGTCCTAGATACCAACTAATTAACACAATTTAGTGGCCGTTATAGAGATGTTTTACTGTATTTTCATAGGTCATCACGAATTCTTCCATAACGTGCAAATACGTCAAAGTTTGTGGTTAACCCTTTACTCTATGAATATTCATGTAAGCAATGATGACATCATTAATATGAAGTTAGATTAGGTTTTTTTTTAAATGACATATTAACACATTCCATTTTTGCAGAAACTGTACAATTATATCTGTATTATTCCAGAAGCAAATAGAGCAGACTGATCAGACGGCTCCTGCAGGGGTCGTCTGATATGGATCTTCTCTGTTTGTAAAGGCGCAGAAAGGCGTATCTGTGAAGAAAAGGGTTAATATCATCCATCAATACTAGCCTTTCTCATGCTATTAGCGTATATATCTGCATTTGCAAATAGTGTATACCCATATGAGAGGGCTTCTATAGAGGAACTCTTAGAGTCAACCCTTCTCATGCTGTTTGGGTACATATCTGCATTTGCAAATAATGTAGACCCATATGAGACAGCTCCTAGAGGAGCTGTCTCATACGGATCTACAATATTTGTTTGGTAATTCAGTGGCTACCTTTGATCCACATTTGAAATTATTCGCCTAATTAATATCCATAGTGGATGGATTCACATGTGAATATTTAGCATGAGAAGGGTTATGGTATTGTCTCCCAACTGAGTGATGTTACACCGAGCTTACATATCAAACTAACTAGGTAATAACCCTTGGGCAGATTTGTATTATCTCCATGGAGAACTTGGAGAATGACTATTACATCCATCTTTCTGATATATTTGACAGTCTAAACAAGACACGCGCCAGGAAACTAGCATGGTAGATGGTTTTGTCCAATCTTATTTTGTCTTATACATCATTCCTGAGGTTCTTGAACTGTTTGCAGTATGTTATGTACGTAAAGCCGTGTTTCTTTGTTGTTTCTCCAGTGCCATGTTAATACTCTTTGTATACGCCAAACCGAAAAAGGAAATTTAGAAAACTGTTGCCTAGTGGTCAAATTTATTTATCAATAATGGCACAATATCTGCAGCAACCTGAATATTGATTGTTTTCTTGAATTTATGGAAAAGCGAAATTCAACGAGATTTTGAATTGCGCTAAATGATGTCAATTGAACGTCAGGCTAAACCCTGATACCCATAATTACGTTTTGACATAAAGCCATTTTGCTCTGTGGAGAAACAAAAATTGCATTATAAAAAAAAGCCATATTGCGCATGGAAAAAGTCATGATGTGCTTTAAAAAAAAAGGCCGCAATGCACTATGGACAAATACAATATGACAAAAATCTATTTTGCAATGAAAACCCACAGTATATATGAATAGTCATTGATTGCACTGTGAAAAAAACATATTGTGCTATTATAAAGACCATATTGCGCAATGCCCTGTAACAATATGAATGGTTTACATAGCCATTGAGAATACAGACATCATAAACTGTTTTCGAAGAAAGAAATATTCTGAATATACAGTCCGTTCGTCAATTTGTATTTCTGTCTCTGTTGTAACTTTAAAATAGGCTTTGAGGTGTCTATGCATATCAATCAAATTTCACAAATCTGTAGAGGTCCACGGGGTGGTGTATCACTTATAACTTTCAAATTTTCACTTTGAGTGCCTTGGTCAATTTAGGGTGCCAATTTTCACCATGACGTCACAAGTAGTAATTACTGTGTGTAATATTGTTGGAATTGTATGTGATTTGAAGAATTTGATGGATGTTCTGACAACTGACGACAAAATCGCTGTCAAAAATTCCTCGTGTTGATATGGCATTAAAAAATCATCCAATTGATATTCATGATGCAATTTTCTGTTGACAGCGATTATATCGTCATATATATTGTCCCATAAGCAAATAGGGCAGGTCCTGACCGCTCATACAGGACCGGCCTGATCAGGGTTTTCTCTGTTTGCTTATGAAATTCTACAAATTTGATTCTACTGTTTCTGCTCTAGCCAAAATATCCGGGGCCTCCGTGACCGAGTGGTTATGGTCTTCGACTGACAATCTTCTAGCCCCTCACCGCCGTGGGTTCGAATCCCGGTCGGTCTGGCATTTGGACTTTTCGTGTGAGGGAGCCTTCCAGCTGGCTTGTGGTAGGTCGGTGGTTCTACATGGGTGTTCTTCTGTGCACGAAAAAGTGCAGTTTGTTCCTTGCACAGATGAACCTCTGGGGTCTTCCTCCACGTATAATTAACTGGACGTCGTGATATGACTGAAATACTGTTTAAACGACGTAAAACCCGATAAAAGCCAAGCCAAATCAGAATATCCTTTGATCATATGCCATTATAAATATTCAACTCTTAAACATTAACTATGTCATTATTTCTGACATAATTTTTCATGCAGTAATAGGTTCAAGGTTTGCTGTTAAATGATATGTTTGTTAATCCCTTACTCCATAAATACGTGGCTAACGCCTTTTAACACCTTTCCAGAGTACACCAAGTTTGTCAGGTTCTGCTCTGTTTGTTTATGGAATAAAATAGATACGTGTATACAGTTTCTGTCACGACTAAACACCTATGTTCATATGCCATTTTAATAATTTATATAATTAATAATTAATAACGAACTATTGTTCTCACATATATATATAACTCATCCTCAAAGCCTTGGACAGTAGTTTATTTGCTGTACAATTATCCATAGTAGTTTAACCTATTCCCTCATATTGACGACTTTTGACGACTCTGTAAAAGTCACTTTGTGAAACCATTGTGATAAATAGAGCATTTGCTCCTATAGGAGCAAATGCTCTATTTGTCATAATGGTTTCAAACTACAAATTTCTAAAAAAAAAATCATTTTCTCTAGTTAATGCTCCTTTTTGGTAGATTTATTCAAAGAGATTGTACCTAAAATAGCCTATGAGGTAATGGGTTAAGCAGGTCATTTAGCCCTCCAGCTCCCTTGCGGTAGGTCGGTGGTTCTAACCGGCGTTCTTATGTGCACGAAACAATGCACAGAGGAGCCTCTTGTGTATTCCTCCGCATGTAATTAGCTGAACGTGGCGATATATGCTGTTAAAGCGACGTAAACATGATACAATAAACAAACAAGACTTTAACAGCCGTTTATTAGCTGCAGTTATGGTTCTGTAGTGGTTACCTTGTTAATAGGGTTCATACTACACTGCCTTTCCCATTTGGTGATGCCGTTGCTATTACTGCTGTTGTTACTGCTGCTGTTGTTGATTCTGCTGTTGTTGATTCTGCTGTCGTTGCTGTTGTCGTAGTGGTCCTTGTTTGTTGTTGCTGCTGTTGTTTCTGTTATATTTTGTGATTCCACTGGATGCTGATATAAGTTCTACATGACTGTTAAACATGGCACCGTCTTTGTGAAGTCTACCAGACATTGCTAAGATCGGATTTTAATTGACTGAAAATGAGAAATGAAATACTCACGCAATCGGTATGCCTTAACGGAATTTCTTCCTCGATCTTGAATTGAAATCATCCACAGAATATAGCTGAATGATACATTGCAGGGTGATATATACAGAGGTGTACAGTAACGTCTCGCTAATATAACCATCAAGAAGTAGTCTAATTCTGGATTTAAAACAGAGGGTAGCTTAATGCAGGATAAATGAAAATAGGGAAGACTTTGAAAATAGGGAACCTCCAGATCAGACGGTTCCTATTGGAGCCGTCTAATGGTGGTCTGCTCTGTTTGCTTATGACATAATATAGATAGGATCTTACCGATTCAGCCATGGACATAAAATGATTAAAATCCCAAGTTCATGTGCTATTATAAAAACTAATCTAACAAATATTCATTATATCATTATTTCTTACATGAATATTCATGGAGTAAAGGGTTAATCAACGTGTGCTCATTTTCCGTAAAACCATCACTTCATGACATAAAGGCAAGATAATTTAAGATAAATCTTGATATGTGTTGAATATTCATGTAAGAAATAATGACATTATTAATATTGACTAACTTTTTATAATGTCCTATGCACATAGGATATTTGGTATTGGTGGAAACAATAGAGTCAGATCTATTATAATTCCGTATGCATACAGAGCATACCTTGACCAGACCGCTCCTATAAGCAGCTGCCTGATTCTGGTCTACCCTGTTGACAAATGAGGGAAAGTGATAACTTTGTTGGCGCCAAATTTAAAAGTGTCATCTGAAATAATAATTTCACATTAAATATAATTATAAACTAAATAATAAAGGTATATTAGTAAAACATTTGTTTTTAAAAACCTGTATGCTTGGGCTAAACTAATACAGAAAACAGTGAAGTCCCAGGTCAGATGCCTCCTTGAAAAGGCGGCATCTGACCTGGGACTGCACTGTTTTCAATGGTGCCAACAGGCGACATTGGTGCCGAACGAGTTAAGGCAAATGTTACATTGCCGTGTTTATAAAGCGCAACCTGCCTTTCACTTGCAAAAACAATGGGTCAATATGACACGCCGAATAACTAGGCATCTGATAAGGATGTAAGCTGTTTTATAACATAACTCGTGGCTTCAGCGTGACGTAACACTATCATATATATTTTGATATTCACGGGCATATATTCACTAGTGAATAACATTCGAACGACCAAACTGTATTCATACGCGCTGTCAAAACAAACAAACTGGCGGACGGTGACCTACCTGTCAACGATTGAGTCACGATAGATGGGAAAGAACTGTTGGCACTTGCGCCTTAATTTCGATAAAATAATACAAATTGTAATCGCTGTCAGTAAATATCTACAAAATGTATGCCAAAAAAGACCTACCAGCTGCTCTGACCCAAACCATCCATTCTACTAAAAATATTGCCTCCACAACTTTACATTTTCTTCACCGCATGTCCTTTCGTTTATGCAGATTTCTACTCATAAAACTATCTCGTCAATCAACAACTATAGTCATCTGAATCCAGCACAAGACAAACATATTTCAAATATGTTATACTCCAAATCAGCTGATCGCGAAATTTTCCTCCTGTTCCAACACATTTTATGCAGCAGTTCGTACTGAATCTTTCGTCCATTTCAATAAACTTTTTCACGGTGGAAATGTCCATGTCCTTGTGTATACAACACTTATGAAAGGCTTAATATACCAAAACGAAGGCGCATGTTGAATCCCATTGACAGTGAGTGTCAGACGTGTAGCCGTCTTCATTTAAACTATTAGCAAATGGCGCACTTTACACAGACACATGTTGTGTATGTTGTGTACAGTGACGTCATAATGTGACGTGTTTGTATGTCGAAACTGTAACTCAAAAATTATTTTGACGTGTTTCTGTAGGTTTTTGTTATCATAAACTATCACAGTTAAATTGAATATCAGAGAGGTCTAAATTAGATCCTGGTTGTTATGACAGTAAGTCAAAAAACAGTTGGAAATTTTGGACCTACTTTGTCCCAGTTACTTAGCGAACCTAATAACACATTTCATTCATCATTTCTATATGTAAGGAGAATTTATAACAATCCACGTTACTGCTGAAATATTGGCTGCAAAAAACATTTGTGTTTGTTATGTTATAAATAGAATCTTACATTCGTGTTCATGATTATTGAATTTAAAGCTCATTTTTTATCGTTTTAAAAAGACTCATTTAATAAATCAAATAATCAAGAACACTCATGTAAGATCCTCTATTTGTTACTCGCTCAATATATTCTCAAATGTTTTCAGGTATCGGAAGTAAATACAAATTATTGCAGGCACACTTTTGTTCAGGCATGATGGGGTTTAACCCTTTCACTGTTCTATGTTTATTCACCTACTGAATATTCATGGACAAAATAGTTATATAATGAAATATGGAAGGTGGAAAATTGTAGCCATTTTAGAAAGTAAAGAAACAAAGCTATTAAATTCCATTAGCAAACAAAACAGACCCTGATCAGACGGATCCTATAGGTACCTTCTGATCTGGGTCTACTCTTGTTTGCAAATGCGTGAAAACGCGTTAACATGGGGGAAAAGATTAATTGCCTGCATGTACGGGTATAGATGCTGTACCTCGGGATTGCTATTCTTGCAATTTCAAACAAGACTTTATTTGTATGCAGCCTTTTATGTCCCAAAATTACTAGTTCCTTGTGGTTGATAATAGCTTCCGCTGTAAGAAGACAATATCTGGGTAAAGAAGCGGAGTTAGGAATAAAACTTTTCTTGTAACGGAAATGTCGTTTCTAATTTTGTAAAGAAAAGTCCTTGACAAGGATAAATAAGACGTATTTTAGCTCTTTCATTGTCATTGTCATTGTTTATTTTCGTCTGTAAACTGTTGCTTTTATTTTTAAGTTTTCTCCAGTATTGTTTTAAAACATAGTCACAGTTACTCGGCGTCTCATCTGGATCCAAATTGTTTGAATATGTATAACATATGCGACATTGGCAGTGTAACAGTTAACAGGAATTTAGAATTTAATCAGTTGTAAAGCATTTCAATTCAGATGTTTTTGCTTGTAAAGTTGTAATACTTGTTATGAAATAAGTATTTGAATGGAATGTAAACAACAGCTGTTTCCGAAAACCTTTGTCCGCTTCAAATGCAAAAACAGATTTAGTTAATTTATAAATCGAAAACATTTATAAAAACAGATGAATTGTATTGGCAGATATCCACATCTTAAGAAACTAACAATTTAAAATTTAGAGTAAAATGCTAGGATACTCTTTGCACCACAGGTAGGATCCAGAGTTATGAGTAACTCGTCCTCTCACCAAGATCCATTTTGTTTAGCACTCTGAATGTGTTTTGATAAGAAATTGAAGAAAATACCACTTTTAAGCCTCAAGCAGATGGTACAAAAGAAATTTATATTTACAAAAGAAATTTATATCTTATTGCAGAGACTTAATTGCAAACAGTTTCGATCCAGGCCGATAACATAAAGTGCCGACCAAAACAGTGCTTATCTATTGGTTTTAAAGGCAGATAGTAGCTTAATGCAGGAAGATAGTTAGCCAGAAAGCTCCTGTGTTACGTCCGCCCTGCATTAAACATTCACCTGCTTTTAAAGACACCTAAATGTTTTCACAAAATGATGGCTTTAAATATTTATAAACAGCAATTCTGTCTCTCATCAGAAGAAAGTTACATTGAAGCAATAAAGCAGATTACAGTATTTTGCGAAGAAAGTGTTAAATTATTTGACGACTTTCTCAAACCTAATATTTTGTTAATAAGCAGTTGTATTGTAAATCTGGATATTAAAGGTAACTGCCCTGTTGGGATATCATTATTTTTTGTGGGAATTTGAACCCTTTAAAAATCCTTTAAATACAGCATAATAAAACAAAATGCTTTAAAGTTATACACATTGTTCTTACGGCAGTTTATATTGTCTTCAAAATCCGCTCTAAACTATTTTTTCCTGATCCCAGATATTCCCATTTAATCTACCTTAGCGAGTAGTAGACTCCAGCTGATCATAAGGATGACATTATTGAAAGTTCTAACATAGTGCAGTAGAACCCCTGTAATGCGACCGATTAACAAATAAATATGGGTGTCTTTATAAGCAGGTGGTTGCTTAATGCAAGACAAAAGTAATGCAGAAAGCTCCTAGAGGAGCTTTCTGCATTACATGTGTTCTGCATTAAGCTACCACCTGCATCTAGCACACATAATTATACCTCGTGTAGGTCGTCGCATTAGCGGGGTTTTTACTGTACTAACAACTTCCAGGTAGGTTCCAGCGATGAGCCAGTAGGATGGGTTGGTGCTATCTCAGGGAAATAATTCTTATTTTGATTTTTAGCACCGTAATGGTGATAGTGTGTTGTGTATTTTCAGGTTTAATAGATACTACCCTTAAAATGCATGTAGAACAATGTTGTTACTGAAAGGTTAAAACTACCGATTTCAGACTTACAACATTTTGTTTTGTTATAGGGTATGCTGGAAGGAGGTTTTAGTCCGTCCTTCCGTCCGTCCGTTTGTCCATCCGTTTGTATGTCTGTCTTTCTGTCCATTCATCCATAAAAACAATTTCGCCCACGTTTCTTTAACAGGTTTTCATCAAATTTCTTGAATAGTTGTAGTTATTCTGTTGGTCGTGGTAGCCTGTGCACCTGCACTTTTCGTTTGGTTTTTACCCTTATCGATATATTTCACTGAATACAAATTAGTACACAGTGGAGGGGGTATTTGTTACCCATTGGCGAACAGTTCTAGTTAGACCATCTTTATAACAGATATTTTTTTAAAAAAAAGATTCAGATTGAAATATGTGTCGTTAATGGTAAATACATACGATAATATGTCGCTAAATGAATGAAGAAAACATTAAACATATTTCGAAAGAAATTCTGAAACACAGTCAACTTTTCATGGCCGTCAAGATCAGTCTTTCCTCTAAACATCCTGCCTGAGGATGCAGCGATAACGGTATGCAGTTCCAGAGATGCCATCTTGTGACTGATGATCGTAGTGTCAAACAAAATAAAATTAATCGACGATATATTACTGAAAGGCATTGATGCGTATTTCTTTTACATTACATATTCCTGGATGAAATACGGCTATTTTTCGACTCCGGCCTTGCAAAACATGTGCACAGCCTTACGTACACAAGTTCATTGATTTATATATTGTAAAATGTCGCTAATACGACCTTGCAACAGAAGTATAATCCTTTACTCCATGCATAGTCATGCAGGAATAATGACATCGTGAATATCAATTAGATTAATTGTTAAAATAGCACATGGAAACATGACATAAACTGTTGAATCTGATCTTTAGTATACCATAAGCAAACGGAGTCGACCCTGATCAGACGGCTCCTACAGGAGCCTTCTTGTCTATGTCTACCCTGTTTGCAAAGACGTAGAAAAGCATATTTATGGAGTAAAGGGTTAATTCTGGATTTTAGAACAAATGGTAGCTTAAAGCAGGACATAAATTATAGCAGTGTTCTATTAGAGTAGAGGGGTGGTGCTGGTTTTATCCCCTATAATACCCTTTAATGCATGGGAACCGAGTACATACGAACTTTTGCAAACACTGTACACCCAGATGAAAGGTTTTTAAGTGGTTTCAGTACAATTCAGCCATCTGATACTAGTCGTTGTTTTGATCAAGAACGTTGAATAACCAGAGAACAAGAGGGTTATCTCTCACCTTGGACTTTTAATGTCATCATGGCAAGCGAGCGAAAAGACCTAGCCCTTTCCCTTCATATAAACATGTTTTCACCTATTTGCAAATAGAGTAGACCCAGATCAGACTGCTCCTGTAGGAGGCGTCTGATCAATGTCTCCTCTGTTCGCTTGTGAAATGACATATATAGTAAGTCTAATTCTACAATTTCTACCAATACCAAAACTTCCTGTGTACATTTGCTCTTATAAAAATTCAGCTAATAAACATTTATTATGTCATTTTTTCTCACATGATTATTCAACAGGGATTGGTTTAAGCAGATTCCATGAACACAGTCACCTGTCTCACAACTAGTATCTAGGACAAGTTGTCTGCAGTCCTTAAATCAAACTGTCACAAGTAGCAACAGACATCTCAATAAGTCATTGATGGCGCAAAAGGCTTGCTGTCTGACTACCTCTCCAGTGGACAAACATTTTCTGTCTGGATCCTTCAGATGAAAAATTGGATTCTGATAAAAAATCAAATGCAACCTAGTAATGACGAAGAACAGTGTATAAGAATATAGAATCTTGGTAATATTTGTTTTATTAGTATAGTACAGAAAAGGTCGCGTCTGGTATGACTTGCTTAATCTTTTCCCTGTTGAATAACATGCAAGAAATAATGAAATCATTAATATTTATTAGCTGCAAATTTATAATGACATATGTAAACATAATGACATATGTAAACAATCATAAATGTTTGGTACTGGTAGAAACTGCAGAGTCGGATCTGTTATAATTTCATAAGCAAATAGATAAGACCCTGATCAGACGACTCCTACAGGAGCCTTCTGATCTGGGCCTACCATGTTTGCAAAGACGTGAAAAAGCGACGGGAAAGGTTAAAATATATTGTGACAAGTTCGACTATGCCAGTAGTAGCGATTGTTGTATAAGTAGGAGTTCACGATACATTATGTCTCGTATGATCTTAAGTTATACAGGCCCCAGGTGCGTATCTGTTTCTAGGCTTATACAGGCTTACGTTTTAGCTTTCATTTATGGAAAGGAAAAATCTCGACAACGACAGGAAACCCTCTTTATTTTATTGGTTTAACGGCTTCTCCGTCCCCATCTGAAAAAATAAAAAAAGTATAACGTCTGATTCAAACGTTATCGTTGTTTGTCGTTTTGTTGTTTGTCGTTTGTCGTTTTGTTGTTTGTCGTTTTGTAGTTTGTCGTTTATCTGTTTCAAACACAGTACAACCACTCTTTAGCGACGATAAAATATAAGTATAGCTATGGGTTGTTTATAGACAGGTGGTATCTTAATGCAGGACGTACATGTAAGTAACGCAAAAAGCTCCTACTGAAGCTTTATGCATTACTTTCACTCTGCATTAAGCGAAAACCTGTTTTTAAAGACCACGATGTTTATTGGGTGTATTTTGTTTCACCCCTGGTAGATGTACAATGAAGAAGCTTAATGTACATGTATGTATGGGAAACCAGTGGCGGCTTGGAGCTGTGTGAGTGTAAGGCGGAAGGTCTATAAAGGAACTTTCTGTATTGCTGTCGCATTGCTCTGGACAGCCAACTGCCTTATCTCTACTTGAATATTATTCAGATGTGTCCTTGTAACATGCATGTTTATATGTATTTCTAGCTGTATATCTGTTATAGATCTCCAGATATGGAGGAAACTTATAAACTACTGTTATTCATTGATTACTGGTCTCTATACCGAGATATTCTGTTGTACATTATAACAACATCAAAAAGTTTGCATATCGTGCGTATTGAAGAGCTTTGAACACAAATACATTTTCGTTTTAAAAATTGTCGTCTGTTTCAGTTTTAAAAGTGGTTTTGTTTCTTGTTTTTTAAAGAAGAAAAACAGTAGAACACTTTGTAGAGACGATTAAAAACAAGTATTATTCTGAATTGTTTGTTATGGTCGATAGTAGCTTAATGCAGATCAAAAGTTATGCATAAAGTTTCTAATGGAGTGTTTTGCATTACTTTCGTCCAGCATTATTCAGGCATCCGTGCTTAAAGACCACAGTGTTTATTTGTTGGTTGTTATAGAGAGATTATATTATATTAACAAAATGTCAAACAGCTTGTTACTGTGTGTCTGATCTGCGTAATAATGTATAATAAGCAAAAGATGCTGAAACCGCATTGAAGCCGGATTTTTCAACTGAAAGACCTTCACCCAAGTTATCTGCATACCAAATATGAATTGTCTAGCATATGTAGTTCAAAAAAAATGACAGCCAAATTTTCAAAACAGTGACCTTGACATTGACCTGATTTCAGGTATTTTATGTCATCTGTAAGATCCTTACCAAAGCTATCTGAATACCAAAGATGAATTGCCTAGCGTTCGTGGATCAGAAGTTATAGCAAAATGTTAAAGTTTGTTAAAAACAGCCAAGTTTTCAAAATAGTGACCTTGACATTGATCCAATTTCATGCATCCTTGTATCAACTGGAAGACCTTCACCAAAGCTATCTCCATACCATATATGAATTGTCTAGCATACGTGGTTCAGAAGTTAAGACAAACTGTTGGAAGTTTTTCAGTGATGGTCAACTTGTCAAAAAAGTGACCTTGACCTAATTTCAAATGCCAAAGCCATATGTATAACAAAAATGAATTGCCTAGCATTTGTAGTTCAGAAGTTATAGCAATGTTAAAGTTTGTTTAAAACGGCACAGTTTTGGAAATATTGACCTTGACCGGTTTTCGCCAAACTATAAGCCGTGATTTTTCTGAAAAATCCGGCTAAAAAGGTGATAATTATTTCATCAACGGTGAATTTTGAAAACACGTATTGATCCTAATGGTACACGTTGTTTGTGATGTGGCGGCTGACCTGCGTGGGTCTACACTACTTACAAAGTATTATTAACTCTTTCAACGCAGTACCTCGATATCTCAAAAATATCCAAACTCTCTAACACAGTTCTATTGTTTTCAAGAACTGTCAGAATTGTAGCAGAAACTGTAGTCAGGTCTATTACAATTCCTAAAGCAAACAGAGCAGACCAAAATCAGACGGTTCCTAAAGGCGTAAAAAGAAGCTGTACATGTATACAGTAAAATGTTGAAGGTCAGCATACTCACAGCTTTGCCATTGGCTTTACAAACCAAGACATGCGTGTACTGTCATTTGTAAAACAATGTAGACCCAGATCCTATATGAGTCATCTGATCAGAGCCTGCACATTGTGTTATTCAAAATCTTCTATATAGTTTAAAAATTCTGAAGGGAGGTGATCCCCCGAGAGCAAAAATTGCAACACAAAAAGAGAAAATTGCAAACTCGGTTTTATTGAGTCTGTTCATGAACAGTAATTATAAGTGCAACACTGCTCACGCCCCCTAGCACCGGCTTAAGCGGTATTCAATTTTCAAAACAAGAAGTACTGAAATTCATGATCTCGAAGGACCAGAAGGTATAACAACACTGAGAATGAAGTACGGAGCGACGTTTTACGGCCGCCACACAAGCACTTAACACCTGCTGTTGTGAAGATTATAAATTCTGAAGGGAGGTGATCCCCCGAGAGCAAAAATTGCAACACAAAAAGAGAAAATTGCAGACTCGGTTTTATTGAGTCTGTTCATGAACAGTAATTGAAAGTGCAACACTGCTCACGCCCCCTAGCACCGGCTTAAGCGGTATTCAATTTTCAAAACAAGAAGTACTGAAATTCATGATCTCGAAGGACCAGAAGGTATAACAACACTGAGAATGAAGTACGGGGCGACGTTTTACGGCCGCCACACAAGCACTTAACACCTGCTGTTGTGAAGATTATAAATTCTGAAGGGAGGTGATCCCCCGAGAGCAAAAATTGCAACACAAAAAGAGAAAATTGCAGACTCGGTTTTATTGAGTCTGTTCATGAACAGTAATTGAAAGTGCAACACTGCTCACGCCCCCTAGCACCGGCTTAAGCGGTATTCAATTTTCAAAACAAGAAGTACTGAAATTCATGATCTCGAAGTCTTTCATTCTGAGTGGACCCTATAGTTAATCACTGATAGTTGTTCTACTCTGAAATTCAGGGTTGAAAGAGCTCAAGTAACTTAAGACGAGGATAACCGGATCGCGTTGAACTCTGGGTCCATGCTTATAAAACTTTTTAGTTGAGTCTGAGTTCGTTCTCAAGCTTTTGATTGGTCAGATTTGAGTTCGCAAGCTTTTGATTGGTCAGATTTGAGCCAAAGGCTCGAATCTGACCAATCAAAAACTTGAGAACGAACTCAGACTGAACTAAAAAGCTTTATAAGCATGGACCCAGATCTCGAGGGGGCAGTTAGTCTGGATTTGTAGATTTGACGTATATGACATTAAGTGCAAGTGACTGTGTGCTAAGTTGTTATGCTCTTTTCTAAACTGGCATTTTAATCTGAGTTATTTTAAAACACATGACAGTTTCAGTCCCTCGTTTGTAACTATTGTCTTTGTGTATAGGTTATATTTCTAATGCTATAGGTCATATATTAGAATTTTAAAGGAAATATGTCCAACTGCTGCAGGATTTATGTTTTAATCTGAGCTATAGCTAATTGTATTATTACATTTTGGGTGATCAACATTTTTCGTTTCATTAGATAAGAATGTCGTTACCGATTCTGAGATTTACATATCAAGGACTATGTGTCAAATATACTTTAAATATACTCTGTTTGCTTGTGTTATAATAAAGACATGATTCTACAATTTCTGCCATGGTCAATATTTCCTGTGCCCATGTGCTACTGTAGCATATAATATAATAAATATTCATGATGTCATTTTTATACGTCGTATCATGGTATGACGCTTGTCCGTCCGTCCGTCTGTCCGCTCACACGAACTGGTGGTTATGTGTCACTGAGCACAAAATACATTTTGAAGTTTTCTTTTTATGTGCCTAAGTTTTCATTTTATGTGACTATTTTGAACAACAGAATAGTAACATAACATTCAATTCCGTGAGAATGTCCGTCTGTTTGTCCGTATGTCTGTCCGTCTGTCTGTCTGTTCGTGTGTTAGCCACACGGTTGTCCAATTAATAACTTGATAATTATTAGGTGTAGTCCTCATACATATTAGGGAGGTAGGTCATGGCCAGTTGTTGATCCCTATGTACTTTTGGGGCCAGTCGGTCAAAAGGCCGAGGTCACAATGACCTTCAATAAAACATGTCCTCTGAATAACTTGAAAAGTATTAGGTGTGTTGTCTTCATACTTAGTAGGGAGGTTAATCATTGCCAGAAGATCACACCTATTGATTTGAGGTCATTTGGTCAAAGGCCTATGTCACAGTGACCTTCAACTCAAAAATCTTGTCTACCCAATTACTTGATAACTATCAGGTTTGCTTTCTTTAAACTTAGTAGGAAGGTTAGCCATGGTCAGTAGATGACTCCTATTGATTTTGAGGTAAATCGGTCAAAGGTCAGGTCACAATGACCTTCAACTCAAAAACCTTGTCAGCTCAATAACTTGCTAACTATCAGATGTGCTGTGCTCAAACTTAGTAGGGAGGTTGGCCATAGTCAGTAGATGACCCATATTGATTTGGATGTCAGTCAATCAAAGATCAAGGTCACAGTGACCTTCACTCAAAAACAATGTCCGCTATATAACTTGATAACTATTAGGTGTGCTGTCTTCATATTTAATAGGAAGATTTGTCAGGGCATGTAGATGACCGTTATTGATTTTGAGGTCAGTCGATAAAAGGTCAAGTTCATTACGGGTTATAATGCTCCAACACACTGAGCTCTTGTTTCTTACCTAAATATTCATGATGTAAAGGATTAGGCGCTTCCTTTGTGAAGCCATGTCATTTTCTCAATTAGATAGGAGAATGACCCGAATCCATCCTTGTTTTTCTTTCTTTCTAGAAATAATTGGATGGCCCATGAACCATAGCCTTCTTGATGTAAATACAATAAAAATCCCTCTAAATTGGACTATTAATAAAAACTCTTTTAGGCAGATGACAGCTTCATGCAGGGTGAAGGTCGTGCAAAAAGCTCCCATAGGAGCGTTCTGAATGAGTCCCACCCTGCATTAATTGGACGTCTCATCTGATTCCGAACTTTTTGCACTGTGCATGGTGTCCATTGACTGATGAAGATTAAAGAAAAAATCTGATGGAAATGAAGATCGTCAGATATGACATTATCTGAAGACAGTAATACACTTTCTTAATGAAACAGGTTCAGCAGCCAACTTCTCGTAATTGCATGATTCACTAGGGACTTTTTCGCACTTTTTATCGTCTATAAATGGGTTTCGACGACAAGTAACAGAAAAGCCCATGTATAGCCCATGCACATGATATCATTAAAAACGGCTCTGCTACATTTTTTCAACCAACACAAGCTTGTGGAAAGATCATCTCTCATCTTAATGAGTTAGCGCTAGATAAATCAATACAGCAACACGGGAGTCTAAATATAATTAAAGTTGAAGAAAGTGGTGTTTTCACAAACACCTATGGTGTTTATAACGCCTATGAAGTTTATAGTGGTAGTTTTACAAATGCCTACGATTTTAGTGGTGGTTTAACAAACGCCTATGATGTTTATGGTGGTAATTTTTACAAACGCCTATGATGTTTATCGTGATGGTTTTACAAATGCCTGTGATGTTTAAAGGAGTGATTTTACGCCTACGATGTTTATAGTGACGCCATGAATATATATTTTTGCACAGGCGAACAGTGCAGACCCTTGTCAGACGGCTTGTACAAGAGCCGTCTTAGTTTGTAAAGGCGTTAATAGGCATATCTATGGAATAAGGGATTTAAATATCTGTGGAATAAGGGATTTAAATATCTATGGAATAAGGGATTTAAATAGAAACAAAATGGAAGCAGATTCTTTAAGGATATGGAGAATACACGTATAACTAAATTACAATTTATACATGTATATGAAAATACATGTATTAGCAAGCATGTTTTATGACCTTTGAGTTTTTCGTTTGCACGGCTAATATTACATGTACGGGTTCATCGTGTTATGTGAAGTAATTCAATACCAAAGAAGCCTAAAATGGACGAAAGACAAAAACAGTCCAGTTTGACACAAATATGCGTGTTTATACTGTACATGCTGTAATATTAAGATGTACGTGTCACGAGACTAAGATGTACGTGTCACGAGACTAAAATGTGCAAATCACGAGACTCAGATGTACATACCATGAAACTAAGATGTACATGGCATGAAACTAAGATACACGAGACTAAAATGTATACTTTGTGACATATACGTGTCACGAGACTAGGATGTACATGTCATGAGACTATGTCTTGTTGTTACTGTTTAATTCAATACAATAATTTCTGTCCAAAGCAGTCATCAAATGAATAAACATGAATGTTTAAATGCAATGGTGCCCTTACCCTTAACCCCCTAGCCACAATTTGACCAGCATTTACAAACAGCTTGGATCCTGGTGAGACGCTGAGTAATTCGCCGTCTCATCAGGATCCAAGCTGTTTGACATTCGGTCAACAGTTTCTCAAAAGCTGGATCGAATTGGAAGTATTCATAATTATACAGAGAGAAATTTCTGCAGACATTATTTTTTAACTACTAAGTAGAGGTTCATTCTGAACGAAAATAATGCAAAAAAAATCTTTACGGAGCATTTCTTATGCAAAATGTACAACCAAATAGGCTGCTATATACGAGCATGTTTTGTGACGTTCAATAATAAATAGTTCCAAGCCCTTGTGAGTTTCAGATTAAATTCCTTAAACCTGCTGAATAATATAAACATTTTACAGAGGTCAAGATAAGATGCGTGTATATAATAAAATAATTTCAAGAATAACTTCTCCACCAAACCCTATGCTGTATCCAATCTTTAGTACAGTAAAACCTCTCCATAACGGCCACTAAATTGTGTTAATTGGTTGGTATTTAGGGCAGGTGGCTGCTTAAAGCAAGGTGAAAGTAAAACAGAACGCTCCTATAGGAGCGTTCTGTTTTACTTTCACCTTGCTTTAAGCAGCCACCTGCCTTTAACACAAAATACCTGATGTAATTTAGTGGGCGTTATAGAGAGGTTTTACTGTATTTGAGTACACACATGTATCTGTTGTTCTGATTGTATCAGGAAACCGATTTGTATGGTAAACAGTGCTGACCCTGAACATAGGATATCTCCAGGAGGTCAGATATAGTCATATCCTGCACTTGAACATTTTCCCAGATATAAACACCTTTTCACGCCTTTGCAAACAGAGTAGACCCAGGTCAGAACAGTCAGATTAGGGTTAGCTGTGTGTGCCTATGGAATCATAATAGACTTGACTCTACAGTTACTACCAATACCAAACATTCATGTTAAGGGGTAATATGCTCGTAAGTGGGCAAGAGTTGTCCATGTCATCACTATACGTAGTTTGTGGCTTACAGAAATGTTTCTAGGACTTTGTTGAAGTTCAAAACCGTCACAGTTCACTATCTGTTTCCGAAACAATCACTCTGCTGTCTGTTCCACCGTATTGTTTTTTGGAGAGTTTCTTGTTTTCACGAACATACGCGAGGAATCCATTCTTTGTTAACTCTTTGCGCACTAAGTAAGTTTTCGTTTGCAACAATGGCGCTCTACTTCAATTCATAAAATACAGTGTCTCTCATGTCTTTGCAAGAATAAGTGTCAACCAGTTTGGATCATGATAAGACACCGCTTTATGTGGCGTCTTATCTGGATTCTAACTGTTTGCATAGGTAATCACTATTTCGCCGCTAAAGCGCGAAGCGTTAACCCATTCTCTTCCACTGACGCCTTTTTGCATCTCTGTAAAACTCATGATTTGAAACCATTGCGATAAATAGAGCAAATGCTCTTTTTATCACAACGGTTTAAAAACTACGCAATTCTAAAATTCTCCTTTTCTATAGTTAATGCTCCTTTTCGGTAGATTTATTCAAAGAGGTTCGGTCTAAAATAGTCTAGGAGGGAATGAGTTAAAGGAATGTTTATTGGGTTTAAGATGTTTGTGTACGACGTTTCCAGTTGTTTTCTTTTCTCTGTGTGTGTGTCTACGTAGGTCTGTTTGTTTGTTTTTATTGGGGTTTGTTTTGGGGAAGTTGGAAGCTGTTGGGTACGCATTACTACCTTATGCATGCCGTTTGAACACTGTGAAGATATGATATAAGATATTAGCAACTTTAGTCGTGTTATTGAAAAGAAATTGGGTCGAAACAGAAGACAATATAGTTTGCTCCCAAATGCTAATTACACACGGTCCAAAGATTCTATATTTACTTGTCTCAGGATTTTAGTCAATCGCTTGATTCGGTGGTGATTAACTTTTTCGTCTGTTAGATTATTGCTGTTTTAACCCGTTCGGTGTCGGCATTGTCGTCTGCTGGACATAGTTTTGTCTGATTCAAGTTTTAGAAAGGGCGATCGTTCAATTTCTTTATAAAACAATAATAATTTCTTTATAAAACTAAGTGTCAAACAGTTTGGATCCTGAAGAGACGTCGAGTTGCTCGGCAACTCATCTGGATCCAAACTGTATGCATTTATGATATCACAGACCCGTCTTCATGGTACTGAAGGGGTAAAAATGTAAATGTATTTGAATTATGAGAAATATAGATCAGATAAAATGCGTAACCAAATAATCATGACGCATATATTGACTGAATCATATCAGAAATGGCCCATTGTCGCAAAACTAGCACAACATGGAGAAATAATAACCTTTCCCTCCGTCTGTATTTTCATATGGACACCATTATTGCAACCAGAACATATATATTCAACAACATATTGATCATTGCAACCTGAACACACATATGCACCATCATAGGGGCCAGCATGTGTAGCACTTATGTTGACCCCCATAGGGACCATTGCAACCAGAATACTTAATTGTGTCATCAAAAAAAATTACAACCTGAACATGAATGTGCACCATAACAAGGAGTATTTGAAACATCACAAGAATTATTGCAACCTGCATATTCTGTGCACAATCATACGCATCATTTTAACCTGAACGCTTATGTGCACTATCACTAGGAGTATTTCACCCTGAATACTTATGTGCACCATCACTAGGATTAGTTCACCCTGAACACTTATGTGCACCATCACTAGGATTATTGCACCCTGAATACTTATGTGCACCATCACTAGGATTAGTTCACCCTGAATGCTTATGTGCACCATCACTAGGATTAGTTCACCCTGAATACTTATGTGCACCATTTTTAAAAGCATTTGCAAATTGAGTAATTCCTGATAAAATTTAGACATTCTACAAAATGAATAATCCCTTTTGGCATCTTATTAATTGAATAACCCCTCAGGGCATTTTACAAAATAAGTAGCTCCTTTAGGCGTTTGTTTTAATAAACGTGTAGCTCCTTAAGATGTGAATAACCCCTTAAGCCATTTTACTAAGTGAGTAATATATTTAGACATTTTACTAAACGAATAATCCCTCTAGGCATTAACAAATGAGTAGCTCCGTTATGCGTTTTACCAACTGAGTAGCTCCTTTGTGCGTTTTACTTAATGAGTATCTCACTTAGGCGTTTACTAAATGAGTAGCTCCTTTTTGCGATTGACTAAATGAGTCTATGAATTTTCATACAGTAATGCATTCTTTGATTAGTATTCATTTAGACAAAAGGTTAGGCCTTTTCTTCATATAAATGCCTTTTCGTGCCTTTGCAAATACAGTTGACCCAGATAATACGGTTCCTATAGGAGCTGTCTGATCAGGATCGGTTCTGTTTGTAATTAAATTATAATACGTCCGACTTCACAGTTTCTTCCAATACAAAACAATCCAGTGTACATCTGCCATTACATAAATCAGCTAATTGAATAATCATGGTGTCATTATTTCTTACATGAATATTCAACAGGCAAATGATTAATTATAATACTTAAGTAATACCAGCAGATCAGACGGCTCCTATAGGATCCGTCTGATCATGGTCTGCTTTAGTACTATCTGAAGGTACCCAAATGATCTCTTCTACTCGTACAACTCATGCACGTCCTAGAGTGGCATGCTGATTACTTGTGACACCATGAACTTATCCCTACTGTAAGTCAAGGAATCTCCTTTTACCCTTTTACTCCTGTAGGATCCGTCTGATCAGGGTCTGCTCTGTTTGTTTATGAAATCTCAATATATCTGACGAATTCTACGCCGAGTTACTGGCGTCTCATCTTGATCCAAACTGTTTGCATAGGTACATGTATTCACTCATCCGCCAATAGCAGGATATAGGTTAATGATCTTTCTACTTGTACAACTCATGCACGCCCTATAGTTGTGAGAGCATTAACACATTCCAAATGTCAGTCCAGGAATCTCCTTTAGGATTTTTCAAGACTTTGGCAAAGACTCCAATCGTCGTATTTTTGCCGAAATAAATGAACCAATATCGAATTTCAAAGTGATCAATTAGCCACGTTGAAAGAAGTAATTTTCATTTGCAATGGAACGAAATGAAATGAATTACCGACGATAATAGCGGTCAAAAATTTAGATTATGGATCATGTCTCGAAATTTGAACGTGCATTGCCCCTATGGCGCAATTTTCTGCAAAACATATCTGTTGTAATGGCATATACTCTTAACCCTTCGCTTGCTGAATTTTAAAACACATTCCCATGCCCTGTTGTATAATAACATATTTCTTCACTGTGTACAAGTATTTCGCTGTGCAATCACTACTGTGGAGTGCACTTGTTGCACAATCAACTTGTAAATAGTGCAGACCCTAATGAGACAGCTCCTTCAGGAGCTGTCTCATCTGGGGCTGACTATTTTACTTCCATTGTCGTAAGCTCTTAACCAGATCGCAAAGAGCTTGACGAAAAATTTCGTTTGAATCGAAACCAGTTTCATTAGATTTTCACAAATTTCTCCATAGATTTCCAAGCGTCATTAGTGTCATTGGAAAGTATGTGAAGTATACGAAAATGCCTGACACAGGTAGCGGTAGCTCCGTTTATCAATATTATTATTATTATTATTATTATTATTATTATTATTATCAT
This sequence comes from Azorinus chamasolen, assembly GCA_963576725.1. Lineage (NCBI taxonomy): Eukaryota > Metazoa > Mollusca > Bivalvia > Cardiida > Solecurtidae > Azorinus > Azorinus chamasolen. The sequence continues at coordinate 37,486,933 of OY755246.1, read as the reverse complement.
ACCCCCTTTTGAAAAAAGTGAGGGTATATTGCTTTGCACATGTCGGTCTGTCTGTCTGTCTTTCTGTCTAACATTCTTGTTATGTTCCCCAAACGAAGTGTGGGGGGGGGGGCATATTGTATTTGCTCCGTTTATTATTGTTTCTCGGTCTGTCGGTAGAACAAACGGCTTCAGATCAATATTTGATAAACGGCTTGGCGTATGATTTTCAAACATGACCACTAGATGATTCCTATTGTTTTCAACTAACTAGGTCAAAAGTCAAGGTCACCATGGCCTTAACTGATAAAACGGTTTCCGTTTAATAACTGCTCAAGGGTTTGACTTAGGATCTTTAAACTTGCTGTTGTGATTAATCATGACCACTAGATGACCCGTCTTGTTTTTGAGGTCACTAAGTAAAATGTCAAGGTCACCATGACGTCCGATTTGGCTTAGGATCTTCAAACTTGCTGTGGTGATTAGTCATGACCACTAGATGATCCCTATTTTTTATATAACTAGGTCAAATGCCAGGGGGTCTGGGGTATACATATTTTACAAACATATTTGACCTTGTTAATATTATTATTGATTTCGTTCCTCCGGTTCTATTTATTGTGCTTCTTCTTCCGCCGTGAACTTATCCGGCACATTTCTCGGTAGGCAATAGCCCGATCCAAATGAAAATTAGTTTAAACATATTTTATTTCATTAATGTACATAAATCCACATATCACTAGATATATATTAAGGATTGGATCGGAAGCAACATGCTTATTTGGATCCTCTCCTTGACGCATTATAACTACACTGGTGGACATTGTTTAACATATCATGAAACAACTATGTCGGTGAGTACAACTCAAATAACTAGGAGAAAAACATAAGAAAACGGTACATGAATGTGTCTACGACATAACAGTGTCTCGGTAGACTTACAGAAGGGACTGTTATATATTGGATGGTACTTCTGTTACATGTACGTTTGAAGAACATAATGGACGTAGAACATCATTCATGACCAATATCATAGAAACAGCTGGAAAGAAATTAATTAAAGAGAATGGAAATAATGGTGGTCAACATGATGAAGGCCAAGGGCCGGTGAGACAAGGGGTGCATATGACTATGGTCACCCTACTTAAAACAAGTCAAATAATGGAACTTAACCGAATCTTTTAGTTTCTAAAATGAACTTCTGCACCGCTTGAAATATGATAGTGTTACTATATGTATCAAGTGATGGATCACCGTAAAGAAGGAGTTTCACTGTAACAGGCCGTAAATAGCTAATTGTATGTTTTAAATGGGTACGCTGGGCATGGTATAGGGGGCATATAAGACAAAAGTGTTCAGTACTTTCGATATCACCACAAGAGCATAGCGGAGAGGCAACAATGTTTTTCTGAAACAATGGAAGGTTTAGTGCGCTACAATTTGTTCTCAACCGGGTATGGAGTATTTGACCCTGTCTTGTACCAGCATAGAAGTATAAGGGAACAGGGGTGGTGTCATTGTGGTCAATCGCAGATTTGAAGGATGACTTTGAAACAGAGCGTCTGACTTCTAAGGGGAGGGAGTTCCATTCACGAACAACAGAGGGTAAGAAAGAATCCGAATACAGTTTAGTCTTGGATTGCACAGTCTGCACATTGTTTTGGTTTCTTAAAGGATAATGACTCTGGTCGCCAACAAGTGGGGGAACTAGTGAGGATAAGAAATCAGGTGTTTCTTTATGAATCATTTTGTAAAAGAGAAGTAGTTTGTGTTTTCGCCTTCTACGCTCGAGAGATTCCCATCCTACTTCTTGTTCAAGATTCCGAATGGATATAAGCTTAGTTGCTCCTGTGGCGATTCTTGCAGCCTCGTATTGGATCTTTTCAAGTTCATACTTCTCATTGTTTGTGCAATTATCCCATACGACATCTGCATATTCCAGCAATGGTCTAATAAGACTTAAGTATATTGTTTCGAGTGCTTTTCTATCCAAGACATATTTTAATTTACGCATTATGTTAATTCTTTCCCAGGCTTTAGATTTTATATAATCGATATGAGAATGCCATGATCCATCGTGTGATAAGTGGATTCCGAGATGCCTATGCATGTCAACCTCAGTAATTTCTTTGTTTAACATTGATAAAGGAGGATGTACAGGCTTAATGGATTTTCTAGAAATTTTCAGTGATTCGGTTTTAGTTGGATTAAACGCAGCAAGTCAAGATTTTGCCCAATCTGTTATTTTACTGATATCGCTATTCAAGGTACTTGCAGCAGTATCTGCATGTTCTACGATTAAATAAAGACTTGTGTCGTCAGCAAAAAGGCGAATATTAGAATGTATATCTGTTACTATGTCATTAATGTGTATCAAGAATAAGAGTGGTCCAAGTATAGAACCCTGTGGTACCCCAGCATTTACAGGTAGAAAATCAGACTTGGCACCCGGAATTACAACACATTGTCGACGTTTATATAAGTAGTTAGAGAACCATGTACAAAGACGGTCTGATATACCAGTCGCTTTGAGTTTGACCAAGAGTCCCGCGTGCCATACCCGATCAAAGGCTTTGCTAATATAAAAAAAGACGGCTCTGATTTCTTTTCCATCATCTAACGCTTTACAGAAAGCATTATACAGAAACGTTAACTGGTTGACGGTTGAGTCCCCTGGAATAAAACCTGACTGAAAAGAGGAAATATACTTAATATCACGTAAGTAGTTAAAGACATGCTTAAACACGAGTCGTTCCAGTACTTTGTTCAAGTTACTAAGAAGGGAAATAGGACGATAGTTACCCACGTATGATGGATCACCTTTCTTAAAAATAGCACATACATGAGCTTCTTTCCAACTCTGAGGCACTGTACCTTTAGAGAGGGATGTATTATATATATCACAAAGAGGATGGGAGATCTCTTCAGCCAGTTCGCGGAGGATGCGATTGTTAACATTATCAGGTCCAGCTGCTTTACCTAGAGGAAGACAGGCGAGTACCGACTTAACGTCGTTAGGACAAAGTTGAAAGAAAGGCATCGTGTGATCGGCGCGTGTGACACGAGGAGGCGTTGCATTACATTCACCAAGAACAGTTTGACCTGTAAAGTAAGTATTAAGTAAGTTTGCCTTATCGATGTTTTCAACGACAACTTCATCATTATTAGTCAGAGGAGGAATAGAGTTCCTGTTTTTAGATGTTATGAACGTCTTCAGAATTCTCCACCAGTCTTTGGGAGAGATATTGTTATTGTGCAGTTTTATGGACAAATTTTCAAAGTATAATTTCTTTGAGTTACGAATTAGATTGACAACTTCATTTCTGAGAGATCTAAAACGGACCCAGTTACTATTTGTATTGGTGACTTTTGCTTTTTTATATGCTCTTTTCCTTTTTCTTATTTTACTTTTGATTGTTGAATTCATCCAGGGCGGTTCGTTGGGCCTAATTCTAATAATTTTATTAGGGATGCATTCTTCTGATAAGTGTAAAAGTTTATCTGTGACATTTCTAGTATAAGTATCTAAGTCATCGTCTTTAAGGTCAGTCCAGTTTGTCAGTCGTGCTTTTTCTCTTAACTTGTCATAATCCCCTTGTTCATATTTCCAGATTTTCCTGATGTATGACTTAAATTTAGGCTTTGAGTATTTGAATAAACCATATATTGGGCAATGAAATCGTTGGTCTTGTAGGAGAAAAGGTTCACCTACACCACTTAAGGACAAGTTATTTCTATTGCTCACGAGTAAAATATCAATAATTGAAGATGAATGTTCGGTGAAATGAGTAGGTTCTTTAATGACTTGAGAGAATCCGAATTGTTGACAAAAGTGATCTATTTTACGTGCACTGGGTGGATGTAGCATATTGTAGTTAAAGTCTCCAGTGACTATAATATCATCTATACCCGTATCTACTGCCAAGTGGAAGGAATCTTCTATCAGTGAGTAGTAATCAGAATTGGAGTTTGGGGGTCTATAAAATACACCAATTAGCACATGTTTGTGATCTATGAGGAGATCTACCCAAATACACTCTAACCCTATTACTTCAATATCCATACGGCGAGAGTACTGAATATCGTCTTTGACATACATTATGACACCACCGTGGTTGTTGTGGTTACGGTCTTTACGTTCGGGTGGGTGGAATGAAGGTATCAACAGATCAGCTGGTTGAACAGATTGACTCAACCAGGTTTCAGTACAGGCAACAACGTCAAAACCATGGAGTTCCGTATTCACAAGATCTAATTTCGGTAGTAAACTTTGAACATTGTAATGAACTAGTGAGAGATTATGGGCATTACTAAGTAAAGACAGTACACTGTGGTCGCTAGAGCTAGTTGATTGAAAGGATATGTTATTAGTTTCGGGGCCTGGGTTTGGATGAATGTCGCCAGAAAGTAATATAAGAATTGACAGCCACATCAAAAGTGTAGTAAAGAACTGTACTTTCATCAAGAGTTTAACATACGCAGCATTACTACAAAGCATCGCACTTACTGCATGCTGACGTCTTCTTTGGTAAACAATATTTGCACATAAATTTGAGGTTGATTTAACATACTTTGTAACCGAGTATACTTCAATTTGTGAAGTACTTATCCATGATAATATCAAGCAGTGCAGCAGTATCGGGAAAATTCACATGAAGATTGCTGGTTATGTGCAGATGTGTATTCAACTTTTGGTATGGTAGTGTTTTGAAAGACTTGGTTACCATGGTAAAGGAATGGTGGCTTCAGATTGGTCTAAATTAAGATATTAATACGTTTTGCTGAAAATTGGTAAGTAGGGGTATATGGCTACCCCGAACTTAATGCCAGGTGTTTCAAACGTGTTGGTGGTCATGGTAAAAAGTCAGATATTTTGCTCATCAATACCTGTTATTCGTTTGGTTTTGGGGACATTCTGTAACTTATTCCGTTACAATTAGATCTTGTTATCTTTGGTTCTCATATATTAGTATACATAACGCCTTATGCCACACATGCAATTACAAATGCTTCTCTTAAAAGCGTTCTACATTAAGCTACGATTCATAGCTCTATACATCGAAGGTACACATCTAAATAAATCATCTAGTCAAACTCTTCTCCCGCTATTCGCGACCCGACTCGCACTTGCCAACAGCTTGGATCCAATTACTGGGCGTATCATCAGGATTCATGACGATGGCGAGGAGGATGTCGAAACTGATAACGTCCAAACGAGGCTGATTGCCCTGTTTTAACCCTTCGCTTGCTGAATTCTAAAATGCATTTCTCCTTCTTTACCCATGCCCTGTTGTATAATTACATATATCTTCACTGTGTACAAGTAGTTCGCTGTGCAATCACTGCTGTGGAGTGCACTGGTTGCACAATCGACTGGTAAATAGTGCAGACCCATATGAGACAGCTCCTGCAGGAGCTGTCTCATCTGGGTCTTCACTATTTTCAGGTAGGTATATTGACGTGAATAGCAAGCGAAGGGTTAATGATTTGCTTGAGGAATAAAGAAATGCGTTGAATTTGCGGTAAAAGGTACAAAAATATAACCAGTACGTGAATTTCACAGGGCAATGTTCTTTAACCAATTAAGCTGTTCATGAGCGATAATCTAATTGCGCACTGCTTAAGGTGATTCATTAACTAACAATATGAAGAGCCTCGATCGCTCAAATGTAATCAGCATTTTTCCGTAGGACGTGCACGTGCTGTACGCTATAGCCACGAATATTGACTAGTATTATACGGGTCTTACTACAGTGAAACTTCTTTATGGCACAGAGAGAGAGAGAGAGAGAGCGGAAGAGGGAGAGAAAGAGAGAAATTGAGAGAGGAGAGGGGGAATTAGGTTACACAATTTCTAAGAAGCTTGCGCGTGTGTCTGCTTCATTCAAAACGTCCCATTTGGACGTTCTCTCTCTATCTAACGTTCTCTCCCTCCCTCTCTCACTATCTAGCTATCTATCTAACTCTCTCTTTCTCTCTCCTTCTCTGTCTCTATATATCTATTTATCTAACTCTCTCCCCCTCTCTCTCTCTCTCTATCTATCTATTTATCTAACTTTCTCTCTCTCTCTATCAACTTTCTCTCTTTCTCCAGTACGATTAACCCTTTATAATAATGACTAAATGGGTAATAATTACGTGATTTTTACAATGGTAGGTAAACACTGTTTGCCATGCAATCAGACCTATACAACTCCATTAGCAAACAGATGAGACCATGATCAGACGGTTTCTATGGTAGCCGTCTGATCTGGATCTATTCTGTTTGCAAAGGGCTTTATAGAGCAGCGGATAAAGGTGCAAACTGAAATCATAAAATCGTCCTTTCTACACCAAACCCTATGTTGTGACCACGCTTTAGCACTGTCTCTCCAAGACGATTCTAAAGAGTGGCCACAACATAGGGTTTGACGGAGAAATAAACATGTAATTCTTGACAATGTTTTAATTTACGCATCTTATCTGGAGCTCTGGGATGATCTCTAGTATCATTAACCCTTTCGGCGCCAAATTTCTAATTGTCGTCTGCAATCCAATTTTTGTTAAATCATTCGGTACAATAAGGGAATGAGATAAATAAATGCAAATTTCAAAGGAGTAAAGCACAGGTATAGAAATAGAGATTGAGACAAAAAGTGAAGTTCCTGATCAGACGCCGCCTTGAAAAGGCGGCGTCTGATCTGGGACTGCACTATTTGTCGTGGTGCATTTATGCGACTTCGGCGGTGAAAGGGTTAAAATGCATCAAGTAAAGGGTTAAGGCATGTTTTAGGGGAGTTAGCCTATATAAAATTTCTCACCTTGACAGAATAGTTGTTTTATATCAAAGGATATACATACATTTTAGAATCAGCCCAGCAGTATCTGAAAAAGAACACAACTTTGCAGTCGCGGTTTTGCAATTCGTCTTTTACCGTCGAGTATTCTGATCAGAAATAACAGTTAGCCTGGTCTCATATGTACATCTTGGTGTTTTTGTTCTCTTATCAGTTTCAACCCTTTACTCCCTGTTTAATATTCATACAAGAAATAGACAACATGAATATTAATTAGAATATTTTTTATAATGGCACTTGAACACAATACTGTATAATCATATCTATATTAATTAGAATATATTTTATAATGGCACGTGAACACAAGACTGTATAATCATATCTATATTGTTTCATAAGCTAACAGAGCAGATCCTGATCAGACGGCTAGAATCTGGGTCTACTCTGTGTTAAAAAATGTAGAAAGGCGTATTCATGGATTAAAAGGTTTTAGCTTCTTTCAAAGCATATAGCATATTTATAAAGCTAACAGAGCAGACCCTGATCTGACGGCTCCGATCAGAAAAAACATAATGATAAGAAAAATGAGTTGATTGTCATTACCAAAGTTTTAAACACAGCGTTACATTTATCTGAAAACCTGCGTCCAGTTTTTTCATTCATCAACAGTAGAACCAACCTGTCTTAGAAGTCACTAAAAAGGATCTAATGGTGGGTATATGGGACAGGTGGCAGCTTGATGCACGTCTGTGCCCCTAGGGGCTTTCTGTATTACTTTTTCCCTGCATTAAGCTACCATATGCTTTTTAAAACTCCTATTCTCAATAAATGTATTTATTCTTTTTCCCATCGTCGCCTCTGTAATTACTTATCAGAACAGTTTGGATCCAGATGAGATACTGGGTAAAGCGGCGTCTAATTAGGTTCCAAGCCGTCTGTTACTGTGGTAATATTTTTAAGAGAAGGCGAGAAAATTAAAATTGGAGCAGACGACAAAGTGTGCAGAAGACAAAACTTAGCAGCGAAAGAGTTAGAAAAATCATTTTGTCAAACAGGTAGTATCCCGATCAGACATTGAATCACACTAAAGCTCATCTGGATCTAGCCTGTTAGCAATTATTATGAATTCCACGGGCTACCGTAGAACGTAAACAGTAACATGTTACACACACAAACAAACAAAAACAGGTTTGAAACGAAAGCAGCTTGCTTGTTGTTTTATTTGTCTGCTGGTGCTGTATTGCTATATTGCGAGTTAAACCCTTTACCTCATAGGCTATTTTTAGACACAACCTCTTTAAATAAATCTACCGAAAACGAGCATTAACTAGAAAAAAGGGTTTTTTTTTAGAATTTTGTAGTTTGAAACCATTGTGATAAATAGAGCATTTGCATCAAAATGGTTTCACAAAGTGACTTTTACAGAGACGTCAAAAGTCGTCAATATGAGGGAATGGGTTAAACCTGAAATTCTAAGTAAAAGTAAACTATACAGCTAAATCTCTTTTAATGGCATCATGTACGTGAACTGCACGTGGGGATTTCTGTTACTTTTGTTCGAATTTCATTTGTATCCGATATACAGTAAAATCTACTGTAGATATACAGTAAAATCCCAATTATTCGAAATTTCTGTATAGAGCAATTTAGACCATTTTAGGCAGGTGGCTGCTTATTGCATGGTGAAAGTAGTGCAGAAAGCTCCTTTTTCACAATGTATTGAGCTGCCACCTGTCTTAAAGTTCGATAATAATATGTATTTTAGTGTTCGAATAATCGAGACTTTACTGTATAATGAAATAAAATTGTGATAAAAAGTATTTTCTTCGAATTCCATTTACAGAAGATACAAAGTGCAGAATTATCTGCCTAATAATATCCCTAGTGAATCGTTCACTTTCAAGAGGTCGGTTGTTGAACCTGTCTCTCAAGAAAATGTATTACCTTCGTTATGAAATGCCAGGTTTCCTTAACCCTTGACCTGATTTAACCCATTTGCTCCCACGATCCCATATATGGGACGCAGGCAAACAGTGTAGACTCTGATCAGACGCCGCATAATGCGGCGTCTGATCAGAGTCTACACTGTTTGCTGATAGGAATTTCAATATAAAACAAAACGAAATTGAAAATTTAGGCCAGGCACCCCTTAGATAAAAAATGGACTAATACAATATATAAACATGGAAGAATCCACTGGGAGCAAATGGGTTAAATACTTTTTCACGCCTTAGCAAATAGTGTAGACCCATATCAGGCGTTTCCGTAGTAGCTGTCTGATCAGGATCAGCTATGTTTGTTTATTGAATGATATATATGTGATTATACAGTTTATGCAAGTGTAAGTTATTCATTATGAAAAGTCAGCGAATTAACCCATTCCCTCATATTGACGCCTTTTGATGCCTCTCTAAAAGTCACTTTTTGAAACCATTGTGACAAAAAGAGCATTTGCTCCATAGGAGTAAATGCTCTGTTTATCAAAATAGTTTCAAAACTAGACAATTCTAAGATTCTCCGTTTCTCTAGTAAATGTTCCATTTCAGTAGACTGATTCAAAGAGGTTTGGTCTAAAACTAGCCTGTGAATGGCTAAATAGCCATGCAGGTATTGTTTCTTACTAATTATTCACGAGGGAAAGGGTTAATTGTCAGCACTCAGGACATACTCCTCATTAACGATGCCAAACGCGTGAGAGCAGCAATCAACAATCAAAACATTGGACTATACGAGGAAAATACATGTTGAGATGAAGTATCAAAATTGACAATTAACAATGGATTATATACAATGAGAATGAATAGCCAGCTCGACAATCAACATTTCGATTTAACGAACAACCAGTGTTTAGCTGGAATGCCGAGTTCGACAATCAACTTTCGATTTTATGTAAGGAAAACGAATGTTGAGATATGGTATCGAGATCGACAAACAACATGCACGCCCATAACAAGAAAATGAAGGCTGAACTGATATGTCGAGCTGAACAATCAGCAATTGTTTTTATAGGAGGAATATGAAAGGTGAATTGGAATCTTGAGCTCGACAATCAACACTCGTGTTCATATAATAGGGAACTTGAATGTTGAGCTTGAATGCCGAGCTTAATGTCATGTATTTCCAGAATGAGCGATCTGTCCCCGGTCCAGTACATGGACTACTAGTATACAATTATACTCAATCTGCATATTTAAGTGTGATGAATATATCCCCTGCAAAGTGTATGGACTGTATACTTACTGTGTTTATTATCAGTTATGAGCGATCTATCTACCCACGATGTGTCTATCAGGTGTGAGCGACTTGTTCCAGCTAAGTGTATGACCTGTATAGTTACTACGTATGTATCAGGGGTATATCAGGTATGAGCGACCTGTCTCCAGTTAAGTGTATGAACTGTATAGTTACTACGTGTGTATCAGGGGTATATCAGGTATGAGCGACCTGTCTCCAGTTAAGTGTATGACCTGTATAGTTACTACGTGTGTATCAGGGGTATATCAGGTATGAGCGACCTTTCTCCAGTTAAGTGTATGACCTGTATAGTTACTACGTGTGTATCAGGGGTATATCAGGTATGAGGGACCTGTCTCCAGTTAAGTGTTTGACCTGTATAGTTACTACGTGTGTATCAGGGGTATATCAGGTATGAGCGACCTGTCTCCAGTTAAGTGTATGACCTGTATAGTTACTACGTGTGTATCAGGGGTATATCAGGTATGAGCGACCTATCTCCAGTTAGATGTATGGACTATAATACTTGATGTATGTATTCCGTGCATGAGCGATCTGTTCCCGGCTAAGTGTGTGAACTTACTACTTACTGTATGTGTTCCAGGTAGTTGTCACCAGCCAAGTGTATGAACTACATACTTTTGTATATCAGGTATGAACGAGTTATCCCCGGTTAAGGATATGAACCATATATACATACTGGTTGTATTTCAGGTATGAGCGACCTGTCCCCTGCCAAGTGTATTAACTACATACTTATGTATTTCAGGTATGAGCGACCTGTCCCCTGCCAAGCGTATGGCGATGGCTAACGCCCTTCGTTACATGCAGGACGTGCGGGAGAAGACACTGAACATGCTTAAGACAGACAGGTAGGTGTAAATGGACCCTAAATAGGCAACATATATATCCCAGAGTGCCCTGCAAAAATCAGCATTAACCTGATAGAGACAACTTTTGAGGCATTAGCAAACAGAGTAGACCAAGATCAGACGGCTCCTATAGGAACCGTCTGGTCAAGGACTGTTCTGTTTGCTTAATGAAATAATCTAGATATGATACATTTTTTTCCATATGGCTTAATATTCCTTTGCGTTTGTGTCATAAGAATTGAGCGAGTTAATATTCATACAGGTATTATTTCATACACACATATTTGTAAGACGAAGGGTAAAGGTATGTACAGTAAATACTCAGACCAACGATACCGACATCTGACCTGGCTCTACACTGTCCGTTCCATTCGTGTTCAATATATTACATGGTAACTCGACTTTAATGCAGGTGAATGTAATACGGACATCTCCTATTGGAGTTTCTGCATTTTGGCCCTGTATTAAGCAACTACCTGCTATTTTCAATAAATGAATGGTCACTCAATGCCAATTCTACTGTACTTAATCTACTGGTTGATTACAAATAGTGTTAACACAAAAAAACGCTCAACTAGGTTAATCCTTTACTCCATAACTACACATTTTGCGCCTTTGCCAACAGAGTAGACTCAGATCATTGTGTGTCTCACTCAGTGTCAGTTGATGTCTAAAAACGCTTGTCTTTGGCATATTTTACTAGGATATTACTAGGGAAATTAAGGGGCGTAGCTGATGATTATCAATCGCGATGACAGTTGCCTTGGCCACGGAGTGGTGGATCTTGACGGTAGGGATAGCCCAATCTCTTTTGAAACCACTCGGATTACGGCTCGGTGCAGCATTGTGTGTCTCATTCAGTGTCAGTTGATGTCTGAAAAACGCGTTTCTTTGGCATATTTTACTAGGAAATTACTAGGGAAATTGAGGGAACGTAGCTAATAATTATGAATCATGATGACTGTTGCCTTGGCCACGGAGTTTCGATCCTGCCACTCTATTGTGACTGTCGGGACATTTTCGAATCCCTCCCATCTCGAGCATTTTGTTACTTGCAAATTATTGGTCAAGGAGTATTAGTTGGTAATCCAAGGTGTATGGCATTTTTAGTAGAAATGTTTGAATACCATAATTGTGTTGCCAGATACTAATCATTTATGGTTTTGGCCCATGCCACTGCCAAAACCATCTTTGAAGGTCAGAAACTAGGTCAAAGGTCAAATGAGTGCAAAAATGTAATAAAATCTCAATATAGTATAACATAGCCGTAATTTTGACAATTTCAATACATGTTTGCATTTAATTTCTTAGCAGTGTCTCTTTGATGCAAATATGTGCAAGTTATAGTACCTCTTCACGCAGATGTATCATTTAGAGATGATAATGAAATGCCAGAAAGATTAGTCTCTTATTGCCATAAATCTCAGTGTAATATTGGTATGTTTTATTGTACACTATGTCTAATATTAGCTGTCTGTAGCATTAACGATTGAAACACCATAGCTCCTGGTGAGTATGGCGATGTTTTTACATAATGAATTGAAATATTTTACCTACACCAGCAGTACCCATGACAAAACTCTTTCTACATTTATGGGGACATGAATATCCCGGATATTGATTGGTCATTTTAACAGTTACTGGCCATAGGTACCCACTCTAACTCAACAATGAACTCATAGGCATATCCAGGGCGGCTGGCAACAATCAACATGTTATTGCCACAAACAATCACTAGTTATCAGATATACCTCTATACCTGGAATAGGTGAGTATGCCATAGTACTGACAAACATAGCTTTCCTTCACGAAGGAAGCGTACCCCACATCTTGTCCACCCGTCGAAAGAGGCTAACACATGTTCTATGGCCATCAAAATGGCTGAGTTTGCAGCACACTTGGTAAATCAGTCCCTATATTAATCTGTACTCTTTGTGATATATTCAGTGGTCCCTTCTAAGTTGACATCCACCAGATTCAGCCAGCCATGGTGCAACTCAATCACCCGCCGTTTCTCACGAAAGAAAGAAATGTGCGTACAAAAAGTGCTGAGGACCAAGGTACAGAAGGACGCGCATATACAAGGGGCTACAGAAAACTTGCAAAAAGTGCAAGGAAGCTCAAGTTCATGATGGGTATGTGATCGACTTAGTGACAGATACCAGCTGTAAGAAGATCTACACTGTTGTTAGGAGCAAGGCAAGAAATGTGACAGCTCGGGAGTAGCCCCACTGAAGATTGATGACATTAACAATGTTGATACACAAATCAAAGTTAAAATACTGAACCAGTAGTTTTCTGTCTTTGCACATGAGGACCTATCTTTCATTTGTGCCGTTTGAGAGTATCCTTATTCGAATGCCCTTCCTATTCATGTCACGATAACTGGTGTCTGCAAGCTTCTTAATGGCCTTAATCTCCACAAAGCTACCTGTCCAGACACCATCTTATCAAGGTTCTTGAAAGAGATGGCACATTCACTTGCTTGCTCCTGCTCTTGTTCTGATCTTCCATGCCTTACAACCAGAATAAAGTCCCCAGTGATTGGAAGACTTTCATGTTAATTCTATATACAAGACAATGGTCAAAAATAACCCCTTCAAACTATTGGCCTGTGTCCCTAAATTCTGGCACATGTAAGATTCTGGAATACATCATACACAGTAACCTGTTTTTTCTTAGTACCATTAGATCATCAACCCATGCCAGCATGGACTCAGGAAGCAGCGTTTCTGTGAGACACAACTAATCAACATAGTCAACATGTGTCAGGTCTTGACCAGTCCTATCAGATCGACGCAATCTTGCTGGACTTTTTCAAAACATTTGACAAAGTGTCTTACAGACACCTGCTTCTTAAGCTCCAGCACTATGATATGTATTGCAAAATGCTTGATTGTACCCAACAGCCAACAAGTCACGCTGGAAGATGTTTCCTCTGAATCACTACCGATAGCATCCGGTGTTCATCAATGTGCTGTTCTCAGTCCTTTCCTTTCCCACGCATGCAATGATGACCACACGTAATTCCTATGCTCTTCATGTCGAATCTTTGCTGACGCCTCACTTTTGTGCCGAGTCGATAGACGATGCAAACGTCTTCAAGAATGACATCGGCAGTCTGTAGAAAAGGGAAGAGACTTGGTTCAATGCAGAGAAATGCTAGGTCCTGCTTATCACCAATAAGACACACATAGAGACCAGTTATACTGTCCATAGCATGAAACGGAAGACAACAAAGAAGGCAAAATAACTTTGCACACTACTGTCTTTTAAATTGTCTTGGAATTCCCGAGTCGATATGGTCATAAAGGAGGCAAATTTATCCACATCCGTTCTAAGCAGGAACCTTGGATACTCCCAAAAGTCAACCAAGGAGGCATGTTACAAACTCCTGATCAGTCTGCAGGTTGAGTACACATCTTTTGTTTTGGATCCATACACCAATGCCATGACAAAGCATGTGGAGATGGTCCAACGTAGCTCGTACCATATTTGTAATTATGCAGTGTTGCAAAACAAGTGCTCAGCGTTGGTGCCATGCTCAACACGATTTGCTCCAACAGAGGCAGAAACAAGTAAAGGCCGTGATGTTCTATAGGTTTGTAAATTATTGTGTTGCAGCTGACGCCCCACCTTCTGACGCCCTTACGGTGTACATGTACCTACAAGAGGCCATTCCTTAAGGTTCGTTCCAAGATTTTGCAGGACCAAGTTCCTGGGGGAATATTTCTTCCACCCTGCTGTCAACATCATCTGGAACAAGCTACCATAACATCAAGTGATAGCTCCCAACTTTCCAGGTTAAGATTTTAGCTGTCATGTACTCTTCTTCTGTTTGCAATATTTTAACCTGTTATTTTAACTTGCACGTTGGACTCTCCCTCACCTATGTGCATATCCCAATGGTGCGAGTATGCCTGCTTTAAAGTGGCCAATCATTACAAACTAAGAAGCAGAAGATACAAACACAGAGTTGATGTAGTATACTAGTATTGCAGTATTCAACAGATACATTTGAATATCGTCATTCAAGACAAGTGCAGACATGAAGTGTCCCATCTGCCATCAAATAATGACGAGGTGGATACATGGCTGAGATGCTGCTAGAAAGGGGCCAAGGCTGGATAGTTGTCAAATGCCAATATTTTGATGTACTGCTTGTACTGATACCATCTTGGACCTTTAGGCACTGAAGTCTGAATGATGGCTGGGAAAAAACAAAATTGTATTTTCCGCAAGTTACCTCAAGATGTCTGTCGGAAGATGCCAGGGTATCATGCAATAACTGGATGTGACATAACCATTGCTTCCACTGGAATCGGAAAGAAGACCTGTTGGAAGAAATATTTTACCTGTCCTATCTGCTTTCAGATATTTGAAGTGATGCACGGTCAGACAAGGCACATACGTTTGATGTTTGATTTATGGTGTCTGAATGGAGAACCCATTGATGATGCAAGAATTTCACAATATGGTTAAGGTAGAGAAAACACTTGAACTGGTCCCACCAGCAAGGGATATGTACTAGAACTGAAAATTTCTAGAGCAAACTATCAAGCTGCTATATGGATCTGAGCTGATGGATACATACATTAATGCTATTGATACTAACGCATAGCATAACGCATTTATAAGTGGGTTGGAAATGTACCAACTGCACTTGATGCTTGCATTGAACAAGTTATGGGTGCAAAACCAAGTGCAAATCTATCCGCCGTAAATGCTTCAAAGTAGCTTAAATCACACTAGCATGTGTTTGCAATGGTGTTAATTGTACCAACCAAGAAAATATCCATAAAAATATAGTGAATTAATTAGTTACTTTAAACAGAACTGAACGTTTTGTTTAGGTGTTCATTTACCCCACCCACTTTACTTTAAGAAGTGTGTGTGCATAATATATAACTGGTATGACTGCACACAGTTTTTTGAGTAGCAGTCTGTCTAACCTTTATTTTAACCT
Source organism: Azorinus chamasolen (assembly GCA_963576725.1). Taxonomy (NCBI): domain Eukaryota; kingdom Metazoa; phylum Mollusca; class Bivalvia; order Cardiida; family Solecurtidae; genus Azorinus; species Azorinus chamasolen. The sequence goes on along the minus strand of OY755246.1, from coordinate 37,471,106 downwards.
AATTTATATTTGTTAAATAGCAATAATGACGAAGACATGACATCATGTATCATCGTTATATGTTGATTGTAATGATTTTTTACTGTTTTTTTGATGTTCTCATTAATATTCATGAATATTCAAACACTATATTTGCAAATCAAAGGCCAATGTTTAACCTTCATTTTGGTACCATGTTTGTTATTTTACACCTAAATTGATAAAGATATAATGATTTCTCAAATAACGTATATAAAATAGAGAAACAAGGGCAAATTTTCAGGTGGTATGGGGCAGTTTCTGATTACTCAGACATCAAACATTACATATCCAGTGCATGCCAAATTCTACTATTTAATGCCATGGCTCGACACATTTTCCTCAGTTGGATGCCCAACTATATCCTGTCAGTTGTTTGGATGAGCACTGTTTGTAGGCACTTGATGTGTGTATCGCTTTGTGCTGGGTGGTGGATCTTGATGGTAGGGATAGCCCAATCTCTTTGAAACAACCTGGGTCGCGGCTTGGCACAGCATTGTTTGTCTCGTTAAGTGTCGGTTGGATTGATATTACGATGCTCTTTTGCCAATTTTTGCATACGGGGTGTATATATTGGTGGTTTGTTTGTAATTGTTGTAATTGCATTACAAAATTATCCTATTCTGTTAACCCATTGTCCTACATATGTAAGGCAATATCTTATGTATAGTGTTGTATGTCATACATAAACCCGATGCTTCTGGGTCGTAACTGTATGATGTACTGACACTGTACATATAATGTTTCATTTTAGTTTTGGTGACATGAATGGGCGGACACAATATACCGGTAGTCACGGTGTGCGTCTATTTCCCTTGAATTGCGGACATAAAATGTACAGAAAAGGATGATTTTGTTTTTATCTATAATTCTTAAATTAATTCAATTTTGATAGTTTTATTGATATCTCTATCTTAAATTTCATTTGTTTTAAATAGTCTGTATACATTATATATATTCATGTCTGTACATGCAGTTCAATCATGTGAAGCGCTTTTGAACGCACACATCCTGTGTGAAAAGAGCGCTTTATAAATGTCGTATAATAATAAATAGATCAGACGGATCCTGTAGGAGCCGTCTGACCAGGGTCGATTATAACGTGATTGCTTATAAAATAATATATATCTGATTCTACACGATTGTGTCAAGGTTGAATCTTCATTTATTCATAGGTAATCTCCCATCCGCCGGTAGCGGTCAAAATGTTAATATTTCAAACTTGAAACATGCAGGTGCCATTCAAACAGTTCCTGCTCTGTCTGCTGGTGGAACTGTATTGGTCTTATTCTACATTCCCTGCTCTGTCTGCTGATGGAACTGTGTTGTTATGATTCTATAGTTCCTGCTCTATCTGCTGGTCGAACTGTGTTGGTATGATTCTATAGTTCCTGCTCTGTCTGCTAGTGGAACTATATTGGTCTTATTCTACATTCCCTGCTCTGTCTGCTGGTGGAACTGTTTTGGTATGATTCTACATTCCCTGCTCTGTCTGTTGATGGAACTGTGTTGGTATGATTCTATAGTTCCTGCTCTGTCTGCTGGTCGAACTGTGTTGGTATGATTCTATAGTTCCTGCTCTGTCTGCTGATGGAACTGTGTTGGTATGATTCTATAGTTCCTGTTCTGTCTGCTGGTCGAACTGTGTTGGTATGATTCTATAGTTCCTGCTCTGTCTGCTGATGGAACTGTGTTGGTATGATTCTATAGTTCCTGCTCTGTCTGCTGGTCGAACTGTGTTGGTATGATTCTATAGTTCCTGCTCTGTCTGCTGATGGAACTGTGTTGGTATGATTCTATAGTTCTGCTCGAATCATAGTTCTGCTCTGTCTGCTGGCCGAACTGTGTTGGTATGATTCTATAGTTCCTGCTCTGTCTGCTGATGGAACTGTGTTGGTATGATTCTATAGTTCCTGCTCTGTCTGCTGGTTGAACTGTGTTGGTATGATTCTATAGTTCCTGCTCTGTCTGCTGGTCGAACTGTGTTGGTATGATTCTATAGTTCCTGCTCTGTCTGCTGGTCGAACTGTGTAGGTCTGATTCTACACTTCCTGCTCTGTCTGCTGGTGGAACTGTATTGGTCTGTTTCTACACTTCCTGCTCTGTCTGCTGGTCGAACTTTGTAGGTCTGATTCTACACTTCCTGCTCTGTCTGCTGGTGGAACTGTGTAGGTCTGATTCTACACTTCCTGCTCTGTCTGCTGGTGGAACTTTGTAGGTCTGATTCTACACTTCCTGCTCTGTCTGCTGGTGGAACTGTGTAGGTCTGATTCTACACTTCCTGCTCTGTCTGCTGGTGGAACTGTGTAGGTCTGATTCTACACTTCCTGCTCTGTCTGCTGGTGGAACTGTGTAGGTCTGATTCTACACTTCCTGCTCTGTCTGCTGGTGGAACTGTGTAGGTCTGATTCTACACTTCCTGCTCTGTCTGCTGGTGGAACTGTGTAGGTCTGATTCTACACTTCCTGCCATGGCCAACAATTCAGTGTCCCAGTGCCATAATAAAAATAATGTAATTAATACCCATGACGTTATTATTTTGTCCAATATTCAATCAAATTCAGAGCAGCAGATAGAGGTGCGTACTCATTTACTGTAATCGTCCTTTCTCTACCAAACCCTATGTTGCTACCACTCTTTAGAATAGTTTCTTCGAGGGTTTGGTAGAGAAATAAAGAAGTTATTCTTGAAAATGTTTTAATTTACGTATCTTATCTAAACCTCTTAGTAAATGATTAAAACCCTTACTTACTTAACCAAGTTGCATTCCTTTTAATGGACTTTGGATTATAGTATATGCATTAAAGATGCGAAGTTTGTAACGTTTTGTTCTCTTGCATATTCATGTTGGATGATTTACAGTTTAAGTCAAACTTCTAGAAAAGAGATATTACATTCGTAATACATGTAGTTTATTTCATTTATTTAAATTTGAATTCATGAGAGTGAAATTAGCACTTTAAATTGAAAGTTTGTCACATTAGATTGTTACTTGATCGCTCTATTTCAAAATTGTATTAAATATTTATAATTTAACTGGAATATCAATACATTTTACATTGACAAAGCATGTTAAAGTTGGGTCACAGGTGGCAGTTTGAATGTTTAGGTCACAGGTGGCGATGCCAATGTTGGTAATGCACTAGTTATCAGTGCGCAGTTTATCCTCTCTTCAGTGAACATCTAATTAATATTCATGACATCATCATATCTTTCATGAATATCCATGGATGAAATGGCTGAAGACAGTCGGCGTCTTAATGCAAGACAGAATTTGTGTTAACGAACAAACTATACAATGAGCTTTCTGCATTACTGTGTCCAGCCAGCACCTGCATTTTAAGTCTTCAGCGCTAGCAGACTTAAGAAACCCCATTTTTATACGCCCGTTTAAAAAAACCGGGACGTATTATGGAATGGCGATGTCTGTCTGTCCGTCTGTAACATCTCTAACTCAAGTTCCGCTGGATGGATCCTTCCCAAATTTAACCACAATGTTTATCTGGACATGTTACAGTAGCATGCCCAGTCCCGGTACGTATATCCAAGGTCAATGTCACATAATTGGACTTAGAATTTGCGTCTATCAAAAATGTTAAACTGTCTGTCTGTCTGTAACATCTCTAACTCAACTTTTGCTTTAGCGGATCCGTCTCAAATTTCACCTCAATGTTTATCTGAACATGCTACAGTAGCATGGGTGTTTCCCGGTACGTTTATCCAAGGTCAAGGTTGCACAATTGGACTTAGAATTTGCGTTTAGCATTTGCGTTAAGCAAAAATGTTAACCACAATTTAAGTCCACTTAATTACATAACCCTTTGCGATAAAGCTTTGAAACTTGGAACACTTGTTCACAATCACAACCTCCACGTGTATGCAAAAGTACATAACTCTGTCAAGCATTTTGACAGAATTATGTCCCTTTTTAACTTAGAATGTTTGGTTAAGGTTTTTGTTAAAGTCCATTTATTTACATAACCCTTTGAGATAAAGCTGTGAAACTTGGAACACTTGTTCACCATCACAAGCTTCACCTGTAGGCAAGAATACATAACTCTGTCCAAAATTTGGACATAATTATGACCCTTTTTAATTTGGATTTTTTTTATTAAGGTTTTGGTTATTAAAGTACATTTATTTACATAACCCTTTGCGATAAAGCTTTGAAACTTGTAACACTTGTTCACCATCAAAAGCTTCATCTGTAGACAAGAGTAAATAACCCTGTCAAGCATTTAGACAGATTGATGGCCCTTTTTAATTTAGAATTTTTATGCCCCCAGATCAGATCTGGGGGGCATATTGTTTTTGCCCTGTCTGTCTGCCTGTTTGTCTGTTTGTCTGTTTGTCCGTTTGTCTGTTTGTCTGTTTGTTTGTCAGCAACTTTAACATTGGTCATAACTTTTGAGCCAGTACAGATAGAGACTTGATATTTGGTATACATATGTATCTCATAAAGCTGCACATTTTGAGGGGTGACATGTCAAGGTCAAGGTCATCCTTCAAGGTCAGAGGTCAAATATATGGGTCAAATCACCGACTTTAACATTGGCCCTAACTTTTGGACCAGTAGAGATAGAGACTTGATATGTGGCATGCTTGTGTATCTCATGAAGCCGCACATTTTGAGGGGTGACTTGTCAAGGTCAATGTCATCCTTTAGGGTCAAAGGTCAAATTGTCTGTTTTTTGTCTGTAACTTTAACGCAACTTTAACATTGGTCATAACTTTTGAGCCAGTACAGATAGAGACTTGATATTTGGCATTCATATGTATCTCATAAAGCCGCACATTTTGAGGGGTGACACGTCAAGGTCAAGGTCATCCTGCAAGGTCAGAGGTCAAATATATGGATCAAATCACCGACTTAACATTGGCCATAACTTTTGGACCAGTAGAGATAGACACTTGATATTTGGCATGCGTGTGTATCTCATGAAGTTGCACATTGTGAGGGGTGAAATGTCAAGGTCAATGTCATCCTTCAGGGTCAAAGGTCAAATTGTCTGTTTCTTTGTCTGTAACTTTAACATTGGTCATAACTTTTGACCCAGTACAGCTAGTGACTTGATGTTTGGCATGCATATGTATCTAATAAAACCGCACATTTTGAGGGGTGACATGTCAAGGTTGAGGTCATCTTAAAAGGTCAGAGGTCAAACACAAGGGTCAAATCACTGACTTTAACATTGGTCATACCTTTTGAGCAAGTACAGATAAAGACTTGATATTTGGCATGCATTTGTATCTCATAAAGCCGCACATTTTGAAGGGTGACATGTTAAGATCAAGGTCATTCTAAAAGGTCAGAGGTCAAACATATGAGTCAAATCACTGACTTTAACATTGGCCATAACTTTTAAACCAGTACAGATAGAGACTTGATATGTGGCATGCATTTGTATCTCATAAAACCGCACATTTTGAGGGGTGACATGTCAAGGTCAAGGTCATTCTAAAAGGTCAGAGGTCAAACATATGAGTCAGATCGCTGACTTTAACATTGGCCATAACTTTTGAACCAGTACAGATAGAGACTTGATATGTGGCATGCTTGTGTATCTCATGAAGCTGCACAGTTTGTGGAGTGAAATGTCAAGGTCATCCTTCAGGGTCAAAGGTCACCAACTTCAAATTGGCCATAACTTTTGAACCAATAGAGATAGAGTCTTGATATTTGGTATGCATGTGTATATCATGAAGCCGCACATTTTGGGGGGCAACATGTCAAGGTAAAGGTAATCTTTTAGGGTCAAAGGTCACCGACTTTAACATTGGCCTTAACTTTTGAACCTGTAGATGCAGACTTGACATTTGGTATGCATGTGTATCTCATGAAGCTGCACAGTTTGGGGTGACATTTCAAGGTCAAGGTCATCTTTCAGGGTCAAAGGTCACCGACTTTAACATTGGCCATAACTTTTGAACCAGTAGAGATGTAGACTTGATATGTGGTATGCATGTGTACCCCATGAAGCTGCACAGTTTGAGGGGTGACATGTCAAGGTCAAGGTCATCCTTCATGGTCATAGGTCACCAACTTTAACATTGGCCATAACTTTTGAACCAGTAGAGATGTAGACTTGATATATGGTATGCATGTGTACCCCATGAAGCTGCACAGTTTGAGGGGTGACATGTCAAGATCAAGGTCATCCTTTAGGGTCAAATATCATATCGAGGGGGCATAGTGTTTCACAAACACATCTTGTTGGTTTAGGTTTTTAGTTAAAGTACGCCTATTTACAACCCTTTGAGATAAAGCCTTGAAACTTGGTCACACTATTGGACTTAGAATTTGTGTTTAGCATTTGCGTTTAGCAAATACGTTAACCTCATTTTATGTTGAACAAGACCTCGACGGGCGTATATTGTGCCCACTGGCACTCTTGTTCTGTTTATAAGGACGAATATTTACCCGTTTGCAAACAGAGTAAACCCATATCAGACAGCTCCTATGTGATAATTTTGGACTACTTTATTTGCAAAGGCGTTAAAAGGCGTTTACATGGTGTTAGGAGTTGTAGTATATACAATAAAAATTCGATACTACGAACACTACGTACCATTATTGATTTTTAACACAGGCGGCTGCTTAATGCAGGGTGAAAGTCGTGCAGAAAGCTCATAGAGGAGCTTTCTGCATGACTTTCACCCTGCATTAAGCAGCCACCTACCTAAAAAATATATATTCTTCATTACTAAAATTTCGTAGTGTCGAGATTTTACTGTATTTTGAAAAAGCAATATCGATAGACTATAAGATGTACAGTACTTATTTAGATATAACTAAATGGAAGTTTTCTTGGGGGAATGAACAGATTACGATGTGGATCTGTCAAGAATAGTAAATCTCAACCTTACTGAAAAAATATAAAATATAAAACATATCATAAACACATTTGAAACGTCGGTATTTTAACACCTCTGGGGGGAATAACAGTAAGAAAATCCCATTCCTGTCTCCTTTCAACCGCCTTTTTAATAGCACTGCCAATCCCTGCTTTCGAAGCTTTAAAAGACTATTCAGTATTATATGACTATATTTGACAGGGAACTGCAAAGCAATAATGGAAACAGTGTTGGTGAAACAACATACTGGGGGAATGAAAAATGATAAATTTAACATCAGTTATATATGGACTGAAACCAACTTGGTTTACAGAAGATGATAACTGAAACGAGCATAGATCTCAACACATGTTTCTGTAGGCCTTACATGTATTACTGTACGTGAATAAAATGGCGTATTATTTCTGTTAAACGCTCCCGGGAGCACATTTTAACTCATAACCTCATAGGCTATTTTTAGATCCAACCCCTTTGAATAAATCTACCGAAAAAGAGCATTAACTACTAACTAGAGAAAATGATTTTTTAGAATTTTGTAGTTTGAAACCATTCCTATAGGAGCAATTAAATTAATCTAATCTAATTAAGCTCTATTAATCACAATGATTTTCAAAAGGGGCCAATATGAGGGAATGGGTTAAAGATGTTTATTGCATTGTGTACATAGACGGTTGTTTAACCCTTCGCTTGCTATTCACGTCAATATACCTACCTGTAAATAGTGAAGACCCAGATGAGACAGCTCTTGCAGGAGCTGTCTCATCAGGGTCTGCACTATTTACAAGGTGATTGTGCAACCAATGCACTACACAGCAGTGGTTGCACAGCGAAATACGTGTAGACAGTGAAGATATATGTAATTATACAACAGGACATGGATAAAGAAGAAGAAATGTGTTTTAAAATTCAGCAAGCGAATGGTTAATTCAAAGAGAGTTTTCTGTATTGCTTCCTGTCTACATTAAGCTACCTGTATTTTGGAACAAGTATATTTCTTTATTTAATGGTTATTATATAGGGTTTTAGATGTTTAAGACAGACAGACAAAGTTACCTACAGTAAAACCTCTCTATAACGACCACTAAACTACATCAAGTATTTTGTGTAAAAGGCAGTTTGCTGTTTAAGCAAGGTGAAAGTGAAACAGAACGCTCCTATAGGAGCGTTCTGTTTTACTTTCACATTTCTTTAAGCGGCCACCTGCAATAAATACCAGATAATTAACACAATTTAGTGGCCGTTATAGAGAGGTTTTACTGTATTTTAGCTGCATTCGACTGCCCACAAATATATACAGTAGAACCCCTCTAAACCGTAATGTTATTACAGAACAATTTAGGTATCTTATGTAGGTGGCTGCTTAATGTAGGGTGAAAGTCATGCAGAAAGTCCCTTTGGAAACTTTTTGCATGACTTCCAACCTCTATTAAGCTGCCACCTGTCTAAAAGGCCGGTTTTGATACTAATTTTAACGTCCGATTTAGAGGGGTGTTACAAACTAAAGTATTTTTGCTTACGGGGTATATGTACGAGTATTTACTAAGTATTTTACATTACTTTCACATGCTAATTAATTAAATGTTCTCATGTATTCTCATAAATTTAAAGTTCAGTTGACGTTTAGAAGCCACCGTGTTTACTGAGAAGAAGAAATATATTTTATTTATGGAGACCAGCGATACATTGCCTTCCTTCGAAGCACTACTAGAACTTGGAACTAATCGTGTGCTCTGGTCACCTTGTAGGAGGGACGTGTCAATAACAGCTGTGACAATGGCAGCATGACTGCAGTAAAATCCCACTAATGCGACCACTTAATGAACAAACATGGCTGTCTTCATAAGCAGGTGGTTGCTTAATGCAGTACGAATGTTACGCAGAAAGGAGCTTTCTTCACAATTTTCGTCCTGCATTAAGCTACCACCTGCCTTTGCCACTGTGAATTATGCCCCTTTTTGATGGTCGCATTAGAGGGGGTTTGCTGTATACTACTGTACTTAGCGGTGTGAAATGTTCGCCTTTATCAGGGTAGGGCCGCATCTAAGGTTGCAATAACGTTGTGACCCGACCCAGTTTCCTATTTTCATGGATATAGAATACGTTCAACCCTTATTCTGCTGAATAATTAAAACTGGCTTCTCCCTCTCTGAATATTAATCAAACAAAACCGTATTACTGAAGAAATGTTACTACTGCTGTTTATGACAAACAGTGCAGACCCTGGTCTAGGGGCTCCCACACATTGAGGGCTTAACTATATACGTATACCGGGTTACTTGGATTTAGACTCGGAATGACTCGGGTTCAGGGTCCATGCTTATAAAACGTTTAGTTGAGTCTGAGTTCGTTCTCAAGTTTTTGATTGGTCAGATTTGAGCCAAAGGCTCAAATCTGACCAATCAAAAGCTTGAGAACTCAAATCTGACCAATCAAAGGCTTGAGAACGAAACTCAGACTCAACTAAAAGCTTTATAAGCATGGACCCAGCCTTTTTATTTTTGTTTTTGGTCTGCATTATGTCTTACCTGGGTTCGGTTTGTATTCAGTTTTGATTTTGTTCAAGTTTCTTCTGTCTTTTTGCTTGCTCTGTATTAAGTTTTTTTTTACTTTTTTATTTTTTGTTTGTTCTGTATTAAGTTTGTGACTTTTTGTTTGTTTTGTATTAAGTTTGTGACTTTAGGTAAGTCGTATATTAGGACACTGGTTTTTTGTTCTGTCTTAGATGTCCCACCATTGTTTGCTCTGTATTATAGGGGTTCTGGCTTATTGGATCGATTTTAAATTACTCCTCTGAAGTGTGGGGGTATACAAAGTCGAAAGAATTAGAGAGAATACATTTAAAGTTGTGTAAGCGTCTTCTTAATGTGCATACAACTTGTTGTTCTGTTGGTGTATATGGCGAATTAGCGAGATATCCATTATATATTGCCCGTTACTGTAGAATTATTAGGTATTGGTGTAAAGTTTGTAATAGATCTGAAAATATAATTTTAAAGAAAGTGTATGAACTGGGATTGGCGGATTGTTAATTAGGCTATAAAAACTGGGTTTCAAATGTTAAAAAGTTATTAGATGATTACGGCTTCTCCAACGTATTTGCAAATGTTGGTTTTATTACTGTGTCAAAATTTCACTTTTAGACAACGAGTTGTCGACTGTTTCATCCAAGAGTAGTCAGCGGGTATTAAGCGAAGTCCTGTATTAGACGAATTTAAACATTTCAAAGAACATTTTATATACGAAGTGTATTTAGTTAAACTTCCGTATTATTTACGTTTATTTATATCACGCTATAGATTGTCTGCACATTCTTTAAGAATTCATACCGGTAGATTCGGAAGAGTACAAATACCACGAGATGAAATATATTGTTTATGTTGTAATATACATGATCTTGAAGACACATACCATTTCATTTTGTATTTGTCCTCTCTATAAAAAAAGTAATAGAACAATATCTACAAAAATGTTGTTATGAAAGACCATCTGTATTTAAATTTAACGGTTTAATGAAAACTGCAAATAAAGATGTCTTGTATAATTTAGCATTATATTTAAAGTGTGCAACAGACAAAAGAAATAAACATCATGATAATATTTCGAATTGATTCTGAACAGGTTCAAGTCAGTTTCTTTCTATGCACATATTAAACAAAAATGGTATTTATCTATACTGTTAAAATATTTACTCTCCTATCGATACAAAGAATAAAGCCAAGTTCGAAGATTACGTGGTTTTTTGCAATCAAAATGTTTTGACATACTTATCTCTTCAAAATGTTTTGATATTCTGTATGTATATTATGACGATGTACTATGTACAAGTCTTTAATAAATTAGCTGTTCGGTTCTGTTGTTCTCTCTGTACTATATGGGTTCTTGCTTGTTGTTCTTTCAGTATTATAGAGATTCTGGCTTGTTGTTCTCTCTGTATTAGATGTCCGACCTTTGTTCTCTCAGTATTATAGGGGTTCTGGCTTGTTCTCTCTGTATTAGATATCCCACCTTTTATCTCTCTGTGTCATATGGGTTCTAGCTTGTAGTTTGCTCTGTATTAGGTGTCCGACCTTTGTTCTCTCAGTATTATAGGGGTTCTGGCTTGTTCTTTGTTCTGTATTAGGTGTCCGACCTTATATCTCTCTGTATTATATGTGTTCTGGCTTGTTCTTTGGTCTGTACTAGATGTCCGACCTTTGCTCTCTCAGTATTATAGGGGTTCTGGCTTGTTGTTCTCTCTGTATTAGATGTCACACCTTTTATATCTCTGTATCATATGGGTTCTGGCTTGTAGTTTGCTCTGTATTAGGTGTCCGACCTTTGTTCTCTCAGTATTATATGTGTTCTGGCTTGTTCTTTGGTCTGTACTAGATGTCCGACCTTTGCTCTCTCAGTATTATAGGGGTTCTGGCTTGTTGTTCTCTCTGTATTAGATGTCCCACCTTTTATCTCTCAGTATTATATGTGTTCTGGCTTGTTCTTTGTTCTGTACTAGATGTCCGACCTTTGCTCTCTCAGTATTATAGGGGTTCTGGCTTGTAGTTTGCTCTGTATTAGGTGTCCGACCTTTGTTCTCTCAGTATTATATGGGTTCTGGCTTGTTCTTTGCTCTGTATTAGATGTCCTACCTTTGTTCTCTCAGTATTATATGGGTTCTGGCTTGTAGTTTGCTCTGTATTAGATGTCCGACCTTTGTTCTCTCAGCATTATATGGGTTTTGGCTTGTAGTTTGCTCTGTATTAGGTGTCCGACCTTTGTTATCTCAGTATTATAGGGGTTCTGGCTTGTAGTTTGCTCTGTATTAGGTGTCCGACCTTTTATCGCTCTGTATTATATGGGTTCTGGCTTGTAGTTTGCTCTGTATTAGGTGTCCGACCTTTGTTCTCTCAGTATTATATATGGGTTCTGGCGTGTAGTTTGCTCTGTATTAGATGTCCTACCTTTTATCTCTGTGTATTATAGGGGTTCTGGCTTGTAGTTTGCTCTGTATTAGGTGTCCAACCTTTGTTCTCTCAGTATTATATATGGGTTCTGGCTTGTTCTTTGGTCTGTATTAGATGTCCGACCTTTGTTCTCTCAGTATTATAGGGGTTCTGGCTTGTTCTTTGTTCTATACTAGATGCCCGACCTTTGTTCTCTCAGTATTATAGGGGTTCTGGCTTGTTCTTTGTTCTGTACTAGATGTCCGACCTTTGTTCTCTCAGTATTATAGAGGTTCTGGCTTGTCCTTTGTTCTGTACTAGATGTCCGACCTTTTATCTCTCTGTATTATAGGGGTTCTGGCTTGTTCTTTGTTCTGTATTAGGTGTCCGACCTTAGTTCTCTCTGTTTTATATGGGTTCTGGCTTGTTCTTTGTTCTGTACTAGATGTCCGACCTTTTATCTCTCTGTATTATATGTGTTCTGGCTTGTTCTTTGGTCTATACTAGATGTCCGACCTTAGTTCTCTCAGTATTATAGGGATTCTGGCTTGTTCTTTGTTCTGTACTAGATGTCCGACCTTTGTTCTCTCAGTATTATATATGGGTTCTCGCTTGTAGTTTGCTCTGTATTAGGTGTCCGACCTTTGTTCTCTCAGTATTATATGTGTTCTGGCTTGTTCTTTGTTCTGTATTAGATGTCCGACCTTTGTTCTCTCAGTATTATAGGGGTTCTGGCTTGTTCTTTGGTCTGTATTAGATGTCCGACCTTTTATCTCTCTGTATTATATGGGTTCTGGCCTGTAGTTTGCTCTGTATTAGGTGTCCGACCTTTGTTCTCTCAGTATTATAGGGGTTCTGGCTTGTTCTTTGGTCTGTATTAGATGTCCGATCTTTTATCTCTCTGTATTATATGTGTTCTGGCTTGTAGTTTGCTCTGTATTATGTGTCCGACCTTTGTTCTCTCAGTATTATAGGGGTTCTGGCTTGTTCTTTGTTCTGTATTAGGTGTCCGACCTTTGTTCTCTCTGTATTATATGGGTTCTGGCTTGTTGTTTGTTCTGTATTAGGTGTCCGACCTTTGGTCTCTCTGTATTATATGTGTTCTGGCTTGTTCTTTGTTCTGTACTAGATGTCCGACCTTTGTTCTCTCAGTATTATAGGGGTTCTGGCTTGTTCTTTGTTCTGTATTAGATGTCCGACCTTTTATCTCTCTGTATTATAGGGGTTCTGGCTTGTAGTTTGCTCTGTATTAGGTGTCCGACCTTTGTTCTCTCAGTATTATATATGGGTTCTGGCTTGTAGTTTGCTCTGTATTAGGTGTCCGACCTTTGTTCTCTCAGTATTATATATGGGATCTGGCTTGTAGTTTGCTCTGTATTAGGTGTCCTACCTTTGTTCTCTCAGTATTATATATGGGTTCTGGCTTGTTCTTTGTTCTGTACTAGATGTCCGACCTTTGTTCTCTCAGTATTATAGGGGTTCTGGCTTGTTCTTTGTTCTGTATTAGATGTCCGGCCTTTTATCTCTCTGTATTATATGGGTTCTGGCTTGTAGTTTGCTCTGTATTAGGTGTCCGACCGTTGGTCTCTCTGTATTATATGTGTTCTGGCTTGTTCTTTGTTCTGTACTAGATGTCCCACCTTTGTTCTCTCAGTATTTTAGGGGTTCTGGCTTGTTGTTCTCTCTGTATTAGATGTCCCACCTTTTATCCCTCTGTATTATATGGGTTCTGGCTTGTAGTTTGCTCTGTATTAGGTGTCCGACCTTTGTTCTCTCAATATTATAGGGGTTCTGGCTTGTTTTTTGTTCTGTACTAGATGTCCGACCTTTGTTCTCTCAGTATAATATATGGGTTCTGGCTTATAGTTTGCTCTGTATTAGGTGTCCGACCTTTTATCTCTGTGTATTATAGGGGTTCTGGCTTGTAGTTTGCTCTGTATTATGTGTCCGCCCTTTGTTCTCTCTGTAGTATATATGGGTTATGGCTTGTTCTTTGTTCTGTATTAGATGTCCGACCTTTTATCTCTCTGTATTATATGGGTTCTGGCTTGTAGTTTGCTCTGTATTAGGTGTCCGACCTTTGGTCTCTCTGTATTATATGTGTTCTGGCTTGTTCTTTGTTCTGTACTAGATGTCCGACCTTTGTTCTCTCAGTATTATAGGGGTTCTGGCTTGTTGTTCTCTCTGTATTAGATGTCCCACCTTTTATCTCTCTGTATCATATGGGTTCTGGCTTGTAGTTTGCTCTGTATTAGGTGTCCGACCTTTGTTCTCTCAGTATTATAGGGGTTCTGGCTTGTTCTTTGTTCTGTACTAGATGTCCGACCTTTGTTCTCTCAGTATTATTGGGGGTCTGGCTTGTTGTTCTCTCTGTTTTAGATGTCCCACCTTTTATCTCTCAGTATTATATGGGTTCTGGCTTGTAGTTTGCTCTGTATTAGGTGTCCGACCTTTGTTCTCTCAGTATTATAGGGGTTCTGGCTTGTTCTTTGTTCTGTATTAGATGTCCGACCTTTTATCTCTGTGTATTATAGGGGTTCTGGCTTGTAGTTTGCTCTGTATTAGGTGTCCGACCTTTGTTCTCTCAGTATTATATATGGGTTCTGGCTTGTAGTTTGCTCTGTATTAGGTGTCCGACCTTTGTTCTCTCAGTATTATATATGGGATCTGGCTTGTAGTTTGCTCTGTATTAGGTGTCCTACCTTTGTTCTCTCAGTATTATATATGGGATCTGGCTTGTAGTTTGCTCTGTATTAGGTGTCCTACCTTTGTTCTCTCAGTATTATATATGGGATCTGGCTTGTAGTTTGCTCTGTATTAGGTGTCCGACCTTTGTTCTCTCAGTATTATATATGGGATCTGGCTTGTAGTTTGCTCTGTATTAGATGTCCTACCTTTTATCTCTCTGTATTATATGGGTTCTGGCTTGTAGTTTGCTCTGTATTAGGTGTCCTACCTTTTATCTCTCTGTATTATATGGGTTCTGGCTTGTAGTTTGCTCTGTATTAGATGTCCGACCTTTTATCTCTCTGTATTATATGGGTTCTGGCTTGTAGTTTGCTCTGTATTAGGTGTCCTACCTTTGTTCTCTCAGTATTATATATGGGTTCTGGCTTGTAGTTTGCTCTGTATTAGGTGTCCTACCTTTGTTCTCTCAGTATTATATATGGGATCTGGCTTGTAGTTTGCTCTGTATTAGATGTCCTACCTTTTATCTCTCTGTATTATATGGGTTCTGGCTTGTAGTTTGCTCTGTATTAGATGTCCGACCTTTGTTCTCTCTGTATTATAGGGGTTCTGGCTTTTAGTTTGCTCTGTACATGTATAAGGTTTCTTACATTTTGTTTGTTCTATTGTAAGTTTCTGACATTCTGTTTATTATGTATTAGGTTTATGACTTTTTGTTTGCTCTTTATTAAGTTTCTTTCGTTTTGTTTGCTTTGCATTAAGTTACTGACTTTTTGTTTGCTTTGCGTTAGGTTTTTGACTCTTTGTTTGTCTTGTATTAGGTTTCTTGCTGACGCCGATTGGGAGACTGTAGAGAGACAGACGGATATTGGCGACCCGTACAAAACCACGGACGAGGAGGTAAACACCTAAAAATAATTACTTGATACGTATGCTGTCCGGAGTGTTTATTGCCATGTATCTGTTTAACCCTTCCGGCGCCAAATTTCTAATTGTCGTCTACAACCCAATTTTGTTAAAGCATTCGGTTAAAAATAAGGAAATGAGATAAATAAATTCAAATTTCAAAGGAATGAAGCACAGATAGAGAAATAGAGTTTGAGACAAAAAGTGAAGTCCTTTTTCAAGGCGGTGTCTGATCTTGGACTGCACTATTTGTCGTGGTGCATTTTTGCAACAATGGCGATGAAAGGGTTAAACGGTGAGAGTGTAAATTCACACGCATCGCGAGAATTACACAAATAATAACAATAGTTCATATATGAAGATAAATAGGTAGATAATCTAGATTATTCTTCAACAACTTCTCCGCAGTCCTGGATAATTTCCACCATGCCGTAGAAATCCCAGGATGAAATCTAAAACCAATTATATATATATTTCCTATTTTATAATATCTTATATCGAAATTGAAAAGTGAATCAAATGCGAAGCATGTATTCATTTCATGGAAATTGTTCTGTAATATTAGCTAATGGGTTGTGACTTTATGTAATTACAAACCACGATCATAAGATTACCCAGACTCTATTGGAAACACATGCTCTTAGGTGTTTAATGGGTATCATGTCGATTACGACCTGATCGCTTTTTGCAAACAGATTGGATCCAGATGATATGCCGAGTAACTCAGCATCTCATCAGGATAGAATATGTTTGATGCTCGGACAATAGTTCCTCAAAAGTTTGATGGAATCGAACCCGTAAAACGCCGCCCCGTACTTCATTCTCAGTGTTGTTATACTTTCTGATCCTTAGAGATCATGAATTTCAGTACTTTTTGTTCTGAAAATTGAATACCGCTTAAGCCGGTGCTAGGGGGGTGAGAAGTGTTGCACTTTCAATTACTGCTCATGAACAGACTCAATAAAACCGAGTCTGCAATTTTCTCCTTTTGTGTTGCAATTTTTGCTTTCGGGGGATCACCACTCTTCAGAATTTATAATCACAATAGAACGGTGTTTAGGCAGATTGTTTTTCAACAGGACCAGGGACATGAAATCAAATAATTGTACCAAACTGTCGCATCATATCTACTCACTGTAAACAGATTCTATCAAGTGATAGAAGGTTTTTTAATACAGTTCAACCGGTCTTAACTGGTTATTTATTTATTTATTGAACATATGAGTCTCAACAAGCAGGTGCTTGCGTATTGCTGGGCAAAAGTAATGCAGAAAGCTCCTATAGGAGCTTTCTGTATTACTTTTGACCCGAATTAAGCTGTCGCCTGCCTTACTGAAACATAATTAAGTCTCTTTTTTATGGTCGCTTAAGACAGATCCTATTGTAGTTATAGTAGATCGGGTCACCTCTAATGCAATAAACTAGCCCTTTATTCCATGGATATTCATGTAAGACTTGGCCTTTGCCAGTGACATTCGGGACTTTTTATTACGCGCCATATATGAATATATTCAATAATAAAAACACGAGACTGCGATTGGATGCTGATAAGACACCGAATTTGGACCCATTAAAGCCATATCAAATGTGGGTCAGGTGTTGCTTAGCAGGCGACGGGACTAGGAAACATTACTTTAATAGCCATTTGCTTATTTCAAAATTTCTCGGCAACTACTTATTATCATGAACACTTTAGACTTAGCCTTTGCCAGGGACATTCGGAACTTTTTATTACGCGCCATATATGAATATATTCAAGAATAAGAACAAGAGATTACGATGTAATATTTATTAGGTCATAAACACACCAACTGTCATTAGTGGAGTCAGATTTTATGGCGCTATCACAGGGGTTGTGGAAACTTTACGTCACTTTGCACGCATACTGTTACTCTCTCTCATGTTGAAAACAATAAGGTCTCCTAATATCATGACATATGACATTTGTACGTACACCAGACGCGTTCAAACTCTTATGAATCTATTGAACAAGTGTCAAACAGCTTTGATCCTAATGAGACGCCGAATTATTCGGCGTCTCATCAGGATCCAAGCTGTTTGCAAATGTCAGTGCAACTAAAGTCGCAGTTAACGGGATAAGGGGTAATAGAAAATGGTTTAGGGCAATAATCAGTGGCAATAAGTGGTTGTAAAATCTAGTCTGAAAAAGATGGCTGGTAGAGATACAAAATGTTTAGATAGGTCATACTCTTCATATCCGCAGTCCTGCGTACGTCCGTGATAAAATACAGCATCACCTACTCCTCTCTAAAACGTAATCAGCATTTTCCCCCTAGGACGTACAGGTGCTGGACGCCATAGCCCCTGTTAGCAGGACGAGAATTAATGTATATATATGGTCTCTGCATGAAATGAACCCGGCATGAAGAAATAAAGAAGTCCATTCTGTAGTGTCAGTGTTGTTATTAGAATAGTTCCAGATCACATACATGTATAACAGTTTCAATAAAGAAGAAATTTTATCCAAGTAAATGTCCAGTATGAAATTCCAAACTAAGGATAGTTTGTAGAAATATCATTATTGTATAAGTGTTGGAATAATGGTGGCAGTTGCCGCCCAGTTAATATAAGATTACAGTTATTGCCGTCCGTATAAAACCAAAATTTCGAACTTCTCTCACCAAAGGCTAAACTAGTGAACGAGTACGCATCTTAATGAATCACGTGACCTCTTCTCTTACAGGTTAAAGCGCGAACAAAGGTATCTGACAGCTAATATGCTTACTTCGATTCTCCAGAGACAGAGAGACGCACACACATAGACAGACATACAGAGACAGACATACAGAGAGGCAGACAGATATACAAATAGAGACAAACATACATACAGACAGACAGAGATATATATATATATACAGAGACGGAGAGAGGCGAAGATCACATAATTTCTGAGCAGCTTGCATACATCTCTCTCTCTCTCTCTCTCCTCTCTCTCTCCTCTCTCTCTCTCTCTCTCTCTCTCTCTTTCTCTATCTATATATATATCACAGTCCCTCTCTCATCTATAAATTCTCCTCCTCCTCCATGCCCTCCTCCTCTCTGAAGAGCCCTATAAATTAATGACATTTCCCATTAGATGCTGGAATATAGTAACACTATTCGTGTAGCATTTAATAATTCATTGTGTGATAAATGTGCTTAGGATGAATTATTTACATTTTAAAAGATCATTTACGTTTTGCCTGATACTTAAATAACTATCATTAAAATGTGCAAATTGCTGATCAATCATACGTCTAGCTGTTATAATGCTAAGCCGGGTAGCACTGGCATTTGTAAACACCCTGGATCCCAGTTGAGCCGCCGAGTTTCTCGGCATGTTAGAATCCAAGTTGTTAGACACTCGGTCAATAGTTTCTCAAAACCATAAACAAGTCGGGAGTAAACAAAAAACAGACCAGAGATTGAGCAGATATAGTTTGTTCCAGCAGTAACGTGGCCGTCATAAAGAGGTTTTACTGTAATATACTGATATTCGTATGTTGTTGGAAATAGTCTCACATGAGCGATACATGTACAGTAAAACCTCGCTAAATCGGAATTCCAGATGAGAAGAATTTAGATACGTTTAAGCAGGTGGCTGCTTAATGCAGGATGAAAATCATACAGAAAGCTCCTTAGCTTTTTGCATGACTTTCACCCTGCATTAAGATACATGTACCACCTGTCTCCAAGACCGATAGTTATACTAAACTGAGAGTCCGGTTTAGATGGGGTTTGCTGTATGTGCTTAGTTCAGTCAAGCTCTACTCACAACAACGGTAATATATGCTTAGTTCAGTCAAGATCTACTCACAACAACGGTAATATATGCTTAGTTCAGTCAAGATCTACTCACGACAACGGTAATATATGCTTAGTTCAGTCAAGATCTACTCACAACAACAGTAATATATGCTTAGTTCAGTCAAGATCTACTCACGACAACGGTAATATATGCTTAGTTCAGTCAAGATCTACTCACAACAACGGTAATATATGCTTAGTTCAGTGAAGATCTACTCACAACAACGGTAATATATGCTTAGTTCTGTCAATATGTACTCACAACAACAGTAATATATGCTTAGTTCTGTCAATATGTACTCACAACAACATTGATATATGCTCAGGTCAGTCAAGATCTACTCACAACAACACTGACATGTGCTTAGTTCAGTCAAGATCTACTAACAACAACACTAATACATGTATATGCTTAGTTCAGTCAACAACAGTGGTATATGCTTAGTTCTGTCAAGATCTACTCATAACAACAGTTTATGTGCTTAGTGAAGTCAAGATCTACTCACAACAACAGTGATACATGTATATGCTTAGTTCAGTCAAGATATACTCACAACAACACTGATATATGCTCAGTTCAGTCAATGTATACTCGAAATAGTGATATATGGTAAGTTCAGTCAATATTCATTAAAGAAATAATTACACTATCGATATTTATTAACCCTTTCTCTCACGCATTTGTAAACAGGGTAGACCCAAACCAGACTGCCCCTAGAGAAATTGTCTGATCAGGGTCTGTCCTGTTTCCTCAAGGAAACATATAGATCTGATTAACAGTTTCCACTTAGGTAAAAACTATGTATTTATAAACATACAGCTAATAAGTATTCATGATGTCATTAGTTCGTATATGAATATTGAACAGGGAAATGGTTAAATGTATTTTTATTATGGAGAATGAACACTCGGTGTTTGACCATGGTAGAATCTGTAGAATCAGATCTATATTATTCCATAAGCAAACAGAGCAGACCCTGATCAGACGGCTTCTGTAGGAGCTGTCTGATTTGCAAAGGCGTCAAAATCAGGCAAAGTAGTTTCAACTTATGCTTCCAAGTCAAACAGTTCTGACGAGATGCCAAACTTCGAGGTTATAAAACTTATGAGTCCGAGTTTCTCCTCAAGCAATTGACCTGGGCCGAAATATATAAAACTTCTGAGTCTGTCTGAGATCATTCTTAAGTATCTAATTGGTCAGGTTCTGAGAAAGCTCAGAATCTGGCCAATCAGATGCTTCAGACTCGATCAATTTTTTTATAACCTCTAGACCTGGTTACTCTGCGTGTCACATCAAAATCTCTACTATTGGCAAAATTCGCCCATAGGGAGTTGTTTCTTAGCCTTTGAAATGTGATTCTGAATCTTTTCGACCATTAACCCTTTCGCTGCCAAACTCTGTCGTCTGCTAACTCTGTTGTCTGCTACAAATTTTCATTATTTTGATTTTCTTCATTTTTGTTTCAAAAACATAGTAACAGTAATTAACAGTTTGGATCCTGATGAGACGCCAAGTTACTCGGCGTCTCATCTGGATCCAAACTGTTTGCATAGGTAATCACAGATCCGGCATTGGCAGCGAAAGGGTTAACGAACACATTTATTGAGAAAATAACACTGGAATAACGAGAACATTTCCCCCGTGCCTCAGGTGTTCGTGCTACCAAATTGTGTTACGACATCACGCAATCCGCAAAAGGAAAATGTTTTTGCTCAAAAACATGAAAAAGGCGAAATTCTGTAAAACCAAGACGCAACTTTGATTATAACAAACAAAGTGTGTGCGAATTGATTTGATATGATGTTGTTAAATGGCGATGCAAGTGTTTAATTGTTGCAAGAAATGCTCACTAGCGATCAATGTAATTGACTGCAATTAGATTACGCCAGAGTTACTCTGATAAAAATCAGTCCCACTTTCTGAGAAAAGACCCTGTCAGCTACATATTACAGTAATAGGGCCAGTTTTAATGTGTTTTACGGTATAGTTACTTGCCGTGTTGTCTGGCTTGAAACTGTTACCGGGAGCCAGTTTTCCATAACAACAAAATGGCAGTACCGTTAACTCTTTCGGCGCCAATGTCGCCTGTTGGCACCATTGAAAACAGTGCAGTCCCAGGTCAGATGCCGCCTTTTAAAGGCGGCATCTGACCTGGGACTTCACTGTTTTCTGTATTATTTTAGCCCAAGCATACAGGTTTTTAAAAACAAATGTTTTACTAATATACCTTTATTATTTAGTTTAGACTTATATTTAATATGAAATCAGTATTGCAGACGACACTTTTAAATTTGGCGCTAAAAGAGTTAACCTATTTATCTCCATATAAACTCGTCCAGATCTTACTTTGGAACCCATTCACTGTTCATATGGAAGGGGGAGAGGATGGTGACACAGCAAACAAAAGATGTGCTGGAATAAGCCATGACATTGATGGGTTCAGCAAAACAAAACGTGCAGACCCTGATCAGAGGACTCCTTCAGCCCCCACTGATCTGGGTCTACACTGTTTGTATTTGTCTATTTTAAGGGACACTTTACGTATATCACAATGGTTTCAAGACTATACAATTCTTAAGAATTCTTTTTTCTCTAGTAATTGTTCCTTTTCGGTAGATTTATTCAAAGAGGTTGGATCTGAAAATAGATTCCATGTGGGACTGGGCTAAAGTACGGGAACCGAATGAGACATTGTAAACAGTGTAGATGCAGAATAAATGGCTCCTTATTGAGCCCTTGATGAGGATCTGCACTGTTCCCAATGCCAACCATGGAGGTACTATTATTTTGTTGTTTTTCCTGGGCTGCCAACCAGACACTATTATGTTGCTTTTATCCCGGACTGCCAACCAGACACTCCTGTGTTATTTTTCTCCGTGCTGCCAACCATGTGTTGTTGTTCTCCCGCGCCTACCAACCTGTTCTTCTTTCTCGTGCAGCCAACCTGTCCTTGTTATATGTTATTTTTCGCGTTTGCCTACCAGTCTCTATGGTGTGCTCTTTTTCCATTTTCAGGCTCAGGTAGACGACTCGCTAGATATTAAACAGAACACGTGCTGTCCTGAATGTGACGCCTCTCTACCAATACAGTATTCGCGAAAGGAACTTCGGGAGATGACAAACGAGGCCATTCTGCGCATGCTCAAAGCCGAAAAGGTCTGTTCCGCTGGTTGCAACTGCCTTTTTTGTTTATCATCGTGTACAATAAATACTCTCGTAATCACATAAGATCAGTTCTTAACCCTTTATCTGCTGTAAAAATGATGTCTGTCTAAGACTTCCATCCTTTATAAATATCACTTAATTCTAATTCACCAAGGCGTTTTAGAAACAAAATGTACGATGAGTTACCCGGCGTCTCATCGGAATCCAAGCCGTAGCTGAATCAAAACCGTAGCTGAGCTGCTCGGCGTCTCATCGGGATCCAAACGTATGTAACTGTAGTTCAGGTCGCCCCTGGCAGTCGGGTTTTATTTTTAAATATGAACATCATTTTAGAAACTTTGGCAGAGGTTTATCACAGGACTATTTCTGTCAAGTATCATTCAAATCTGACCCCTAGGTTTGGAGAAGATTTCTTAAGAGTTCTTCATGGGTCCGAATTATTTTAGCCATTCTGATAGAGCTTAATACCAAGATCATTTATGTGAAGCTTGGTAACATTCTACCTTGCGGTTTCAGAGGAGATGTCATTTAAAGCAATTGCCGACTAACGGGTGGACAGACAAACGGATGGACGGACTGACTGACCCCCTAGGAAACATGGGGACAATTGAGATGAAAATAAGAAAATAAAACAATATTTGTTCTATTCAACTGTAAATTACAACATCGCCATGTCAACTGCAACACATTTCATACCACAATTTCCCATTAAATTGCACGGAAAAAGAAGTATGCCTAATATGTCCATAATTACACCTTTTTTGAGGTTCTACTGTACTTATATTTATCTGGGAATATCTGCAACCGAGAGAAATATTTTAATAACAGTATCGCTTTACATGAAAACTGATCTCAGAGTTACATAGACAATACACGACAGAGCAATACTGAAAACTGGATCAGCCTTGTGTCGTATTTCACATCACAACTGTAAAGAACCACCCTCTTGAAACACGACAAAGCTACTGTTGACAGTATTTGCAAACCTTAAAATACTAAGACGAGGCTTAAAGACTTAAAACATTGTATAAATATGACAAAATACTTCCGTCGTTTTGGATAAAAGGTGTGTCAATTCAAGCGCGTGTGAGACGTTCTACAAACGTGTTGATCATGTCATTCATGTGACCGCTTCAATGCTACATGTATAACTTGCTCATTTTCTTTTCCCGTGTTGGTAATGGTTTTCAAATATTTTAGTTTATTTTTCTCGCTCAAAATATATAGGAATGCTTCGGCTCACTTTCATATTTTTAACCGCTAAACTCATTAATACACACAAATGTTAAATCGGACGTGGCATTGGTGTTATATGTATTTTCCAGACGTATTTTCGGTATCACTTTTGCTGCTGTCTCGTTTAAATGAAATCAAAACACATTAAATTCGAACCATTTTAACACTTTACCTGATAATGACACCTTTTCACACATTTGCAAACATATAGATCCAGATCAGACGCCTCTCTGATCAGGAACTGCTCTCTTTCCTTATGAAATAAACTACAGTAAAACCTCTCTATAACGACCACTAAGATAGATCAAGTAGTTTGTGTTAAAGGCAGGTGTATGCTTAAAGCAATGTGGAAGTAAAACGCTCCTACAGGAGCGTTCTGTTTTACTTTCACCTTGCTTTAAGCAACCACCTGTCCAAAATACCAACTAATTAACACAATTTAGTGGCCGTTATAGAGAGGTTTTACTGTAGTTCTGATACTACAGTGTCCACCGTGGACATAATAGCCTTCTGCTGATACACTTTTAAAAAACAAATCAGCTAATGAATAGTCATGATGTTATCAATTCCTAAATGAATATTCATGCGGTAATAGGTAAAAATACTAAATACAGAGAGATGCATTATGGATTGTTTTCACGGTTTCAGTGTGTAACAGGTTATTGCGGACTTGGCATATATGGGACAGACTACTGCATTTAGAAATAGGAAAATTAAGTTTTTGACCTCATACCGATAAGGAGAGGAGATGGGATAAGGGTGGAAGTGGGGATGGGGCATGGTTGGGATAGGGAGGGACAGGAAGGGGCCCGAAAGCGAGAACCGCGGCAATTAAGAGTATACTGTGATAATTTGTATCTGTCAATAATATGAAATTTAATGTGTATTGATAAAATGAAAACGTTATTAATAATTTAAAAGATGAATTTCATTTGTATGTATCGAGCTCGCAACAATCAGATTAATACTCAGTTGTCTTGTCATCTGCGGTAGATAGTTTTCTCTTTATATTGGATGAAATATATATATATATATATATATATATATATAAAAAATTGTTTTACTGATAAGTGCGTACACACTTGGTTTTATAATTAGCGCCTTTACTGTTAGGGATAGACTCGTCCAAATACAGTATAACCTCTCTTAACCGGAATTCTAGTACATAAGAATTTAGATACTTTTAGGCAGGTGGCTGCTTAATGCAGAGTGAAAGTCGTGCAGAAAGCTCCTAGAGGAGCTTTCTGCATGGCTTTCACCCTGCATTAAGCTGCCACCTGTCTCCGAGACCGATATTCATACTAAATTTAACGGCCGGTTAAGAGAGGTTTTACTGTACCACAGTTTACAGGTCCAGCTTGATTCATATACAACATATTCCTTATTTATGTTTGTAGACCACATCCCATTTAACCCATATTCCCATTTGCTATTTTTAGACCCAACCTCTTTGAATAAATTGACCGAAAAGAGCATTTACTTGAGAAAGGGATTTTTTAGAATTGTGTAGTTTTGAACCATTGAAATAAATAGACAATGGTTTCTATTTATTTCAATGGTTTCAAAACTACTCAATTCTATGGAGCTCCTACGGAGCAAGTTCTCTATTTATGACAATGGTTTTAAAACAAACTGACTTTTACAGAGGCGTATGCGGTATGAGAGGGAGTGTGCTTACAGACATTCCATTACGACGTAATATCAATTCCTGTTACTAGCATTTGTCCTGTATTTTTTCTATTGATTGTTGATCTGGTTTCAATTCAGATATATCTTTATCACTTTGGGAAAATGATTTCATTGAGTCTCTGTCAGCATTATTGGTTCGAGTCTGGGTCTTGATTTTTTATTGAACAATAAATCTCGTTTTCGGTCTGGCAATTTTTTTTATCTGACCATCAATCAGTCTGTTGAGATATTTTACCAATGCAATAGCCATGTACCTTGCATAACAAAACGTGTTTATCCTAAGTAATTATCATCTGTTAAGAATGTCGTCTGCTACAATTCTTTAAGTGCATTTTTAGCTCACCTGAGCAAAGCTCAGTGTGAGCTTTTGGGAGACTTGGATGTCCGGCGTCCGTCGTGTGTCGTGCGTCGTCACAAAATTTGCTTGTGAACACTCTAGTGGTCACAATTTTTGTCCAATCTTCATGAGACTTGGTCAGAATGGTTGTCTTGATAAATCTCGGACGAGTATGAAAGTGGGTCACATGGGGTTAAAATTAAGTCACTAGGTCAAATAGTAGGAAAACCTTGTGAACACTCCAGAGATCACAATTTTATCTAAATAAAATCTCGGACAAGTGTGAAAGTGGGTCATGCGGGGTCACTAGGTCAAACAGTAGAAAACCCTTGTGAACAATCTAGTGGTCACATTTATGTCCAATCTCCTTGAAACTTGGTCAGAATGATTGTCGTAATAAAATCTTGGAAGAGTTTGAAAGTGGGTTATGTTGGGTCAAAAACTAGGTCACTAGGTCGAATAGTAGAAAAGCGGTGTGAACACTGTAGAGGTCTCATTTGTAGCCGAATCTGCATGGTTCAGAATGATTATTTTGCTAAAATGTCCGAGAAGTTTGAAAGTGGGTAACGTGGAATCAAAAACTAGATCACTAGGTCAAACAGTACAAAAAATTGTGAACACTCTTGTCCAATCTTCATGAACCTTAGTCAGAATGATTGTTTTGATAAAATATGGGACTAGTTTGAAAGTGGGTCACGTGGGGTCAAAACTAGGTCACTAGATAAAACGGTAGAAAAACCTTGTGAACAATTTAGTGGTCACATATTTTGTCCAATCTTCATGAAACTAGGTCAGAATGTTTGTCTTGATAAAATCTCGGACACGATAAAAAAATTGGCATTCGGGGTAATAAACTAGGTCACTAGGTCAAATAGTAGGAAAACACTGTGAACACTCTAGAGGTCACATTTTTGCCAAATCTTCATGAAACTGTGTCAGAATGATTGTCCTGATAAAATTTTGGACAAGTTTGAAAAGTGGGTTATATGGGGTAAAAATGTAGGTCACTGAGTCATATCTTAGAACAATCTTGTTTACACTCCAGCGGCCACATTTTTTGTCAAATCTTCTTCAAACTTGCTCAGAATGTCCGTCTTGGTGATAGCAAGGTTGAGTTTGATCATGGGTGGTGTGAGATCAAAAAGTAGGTCACCAGATCAAATCTTAGAAAAATCACTCTAGAGGGCACATTTTTAGCCCAATCTTCATTAGCCAGAATAATTGTCTTGATAAAATCAATATTCTAAATCTTTGAAAATCTTGTTTTCTAGAACCACTGCTCATGATCCACTATCAACATTGCTCAAATATTTCCCTTAGGTCAATATTGGCCCTATCCTGGGGCTACTCAGCTATAATCTTAAATCTATGGTAATCAGGTGAGCGATTAAGGGCCATCTTGGCCCTCTTGTTTCATTTCGTATCAACTAATATTGTTTGAGTGTCAAATAGTTTGGATCCTGTTGAGAAGCCGAGTTACTCGGCGTCTCGTCTGGATCCAAACCGTTTGGGGAGATCTCCGGGAATCAAAGCATACAGTTGAACCTGTCTAATCATACATTCATGTATTGAATGCAGGAGTCTTAAAAAGCAGCTGATATCTCAATGCAGGACAAAGGTCATGCAGAAAGCTCCTGTAAATACTTTCTGCATTACTTTTTACCTGCGTTAAGCTACCACCCGCCTTACAAACACATACTACACCATTGTTTAATGTCAGCTTAAGACAGCTTATACTGTGTTGAAAGGGTAAGCTAATAAAATCCTTTACATAATAAACAAGATTTTGGAGAATTAATTACAGGTAACTCACTACAGAACGAAAGTAATGCAGAACACTTCCGGGTCTGTCCTCTAGATGGCGGGGGGTGTTACAGTTTAACTTCGATATATTGAACTTCAAGGGACCAAACAAATTACTTCGAGATTATAAAGGTTCGATTCATCCATTTTCTAATCTGAACAATTTCTCAAGTTCACAGCTTAGTACAGGTCTAACGTAATACTGATCGCCCCAGCATAATGACTGGGACTATTCATTAGCTGATTTTTAACTCGTCTGTTTCGAAGAAAAGTCGAGCTAATGTGATCACTGGGTCGTAGTCGTCGTCGTAGTCGTCGGCGTGTAAAAACTGTAATGTAGCTCATTACTCGAAAAGTATAAGAGGTGTCAACATGAAATTTCATAGGTAAGTAGATCTCATTGAGGGAAAGGCCCCTACATAAGAACCATAACTCCTGATTTCAAATTTTTGGCCCTTTGTCGTTTTCAAAAAAAATAATTAGCTGGACAAGTACCAAATCAGACGAGCGTTGGCGTCGCACGCGGCTCTTGTTTTATAATCAAAGTCATTATTTTAATCATAGCAGAAACTGTAGAAAAATATATATGCTATTCCATCAGCCCCTCAGTCGCCTGACCAGAGTCTACTCTGTTTGTAAATGAGCCAAAATGGTATACAGGGTTAAATGGCAGGCCATAGAGACACGATTTATTTTAAATAAACCTTTATCTAGTGAACATTAATTTAAGAAATAATGGCAACACTAATATTAACTATACTTCACTCAACAATGTTGTACGTGGTATATAGTTTTTGACTCGTCTGTCCGTCCGTCTGCCAGTCTGTTAGTCCGTCAGTCCGTTCGTCTGTCCGTGTATTCTAATATCTTGTTGCTCATTTTCATTTTCATTTCTTGATTATTGTTTCTCAAATTTGCTCTAATAATTGTCATGAATAACAGCTTGGATGAGTTCGGTTATCAGAGGAATCTGTCATGGGGGGGGGGACTTTTTTCTCTGACAATGTAGCGACGTGGGGTATGTGAGCACACTCATTAAAGTTCTTTAATTTGAATTTGTTGTCATAATGACAAACAAACACATGTATACCTAGCCAATACAGAAACTGTAGAATCAGACTATATTATTTCACAAACAAACAGAGGGTGCTCTGGGGAGTTGTCTGATTTGGGCCTACTTTATTTGCAAATGCGTGAAACGAGTTTTCTGTCAGGTAATAGGTTAACAAGGCAGTCATTTTTATTGTCTTACATATTGACCACCAAGACAAGTTTATTAAGCCTTAACTCTATGAGTATGCGTGTAAGAAATAATAGCAGCATGACTATTAATTAGACATTGACCTTGACATTGACCTTGACTACGAGACGATGGTAAACAACAGAGTATTCAGATATAATATGTGAAATTTTCAGATGGGTTATTGGCGACAGTTCGAACAGGGAATGCTATCACGAGAGGCTACCCGCAAACTGCAAGAATGCACCGAAGTGGCAGCGGACAAGAAAGGGAAGTAAGTCAAACAACGTATATTGCGTAGTGATTAGAGTTATTTTCCTTTTCGAATTTTACTTTAATGGTATGTCCAAAATGGAACAAAAACCGATGTCTAAGGTGGGTAGACTTTGACAAACGTTATTTCTTGTCATGTTAGCTTTAAAGCCATTCCCTCATACTGACGCCTTTTGACGTCTTTTCTCTAATATGCCTAAATGATCCTTTTCAGTAGATTTATTCAAAGAGGTTTTGTCTTAAAATAGCCCATGAGGGAGTTGGTTAAAATTCTTCATTTGGTTATATGTGCAGTGTAATAATGCTGAAATATACTCCAAATTCCACCTACAGCTACATGTATCAAGCTTGACCAAATTTTCCGGGGTTGTGGGGACATGCTCGTTGACCCCTACAGCCATGTTGCGTACATTATCCATTTCCCTGTTCTATATTAAGACCAACTTAAACTGAATATTCATGGACAAAATAGATATAGTGAAATATGGAAGGATGAACATTGTAGCCATTTTAGGAACTAAAGAAGCATATTTATCAAATTCCATCAGCAAACAGAGCAGACCTGATCAGACGGCTCATACATGAGTCGTCTGATCTGGGTCTACTCTGTTTGCAAATGTGTGAAAAGGCGTTTATATGAAGGAAAGGTTTAAATTTTTATTCATCTACGTTCCTGGCCAACATTCACATAGCACGTTACATTTCTTATGCAACTGTTACCCCGTCGTGAAGAAATAATGTCTGCTTAATTTTGGATCTGATGCAATGTGGATGAAAGTTTCTGAAGAACAATTGACCAAGAGCCACCGCAACTGGATCCAGGCCCTATATACATGTACCTAGGTCACACATTCACGGATTTGACGCCGGATTAGCTACGGATACGATCCGGCATCATTCGTGGCAATCTGTATTGGTCCGTAGCTTTCCGTATTTTAGCCATAGCCATACGTAGTAGTACTTACAAGTGTATATTCGTAGCTTTCTGTAGTTTAGCCGTAGTCATACGTAGTAGTACTTGTATATCCGTAGTTTTCTGTATTTTAGCCGTAGTCATACGTTATAGTACATGTATATCCGTGACAATGGTCAGACATGTTCAAAAATTGTCACGGATATAGAACTACTACATATGACTACGGCTAAAATACGGAAAGCGTAGACGGACCAATACAGATTGCCAAGAATTATGCCGGATCGTATCCGTAGCTAATCCGGCGTCAAATCTGTGAATGTGTGACTGTCAAAGCCCGTTGCCACACCATTGTATGCATCCGTATCGCACTACGGACATTGGCATTTCCGGGGTCATCCGTGAGATTTAATCCGTAGTGGAACCGGTGAGGTGATCCGTGAATGTGTGACCTAGGTATTAGTAGGATAAGGATTAACCCATTCCCTCATACGATATTTTTATACCCAACCTAATAAGTCGACCGGAAAGGAACACTAACTAGAGAAAAGGAAAAATATAGAATTGTGTAGTTTTACACTATTGTGATAAATAGAGCATGTGCTCATATGGAGAAAATGCTCTATTTATCACAACTGTTTTAAAAGAGATTTGTTACAGAGGCGTCAAAAGGTGTCATTATGCGGGAATGAGTCAAAAGGCGTCAATATGCGGAAATGAGTCAAAAGGCGTCAATATAAGGAAATGAGTTAATGTTACATTTCTTTATTTTCATTTCAGGTTCATTGATATAGAAGAAATTAAGAAGAGCTGGGAAATGCCTTCATTCTACCCTAAACTGGTAAGTTAGCATATATAAACTGCCAGTCGAAAAGTATATCTGACATGACGAGAGCTCTGTGTAAAACTATACTAGAGTACATGCATATCTGACATAACGAACACTTAGCGCCAAACTGTACTAAAGTGTATCTGATATAATGAGAGCCCGGTGCAAAACTGTACTAAAGTGTATCTGATATAACTAGAATTTATCGCAAAACTGTACTAAAGTGTATCTGATATAACTAGAATTTAGCGCAAAACTGTACTAAAGTGTATCTGACATGACGAGAGCTCTGTGCAAAACTGTACAAGTATATCTGACATAACGAGAATTTAGCACAAAATTGTACTAAAGTATATCTGACATAACGAAAACTTAGCGCAAAACTGTACTAAAGTATAGCTGACATAATGAAAACGTAGCACAAAATTGTACTAAGGTACCGGTATATCTGACATAACGAAAACTTGTACTAAAGTGACAAAACGAGAACTTGTGGTTGTGTGTGTGTGTCATGCTGTCTATCGGTGTATTGGTGGTGGTTGCGTCTTGCATGTGGCTTTGCCTGCTTGACTTTACTACTTTTCCATTTAACGATATACTGAGGTATATCTACATAACAAAAGCTTAGCATGAAATTATACAAAAAATATATCTACATAAAAAGAGCTTAGTATGAAGTTATACTAAAGTTTATGTGACATAACATGAGCTTCACGCAAAACTATACTAAAATGAATCTAATATAACGAGAGCTTAGTGCAAACTATACTAAAGTATTTCTAATAAAACGAGAGCTTAGTAAGAAACCACGCGAAAGTATTGCCTATATAACGAGAGCTTAGTGAGATTAACTTATAATAACTTATATAACGTGAGCTTAATGCGAAACTAATGTAAAGTTTATCTAATATAACAAGAACTTAGTGCGAAACTGTACTAATGTATACCTGACATAACGAGAGCCAAGTGAGAAACTATACTAATGTATACCTGACATAACGAGAGCCAAGTGAGAAACTATACTAAAGTATGACTTATATAATAAGAGCTTGGCGAGAAACTATACTAATGTATACCTGACATAACGAGAGCCAAGTGAGAAACTATACTAAAGTATGACTTATATAATAAGAGCTTAGCGAGAAACTATACTAAAGTATACATCTGACATAACGAGAGCTTTGTAAGAAAGCATAGTGAAGTCTATCTTATATAACGAGAGCTTAGCAAGAAACTATACTAAAGTAGATCTGACATAACGAGAACTTAGTGCTGAATATACTAAAGTATAATTTATATAACCAGAGCTAAGTGTGAAACTATACTAAAGTATAACTTATATAACGAGAGCTTAGTGAGAAACCATACTAAAGTATATCTGATATAACAGAGCTTAGCAAGAAACTATAGCGACCACTTTATGAATGTTCATAATTGTCTTTAAAAGCAGATTGTTGCTTAACGCTTTCCCTGTTCAATGTTTATTCCAAATTTCAATACCTACTGAATATTCATAGACAAACCAGTTACAATGAAATACGGAAGGTGGAACATTGTAGCTGTTTTAGATATTAAAGGAATATATCTATCAAATTCCATTAACAAACAGAGCAGACCCTGATTAGATGGCCCCTATAGGAACCATCTGATCTGGATCTACTCTGTTTGCAGATACGTGAAAACACGTTTATATGAAGGAAATAGTTAATGCAGGATGAAAGTAATGCAGAAAGCTCTTAAGGGCACTTTCTGCATTACTTTCTTCCTGTATTAAGCAACCACCTGCATTTTATAAGATGGAGAAAAAATCTCGTTTTGATGGTCGCTTTAGAGAGGGTTTACTTATACAGATCTTAGATTCAGATTAAACTCTGAGCTACTCTGTGTCTCATCAGAACCGAAACTGTTTAACACGTAGTAAATACCTCCCTAGCTCATTCCCTCATATGATATTTACGATAGTTCCCTAGCCCATACCCTCATATGATATTGACGATAGTTCCTTAGCCAATTCCCTCTATGATATTGACGATAGTTCCCTAGCCCATTCCCTCGTATGATATTGACGATAGTTCCTCAGCCCATTCCCTCTATGATATTGACGATAGTTCCCTAGCCCATTCCCTCATATGATATTGACGCCTCAGTAAAAATCACATTTTGAAACCTTTGTCATAAATAGAGCATTTGCTCCTTTGGAGCAAATGCTCTATTAATCACAATGGTTTCAAAACTATACATCTGCAATGTAGGGGGGGAATGATTTAATAGGTTAGTAGCTTCAACAAATAGGAAGTAAAACAAATGTAAAAGATCGGAATTTATCCCCTTCAGTCCCTTCATGGCAGTCCATGACGAAGGGTATGTGGTATCATATGCGAATATTAACCCGGTGTCTGATCAGGATACAAAATGTTTGACACTCTATTTATTTTATAATAAAGAAATTTAATACACGCCCACTCTGAAACTTGAAGCAGACGAATATGATTTCAGCAGACGACAATACTGGGGCTGAAAGGGTTCAGATGACATTTTTCGGCAATTTATAGATTTACTTCACGGATGTCTGCAAACAGTATGGTTTCTGATGAGAAGACCGACTAAATCCACGTCTCAGGATCTAAGTTGTTTGACCGAGCCTTTCCATGATGTGGCAGAAACTCTCCCATAGGAGCCGTCTGATCTCGGTCTAGTCTGTTTGCAAATACGTGAAAAGGCGTTTATATGAAGGAAAGGGATCTATTAACACATTATCCCCTAGCGACGCATTTTTGCGCCTCTATAAAATTCACATTGTGAAACCATTGTGATAAATAGAGCATTTGCTCATAAAGGAGCAAATGCTCTGTTTAACACAATGGTTTCAAACTACAAAATTCTAAAAAAATCCTTTTCTCTAGTTAATGTTCCTTTTGGTAGATTAATTAAAACAGGTTGGGTCTAAAAATAGCCTAGGAGAGAATGCGTTAATACGAGTTTGACGCAGCAGATCACTTTCACAATGGATGACCGATGAAATTGGTTTAACCCTTTATTCCATATAGGCCCCTATAGGCATTTTAACGTAATTGCAAACAGAGTAGACTCAGATCAGACGGCTTCTGCTGGAGCCATCTGATCAGATCCTGTTCTGTTTGCTTATGATATACGCTAGATCTGATGCTATAGTTTCTGCCATAGCCGAAAAGTCCCGTGTTCATAAAGGACCAAAGGTATTTTTAAATTTCATGTGATTAATATTCACAATGTAATTGTGTTTAGATAATTATACATAAAGTAAAAAGGTTTAAAGGCACACATTTCCAACTGGGCTATGATAACTGATAAAGAAGCGTTCAGTATCTAACCGTGTATTTTTGTAACAAACATTCTTGGAAAGCTGTTCTTGTAAGTATTCGGACTGACACAATTTGGCAAATAGTGCAGACCCAGATCAAATGACCCCTGAAGGAACAATTTGATGATGATCACCACTATATGCTACTGTGTTATAAAACCGTGACATATTGATAGACTTAGTTGTAAAGTGCGATGGAAGTGATATACAGTAAAACCTCTCTAACGGCCACTAAATTACATCAAGTATTTTGTGTTAAAGGCAGGTGACTGCTTAAAGCAAGGTGAAAGTAAAACAGAACGCTCCTATAGGAGCGTTCTGTTTTACTTTCACCTTGCTTTAAGCAGTCACCTGCCCTAAATACCAAATAGTTAACACAATTTAGTGGTCGTTATAGAGCGGTTTTACTGCATTGTGTCTCTGAATACTTATGGTAATTAGGTAGGATAAACATCAACATAGCCATTCAAAGAACAAATCATCACTATTATAAAGATACAAATGTACTGGATAAATCCACCGAAATTCCATTCTATTGACCGATTTTTTGCAATTTTTATATTTATTGTATATCTATGGAAAATCTTTCATTGTCTGGATAGATAATCATGCGGTTCGTTCCGATTATTGATTTCATCCATGTACAGCGCTTTTGAACGCACATATCCAGTGTGAAAAGAGCGCTATATAAATGTGGTATAATAATAATAATAATAATAATAACTGTGGCAGAGCAGAAACATTCCCACACGAGATCAATAATTTCTTCTCTCTGTGAAACATTCAGGTTTCAACTATTACGAGTCAAAAGGGAACACAATATACATTAAAACATATCTTAACCCTTTCCGTTATATATACGCTTTTCGCGCATTTTCAAACAGAGTAGACCCAGATTAGCCGCCTCCTATATATAGGAGCCATCTGACCAGGGTCTGCTCTGTTTGATTTTGATATGATATAGAACTGATTGTACAGTTTGTTTGTCAAAGCAAAACATTCCCTTGAAAGGTTTACATTATAACAATTTAGCAAACAAATACAGTAAAACCCCGCTAATGCGACCACCTAAAAGAGGTATAATTCTGGGTGTTAGATGAAGGTGGTAGCTTAATGCAGGACGAAAGTAATGCAGAAAGCTCCTAGAGGAGCTTTCTGCATTACTTTTGCCCTGCATTAAGCAACCACCTGCTTATAAAGACAACCATGTGTATTTATTAAGTGGTCGTAATAGAGGGGTTCTACTGTATTCATGATATTATTATTTCTTACATAAATATTGAACACGGAAATGGTAAAGCAACCAAATAACAGAGACATAAATTGTTGTCTTACAGTTAGGTGGTGGCTTAACCCTTCACTCCGTGTATATGCTTTTATCGCCTTTACAAACAGAGTAGACCCAGATCAGATGGCACCTGTATGAACTGTCTGATCTGTGTTTGCTTATGGAATTATATATATAGGACTCTACAGTTCCTGCCTTTGCCAAAACGTCCTGTGTTCATGGGTCACTATAAAAACATTCTAATTAATATCCATGATGGCATTATTTCATATATGAATATTTATGCAGTAACGGGTTAATGCAGGGCGAAAGTTATGCAGAAAGCATCTGCAAGTGCTTTCTTGGGTATGTTTGTCGCACATTCAGCAACATCGTGTTTTAATACACTCGTGTCTGTTCATTTAAGTGGTCACTTTAGACGAGTTCTAAATGGGGGGGATATAACTAGCGAAATTTAGAATTTTATAGTTTGAAACCATTGTGATAAATAGAGCTTTTACTCCTATAGGAGCAAATGCTCTTTTATCACAATGGTTTCAAACTACAGAATTCAGGTAAAATCTCGCGAATCTGAATACTACTTCAATAAGCATCATTGTCAGTCTTTAAGGAAAGTGACAGTATAATGCAGGCTTAATCTTGTTTACCCCATAGATACGCTTGTTACGCCTTTGCAAACAGGGTAGACCCAGATCAGACGGTACCTGTAGGAGGGTCTGCTCGGTAGACCCAGATCAGGCGCCGAGGTTATAAAACGTTTTGCCTGAGGGGGAGAGAGTCTGCTCTGTTTACATATGGAATAATATATATCTTATTCTACAGTTTCTGCCTTGGCATTCAAGTCCTATTTTAAAAGTTAATCTATTTAGTATTCATGGTGCCATTATTTATTACGTGAATAGGGCCTATTCATTGAGCAAAGCTGCCAGTGTCACATCTATGATTACCTATGCAAACAGTTTTGATCCAGATGAGATTTCATCAGGATCAAAACTGTCTGTTACTGTTACTGTTTCTTGAAAAAAAAATGAAGCAAACGACAAATTTTGCAGACGACACAATTGGCATCTAAAGAGTTAAAGTCATGCCGAAAGCTCCCCAGGGAGTAAAGGGTTAAGCTGTCAGAGCGACCTTGGGCAATCATTTAAAATTAAACTATTATAAACAGTTCAAAATCGTTTATGCCTAGCACCTGCTATAAATTAAATCAAAGTTAAGTGCATACCGTTTTATAATAATAAAACATCTCAAGGCCGGAATGCTAGGAATTACAGTAAAATCTCGCTCAAATCCGAATACTTGAATAACTATCATCATCAGTATTTCACCCTTTCCCTGTTGAATATTCATGTAAGAAATACCGATATTATGAATAATTATTAGCTGATTTTTATAATGACATTTGTATATAGATCATTAATTATGCTCCCGTTGACGATAGTCTGGGGGCATTCTGTTTTGCACCTGTCCGTCCGTCCGTAAGTCACGCTTTTACGTGCAGTTGGTAGGTGCAGTTGGATGTCACAGTTTTTTCATTGTCTTATATCTCACTAACCACTATAGCTATTGGCATGGAATTTGCATATACACATAAACCACCATCCATACTTTCATTGCGCATCCAGCCCATGCTGCCCGCAAGCCCAAGGTCAGGGTCAAATTACTTAGAAACGCAAGCACCACGACGGGGGCATCGCTGTCTTACAGACACATTTTTCTAGTTAGTTTAAGTTTTGTAATGACATACAGTAAAACCCCTCTAATGTTATCACCTAAACAGGTATAATTATGGGTGGTAGAGGCAGGCGGTAGCTTAATGCAGGACAAAAGTAATGCAGAAAGCTCTGCATTACTTTTGTCCTTCATTAAACAACCACCTTCTTATAAAGACCGCTATGTTTTTTCATTAAGTAGTCGCATTAGAGGGGTTCTAGTGTATGTACACACGATGTTTTGATATTGGTTGAAGCTGTAAAGTCAGATACGTTATAATTTCATAAGCGAACAGAGCAGACCCTGTTCAGACGGGTCCTACAGGAATCATCTGATTTTCAAAAACGTGAAAATGCGTTTGTATGAAGGTCATGGTTAGGACAAGTGGCAGTTTATTGCAGGATGAAAGTATGCAGAAAGCTGCATGACTTTCTCCTTGTATTTAGCATATACATGTATGTACACACGATGTTTTGATATTGGTTGAAGCTGTAAAGTCAGATACGTTATAATTTCATAAGCGAATAGAGCAGACACTGTTCAGACGGGTCCTACAGGAATCATCTGATTTGCATAGACGTGAAAAGGCGTTTGTATGAAGACCATGGTTAGGACAAGTGGCTGTTTATTGCAGGATGAAAGTATGCAAAAAGCTCCTCTGGGAGCTTTCTGCATGACTTTCTCCTTGTATTTAGCATATACATGTACTTTCCAATGCAATTTTACAAAACTTCGGATCAGCGAGATTTTCCTGTATCACTGTGTACTTTAAATTGCACTCACACATACAATTGAACTACTTTAAAGGAGAATGTTGTCATTGCAAGAACTCCCTAAACACGATACATGTATTAAAAGCAAGAATATGTAAACATTATATTGTAATTGATATTGATTTGTTAGCTTTTGATCGTAGCAACAGTCATCAACTGTTAACAAGTGTGAAGGTGTTAGCCTTCAGAACAGATGCATGTGTACTAAAAGCTATGTAAACAGTGTTCACGTGGATCTGTCGCCGCTTCAGAATAGCAGCATCTGATGAGGATCAACACCAACGTTTAGCAGCAACAGTTATGTTTCACGTCATTAGTTAACACATTGTGAAGACCTTTATCAGACGCTACTTCTGCCAGGTAGCGCCTGGACGTGCTCTGCACTATTTCCAAAACGATACTAAAACGTATTTAACTTTTACTTCTTGAATATGCTTATAAGAAATAATGAAATCTTGAATATTAAATATTATCAATATTATTTTTGAAATGACACATGAAAATAGGACATGTTGGCTATGACATTAACTGTCGACTCAGATTTATATTACTCAATAAGCAAACAGAGAGCAGACCTTAATCAGACAACTCATGTTGTTTCAAATTATGCGTACAGATGGAATAAATGGTTCAGGTCTTAGAGCGACCTTGGATCGTTATTTAACATTAAACCACATGCTTATTTAACAATTATAAACAGTACATGTTGAGCAAAGTATATAGACCTTCACAAGAGACCTATTCTGCGAGGCGCATGCAGTTCATGGTCTGCACTGTTTTTAAACACCCAACGCACATCTTCTTGTGACAGAGCAATGCCATTAGCTTGCAGTGCAAATTTCCGTCAATAGAAAGTGTCTTTATTCTTATTTCGAGCCAGTCGTTCCGTGATTACATTTAAAAATAGTTTAGATCCAGATGACGTCATCAGTTGACCCTCAGTTTGTGCATTTAAAACAAAAATGAAAAGCATAAGTATCATTATCGGTCTTTAAGACAGGTGACAGCTTGATGCAGGATGGAAGTCATGCAAAAAGCTCCTCTGGGAGCTGTCTTGCATATTTTTCAGCCTGCATTAAGCAGCCTCCCGTCTAAAAGGGTATATATCCTTATAACTAAAAATTTGGAATATTCAGATTTTATTTTGCCTTTAATTAGAAACGAATCGTCAAGCGGACACTTTCAACGACTGGTATTGCCTTCTACAAAGATTCCAGGCTAGAGATGCTAGCCAGTATTTTCGAGCACAAGTGGTTCCATATTGCCGTGTTCGTCCTGATAGCCCTTGACATAGTCAACATCGCCCTAGCCATCGCTAGCGAGTACGCCGAAAACATCTTCATGGAATACAAGGACGTGTTCAGGAGCATCAACCTAGTCTTTGTGTCTCTCTACACTATCGAACTCGTCCTCAAAGTAAGACATGTTTATAAATATGCAACAGATATGCAAACAAGTTAGCCTTTTACCAGATGAATATTCATGTACGAATTAATGATTGTATGGATATTTTTATTACGGCATTGCATTATGAACATGGGATTTTATTTGTCTATGGCAGACAATGTAGGATCAGATCTGTATTGTATCATAAGCAAACAGCAGGCTAAAGGTTAAATAAAAGTTGTTAGACTTATTTTGAAATGTGGGAATGTTTTGTTGCATTGTAACCTTTTACCTCATTAATATTCATGTAAATCATGAAAATTCATCAAAATATTACAGTAAAACCTCTCTATAACGGCCACTAAATTATATCAAGTATTTTGTGCTAAAGGCAGGTGGCTGCTTAAAGCAAGGTGAAAGTAAAACAGAACGCTCCTATAGGAGCGTTCTGTTTTACTTTCACTTTGCTTTAAGCAGCCACCTGCCCTCAATACCAACTAATTAACATTAAGTGACCGTTATAGAGAGGTTTTACTGTAATTAGATTTTTAATGGTATATAAAAATCGAAATGTTTGAACGTAACAAACACTGTAGACTCAGGGTCTGTATTATCCCACAAACAAACAGAGCAGACTCTGATCAGACGACTCCTACTGCAGTCTACTCTGTTTGCAAATGCGTTGAAATGCATCTAGAAGAGCAGATAGTATTTTTGACATGTATCTATTATTCTAGGCCGTCGTTTACAAACAATTCTTCATTAAGAATCCATGGAACATCTTGTGTGTCGTGATTGTGGTGATTGGCGTCCCTGACGTGATCCAGAACTTTGTCTTACCACACAAGTACGGGGAAGTAGACGGCGACGTGCACATCATCGCTGTCACCTTCATATTGATGAGGACCATCCGGATCTTGCGACTACTGGAGGTAGCCTATCTATGAACAGAATATAAGCTCCTCCCATTGAACCACCAACGTAAACTCTGATATGCATGTACAGTAAAACCTCTCTATAACGGCCACTAAATTATGTTAATTAGTTGGTATTTAGGGCAGGTGGCAGCTTAAAGCAAGGTGAAAGTAAAACAGAACGCTCCTATAGGAGCTTAAAGCAAGGTGAAATACCTCTCTATAACGGCCACTAAATTACATCAAATATTTTGTGTTAAAGGCAGGTTGCTGCTTAAAGCAATGTGAAAGTAAAACCGAATGCTTCGTTCTGTTTTACTTTCACCTTGCTTTAAGCTGCCACCTGCCCTAAATACCAGCTAATTAACACAATTTAGTGGCCGTTATAGAGAGGTTTTACTGTATTCAAAGAGGTTGGGTCTAAAAATAGTCTAGAAGACAATGGTAAAGCGTTTAAGAATTTATTTACCAATACTCTCATCTGGATCCAAACCGTTGCAAATACAATTCATGTCACGTTCGGAAGGGCAAGGATTAGTAGTCAAAGATTTGTACAAGATATACAGCTGGTATAATAATTAGATGTACATGTATAATAAAATGCATATTAATTAGATGTTTTCCACCGCCGGAAGGCGGCTATTTAGACTTGCTGCAGTTGGCGAATATGTGATTATTTTTGCAAACAGTGTGGATCCAGATGAGACGCCGAGTCACTCGGCGTTACATCCGGATCCAAATTGTTTGACATTCCACTAATGGATTTAAAAAACATCGAAAGAAATTCCACTCTGAAACTTATAGCAGACGACAATGTTCGCAGGCTATATTTTTGGCGCCAATTTAGTAAATAAATCCAGTCAGAATTCAGAAATCTATGCTGACATATTGAATGGCTATCGTATACAGTTGAACTTCGATATCTCGAAATTCAAGGGATCATACAAATTACTTCGAGATAACAGAGATTCCCGTCATCTGAATTCTAATCTGAACAAATTCCCAATGTTCATAGCTTAATGCAGTTCTCAAGTACTGCTGAAAGCTCCTATAGGATAGTGATAGTTTTTAGAACAATTCTGTATTGTAGCTTTTGGAAGGACGAACTTTAAGTTCGA
Organism: Azorinus chamasolen; assembly: GCA_963576725.1. NCBI lineage: Eukaryota > Metazoa > Mollusca > Bivalvia > Cardiida > Solecurtidae > Azorinus > Azorinus chamasolen. The sequence continues at coordinate 37,429,895 of OY755246.1, read as the reverse complement.
GTTATCCCGAAGTTCGAGATATCGAAGTTCAACTGTATACCTTTCCTTTAAATTGAAGATATATATCTCTAAGCGTAGACGAATGCAATTACCCATTAACCGTGCGTTTAGCAAATATGTTAACCTCAATTTATGTTGAACATTTTTGCTAAAGTCCACTTATTTGCACAACCCTTTGAGATAAAGATTTGAAAGTTGTAACACTTGTTACCCATTACAAGCTTCACATGTAGGCAAGAGTACATAACTCTGTCAAGCATTATGACAGATATATGAGCCTTTTAAACTTAGAAGTTTTGGTTAAGGTTTTGTTAAAGTCCACTTATTTACATAACCCTTTGAGATAAAGCCTTGGAAATTTGAACACTTGTGTACTTTGAAAAGACGGAGCGTAGTATGGAATGGCGATGTCTGTCCGTCTGTTGTCTGTAACATCTCTAACTCAAATTTTGCTTGGTGGATCCTTCTCAAATTTCACCACAGTGTTTATCTGGACATGCTACAGTAGCATGGGTGTTTCCTGATACGTATAATCAAGGTCAAGGTCGCACAATTGGACTTAGAATTTGTGTTTTTCATTTGCGTTAAGCAAATATGTTAACCTCAATTTATGGTGAACAAGGCCTTGACGGGTGTATATTGTGCCCACTGGAACCCTTGTTTGTGTTTGTTAACGAATCCCGTGTTTTGACAGCCGTTGATGCCATCGATCCTGCACATCATCAAGCGACGAATGAGTCAACACCTGAGTTACGGGTTCGATGTTGGACGTGGCTTTGTGGCTGGAGAGGAAGAGGTCAAGAAACTGATTGACCATATGTCTGACCACAGGGACATCGCTAAATCTCTCAAGCAGCACAGTGACAGTGGCAGACTGGACGTTATTCGATGTCTTGGTGAGTATTTATCAGAGCAACAGATAAATGTGCGTACTCAAATACTGAAATCGTATTCTCTCCACCAAGCCAGCTATGTTGTGACCACTCTTTAGATTTGTCTCGAAGCCATTTGTTTTGACCACTCTTTAGAATCTTACCAGGAGCCCTGTTTATGTCAAATAAAAGGTCGCTGGTAATCATGAGAGAGTCATGTTTAAGTCTGTTGATCTAGGCGTCAACAATTTTTTGGAATTGTTGTGTTCAATGCCACTTGTATAGTGCCATTAATTCCTTTGAACTGACATATTCAAGGACACTAAATTATTATACCAAAAGTTACATGGCAGCTTCATATTAATAACCGATGATAATGGCGCCAGCAGTTTTCATGCAAATGGTATATTAAAGGCCGCTGGTTATGACGCCAATCATTGAAATGTCACAGACAAGGGCGCTTGTTCTGACCCAATAAGTTTCATGGAAATGCCATATTCATACTGCAGGTTATACTGCCAATTGTTTCACGGAAAGTGTCATATTCAAGGCCATTGATTATGGCCCAAAATGGTGTCAAGGAAGTGTCATATTTAAGACCGTCGGTTAGGACCCCAAACGTTTCATGGAAGTGTCATATTAACGACTGCTGGATATGTCATAACAGTTCCATGGAAGTGCCATATTCAAGGCCACCAGTTATGACCCCAAAGGGTTCATTGTTCAAAGTGTCATATGTTAAGACCACTGGTAATGTGCCAACAGTTTCACACAAGTTTCATATCTAAGACCGCGGGTTATTCTGCCAGCAGTTTCATGGAAACATCATTTTTAAGGCCGGTGGTTATGGCGCTAACAGTTTCATAGAAGTTCTGTTATTATCTACGTGTTTTACTCATATCGGTATTACCCAAAAAGACCCACCCTTCAAATAGCTGTTATTGTTATTTATTATACTCTTGACTGACACTGAAGACTTAAACATGGTTTTAACACACTACTATTTGTATTGCATATGTTATGTACTAATTCCTTTATCCTATTTAATCCATGTAAGAATTAATGACGGTTTGAATATTAATCTATTCATGTAAGAAATAATGACTCGATGAATATTAATTGCCTTTATTTTTAACACGGGCTTTTATAATTGCATGTAATACCATCAGCATACAGAGCAGACCAAGATCAGACAGCTCCTACAAGAGCTTCTGATCTGAGTCTACTATGTGTTCATATGTATCAGGTAACTTGTTAGATTATTTAGTTGGTCGATTATTTATGTGTTTTTATCAAAGTGTTAATCTATTGCCGATTTATTTTTTCCATTTTCTCTGTTTCTAGCGTCTAAAGTATTACATACGCAAATCATATGTTGACACAAATACAAGTACTCGTATAAGAGGCAAACCGGGTTATTTAAAACTCAGCCAAATCCTATCTTGTTTGTACTCATTAGACTTGCCCCAGAGAGGCTCTGTTAACCCATTCCCTCATATTGACGACTTTTGACGACTCTGTAAAAGTCACTTTGTGAAATCATCGTGATAAATAGAGCATTTGCTCCTAAAGGAGTAAATGTTCTATTTACCACAATGGTTTCAAGCTAAAAAATTCTGAAATTTTCCTTTTCTCTAGTTAATGCTCCTTTTCGGTAGATTTATTCAAAGGGGTTGTATCTAAAAATAGCCTATGGGGTAATGGGTTAATGAGTACCAACATTATAGGGTTTTAACAGGGACTTGTAAAAAAATAACCATATTTTCTGAATAGTCTTGTTATATACAGTATAACCTTTCTAAACGCCCATTTATTTATTGAACATAGGAGTTTGAAAAAGCAGGTGGTGGCTTAATGCAGGACAATAGCTGTACAGGAGATTTCTGCGTTAGATCTACTTTTAACCTGAGCCTTGAAATCCTTTTAAGACTCATAATCAGAAAGCTTTTTGGTGCCCGCTTAAGACAGGTTCTACTTTACAGCTGTTTAAATGAAGATATTTATTCTCCACTGTCAAGGTATGCTGTCCAAGCAACATCCGGATATTGCTTTGTCCATCAAGACCAGACAGGCTGTCCGCAGTGTACTGAACCACCTGAGAGATGGAATACACGAACTCATGAGTGATGGCATCCTGGAGGAGGCAGAGGGTACCAAGCTGGAAAAGGTTCGAACCTTACAAAACGTAACATTCGATAATGTAGGACAACGTGCACCGTCATTCTACAATTATAAAAACACATGTCGCCAAAGCAATCTTGGTTTTATCTTTATTTCATATTTCCCCTTTACCTCATACTTATACCTATAAAGCCTTTGCAAACAGAGTAGACCCAAATCAAAGTTTCTGTAACGACCGTCATCAGGGGCTGCTCTGTTTGCTTATGTAAAAACATATATACATGGGTCCATGCTTATAAAGCTTTTTAGTTGAGTCTGAGTTCGTTCTCAAGCTTTTGATTGGTCAGATTTGAGCCAATGAAGGCTCAAATCTGACCAATCAAAAGCTTGAGAACGAACCCAGATTCAACTAAAAAGTTTTATAAGCATGGATACTGATACTACTGTTTCTATCATGGACTCACATTTCTAGGTTGGAATGTAAAGGGTTAAAATGTTTACAGAAAGAAATTTATAAGACAATAAAACTATGTGTGCCATACAAGCCATACAATTGTGTATTCGCTAATAGACAGTGAAGATTTAGTCCTACTATATTGTTAGAGACACCCGTCCTAGCCCCGCGATTATAAAATCATTTGCTTGAGTCTGAGATCATTCTCGAGCATCTGATTGGCCAGATACTTGAGAATGATCTCGGACTCAGTCTTAGAAGTTTTATAAACTTGGGCCATGGTTTGACTTGACAGCTTGTGTAGACACAGAGCCATAGATGAGAGGCGTATATATTTCGAATACAGTGAATATATTTAACCCTTTCCTCCATAGGCTATTTTAGACCCAACCTCTTTGAACGAATCTACCCAAAAGGATCATTTACTAGAGAAAAGTAAAATTTTGCAATTGTGTAGTTTGAAACCATTGTGATAAATAGAGCATTTGCTCCTATAGGAGCAAATGCTCTATTTATCACAATGGTTTCAAGAAGTGGCTATTACAGAGGCGTAGAAAGGCGTATTTATGGAGGAAAGGATTAATATAACATTTAATACTGACACGAATTTTAGAGAGAGAAAAAACGCCAATAGAAACTTGGTAAAGAAGGATCAGGATATTGTAAGCAGAGGGCTGCTTGATGCAGGATGAGGAGCTTAGAGGAGCTTTCTGCTTGACGTCCACCCTGCTAATTAATTTATACAGTCATTATTTCTGACATGAATATTCATGAGGTAAAGGGTTAGCTCTTTACTCCATAAATACGCATTTATATACCTTTGCAAACAGAGTAGACCCTATAGGAGCCGCCTGATTTGGGTCAACTTTGTTTGCTTATGGAATAATATAGATCTGATTCTACTAATTGATATATTTTATGTAGTTTATTTCTTACATGAATATTCATGGGGTTAAGGGTTAAAGACAGAAGCTTTATTTTAAACATTAACCATTTCCCTCATATTAACGCCCTTTCACGCATTTGCAAACAGAGGAAACCCAGATCAGACAGCTCCTATAGGAGCCATCTGATCAGGGTCTGCTCTGTTTGCTTATGGAAATTTATAGATTTGATTATGAAATTTCCACACCAATCGGTTTTTTATGTTCCATTTTATTGATTCTTGCCATGACTATTCATGAAGTGAAGAAATCTTGATTAAACTAAGGCGGCTAGTAACTTACTGTAGAACAAACGTACTACAGCAATGAATCAGCAATGAATTAATCAGTATATTGTCGCTTTAACCCTTTATTTCATATTACGCATATTGCAAAAAGTGTAGACCAAATCGGACAGCTACTGCAGGAATTTCCTGAACATGGTCCGTTCTGTGTTCTTCTGCAATATTGAATAATATAGATCAGATTCTACAGTTGCTGGTATGACCAAACCCTCCTTATGCCTTTATAAAACATATAGCTTGTTAATGTTCATAGCGCCATTATTTTTTACATGAATATTCATTAAATAATAGGCTTAACCGATTCTACTCTACAGATCGTTGAGGAGAAGATGAAGCGTCTTCAATCAGCCCCGCCCACACTTCCAATCCCGCCGCCGGACAAGATGCTCACCAACGTTTCATGGCTCAGGAACGACCCCGAACTTATCGAATATGTCAAGGTCAGAAATTATGTGACGACACGCTTTACGGAAGAAAAGTCATCGCATTCATATACTGTATAATCACTTTAACCCTTTCCTTTATAAAAACGCATTTTCACGCAATTCTCAAACAGAGAAACCCCAGATCAGACGGCTCCTCTAGGAGGCGTCTAATCAGGGTCTGCTCTGTTTGCAAATGGAATTTGATAGTTCTGTTTCTTTACTATCTGAATATTCAGTAGGTATTGACATTTGGAATTAACATAGTACAGGGAAATGTTTAAACAACCACTTAATCAGTAAGCATGGGGTCTTTAAAAGCAGATGGTCAATTTATGCAGGACAAAAGTAATGCACAAAGCTTCCATGTGAGCTTTCTGCATAACTTAATACCTGCATTAAGCTGCTACTTGCACGTTAGACAAAGAATAAGACCTTTTAATTGTACAAACAACATTAACCCTTTCACTGCCAATGTCGTCATCTGTGAGTACATGTACCTATGCAGTCGCATTTGTGATTCATCTGCAAACAGTTTGGATCCAGCTGAACACCGAGTAACTAAGCATCTCAACAGGGTACAAACTGTGATTATATAATAGTGGTTTTTTTTTAAATTAAACAAACGAAACATGAAGCAGACGACAATATTTGGCAGTGAAAGAGTTAAAACAACCAGTGTATGGTGCAGGAAATTTGCATAAATGATTAATGACTCTATGCACCGCTTCAATATGAGTGATCGACACAGTACAGCATCCAAAACTGACAATACGAACAGCCAAATATGTATCAAATGTTTAAATTGACTCTTATGTCATCGCATTAGATGGCAAAATATGTTAAAAATGTAGCACTAAAGGAACAAACTGCTTCTATCCTACAGGAGAAGGCTCAGCTGCTGACGTTTGACTACGATGACGTCGTGATGCACGAGGGAGAACCTGCTGGAGGAATTTATATCATAGTGTCAGGGATGGTCAGGGTATGTAACTATATCAGTGTTAGAGATGGTCAGGGTATGTAATTATATCAGTGTCAGAGATGGTCAGGGTATGTAATTATATCAGTGTCAGAGATGGTCAGGGTATGTAATTATATCAGGGTCAGAGATGACTGGGGTATGTAGTTATATCAGTGTCAGAGATGGTCAGTGTATGTAATTATATTAATGTCAGAGAATGTCAAGGTATGTTATTTTATTGGTGTCGGGTAGGTCGGTGTATGTAATTATGTCAGTGACAGGGATGGTCAGGGTATGTAAATAAATCTTAGTGTCAGGGAGTGTCAAGGTATGTAATTACATCTGTCCCATAGATGGCCATGTTACGTCAGAGATGGTCAGCGTATATTATTATATCAATGTCAGGAATGGTCAAGGTATGTTACATCATTGTATTAGGGATGCCCAGCGTAATTATGTTATCATATCGTAGTGTCAGAGACTTGTTAAAAACGAGTTCAACTCGTGTCCTGTTCTAGCATTCAACTGACTATGATTCCCCAGAATAATTTGTCACTGACATGTAGTGTTTGACAAAGAAAACTGACTGACAAACTGGTATTTAAAAAAGAACTTCTTGACTGACATACTGGAATAGAAATTTAAAAGGGAAGTGTGTCATTCTCTATTTTCCTTTTATTGAAGCCCATACAGTACAAATACATTCTCATCCAACAATTAGTTGCACATTCAAACATTAGCAGGGCATCGCACCCGAGTTTCTCTGCATTCTCTCCCCTCTCTCTGGGGCGTCCAATTTGCCCGTAGTTGGCAGAAACGGACGTTAAACAACGCAAACAAACAGAAACAGTAATGTATATTAACATTTCCTCATCCATGTTTCTATTGTTTTAACCTTTATGAGAATGACAAACTCAAAATGTTACACGATCTACATCGTATCATATAAATGATTATCCTGAAGATGGGCCAATTCATTTTTGCATCACTTGCCGGCGTAATGAGGAAAAGTGACCCCCGTAGTAGATCGACCGGGTCGATTTATTATATAGTACTATGACCCCGGTCATAGAACTATAAGGTTCGAGTGAGTCGTAGTACTATGACCCCCTTACATATAAAAATCTAACCCCCTAATATAACAAAATGACCTCCGTAGTAGGTCGACCGGGGTCGAGTTATTATATAGTACTATGAAACCCCCACCCCCACTTACGTATAAGAAACTGACCTCACATACTCGAGATAACAAACTGACCCTAAAAAGTGTGCATAAAAGTGAAGTGAGTTCCTACTTAGTTATCATTATAAATGTCTCCCCCAAATGTATATGGGGCCCTGCCAGAAAACCCAAGACAGCCGAAGTCGGTGGTGCTGGGCCTCACAGGCGCCTTCTACCCAAAATCGCAGCACCACGCAATACATACCACATTCTCCTCGGGGAACGTAAACAAACAAGAAAAACATTTGGAACCAAACTTCTTTAATGGGATAAGTGTTGATACAACAGAAAACGTTGTGTTCTTGAGAATGGTTTGTAGATGATATCCTTTAAGTGTAATGTTCAAAAATGTCGATGGGGTGATACAGTTCAAAGTTAATTTGAGACACAATGCCCAAATCCAGATACTTTTCCGAAAGAGATGTCTACCAAATCCCAGCCCAGGGGGCACGAGAAGTTGTTTCAACGTTGAATCAACGTCTAGTGCCCACGGGAGGGTCTCTGGTTTTATCATGCAACGTCACGAAATACAGTCACTTCCTACTAGCATAATATTTCCCACGTCGATGCTGTATTCTGTGAGGTATAGTGCATGTGTACTGACCCTACTGGGATGCAAGTTTGGTTCAGCCAATAGGAGGAAAACAGAAGGACGAAAAAGGCATAATTAAAACATAAACTTCAAATTTAACACATTTGCTCACCTTTGTCTCAACTATTCGTCCATATAAAAGGATTAAATCAAGTTTGTTTATGTTGTAAAAGTCGATGACGTCACTGTCCGCCAATATGACGTCACTATGCTAGTAGTTTTGAAGTTGTATTTTGGCTCGTCAGACAAGTAGTTGAATGTTCGCCAAGGCTCGCATTTAACAATTTTTCCAACTCGCCAAAATACAGCTGAACTTCAAAACTACTAGCATAGTAATTCTTATATATAAAAAAAGTAAAAAGTACCTAGTTATAGTCTACTTTCAGTCCGAATGACCGCTCAGCCGACTGTACATTTACTCCCCTGGTCATTGAGTCATTCGCCTACAATATTGAGCACTGCTAACATATGGCGCAGTTATGCAGCCGCAGTACCGGCGAGTGACCCTCACAGGTACCCATTTTAACCCCTGGGTGGAGAGAATGTGCAGGTGGGAGACACAGAAAAGCGTCTCTGATATTTCCGGGCGGGACCGGGATTTGAACCCCGGACCTCCGGACTGATAGTCAAGCGCGTTACCACTAGACCACCGCCACCTACAAATATATGAAACGATGAGCAAAATATGCATTATGTTCCATTTTTTAAAAAATATTTTCCCAAGTAGAGAACATCGATGGGATCCGGACCACCCACCCCATCCCCTCCCCGCTGGATCCGCGCTTAGAGACTTTATAATACGAGAAAAAGTGACCCCTACGATAAACAGAGTGGGTCAAAATATCATAAGATGGGTTTATTATATTATGGCAAGGGAGTCACTATAGTTTATAGTAAAATCATAAATGGCATGGAGGTCATAGTACTATATAATATAACGACACCCTGGTGGATGTACTTTGGCAAGGGAGTCACTATATTTTATAGTAAAATGGCATGGGATATAGTACTATATGATTTATCGACCCCACGGTGAATGTATTTTTGCAAGGAGGCACTATATTTTATGGTAAAATGGCATGGGGTCATAGTACTATATAATATGTCGGACACCCCCCCCCCCCCCCCCCCCCTGGTGGATGTATTTTAGCAAGTGAGTCACTATATTTCATAGTAAAATGACTGGGGGTCATAGTACTATAAAATATATAGACCTCTCGGTCGACCTACTACGATAAAAAGAGTGTGTCACAATATTATAAGGGGGGTCATTATATTATGGCAAGGGAGTCACTATAGTTTATAGTAAAATAGCCTGGGGTCATAGTGCTATATGATGTATCGACCCCATGGTGGATGGGGTTTTTTTTGCAAGGGAGTGACTATATTTTATAGTAAAATGGAATAGGGGTCACAGTACTATATAATATATCGACTCCCCCATCGTGGATGTATTTTGGCAAGGAAGTCTCTATTTTAAATAGTAAAATGACCGGAGGTCATAGTACTATATGATATATCGACCCCCGTGGTGGATGTATTTTTGCAAGGGAGTCACTATATTTAATAGTAAAATGGCATGGGGATCATAGTACTATATAATATATCGAACCCCATCGTGGATGACCGGGGGTCATAGTACTATAAAATGTATAGACCCCTGGGTCGACCTACTACGATAAAAAGAGTGGGTCACAATATTATAAGGGAGTCATTATATTGTGGCAAGGAAGTCACTATACTTTATAGTAAAATGATCGGCGGTCATATTACTATATAATAAATCGACCCCGGTCGATCTACTACGGGGTCACTTTTCCTCATTACACCGGAACAACTGAATATGATATGCTGCAATAATGTTATGTTCACACCATTTTACAGTTGGAGACTTCTAACCTGTCAGGCAAGCCTATTACGGCATTACAGGAAAAACCTTCGGGCCACAGTTTGATGCATATGAAGACTGTGGTGCTGGACTTCATGACATCAGGCAACATCATTGGGGAGATGGGTCTTCTGACCAACAAGCCCAGGTCTGCTACCGTCATCTGTGAGACCTCCGTTCAGGTAAGGCAGATAATTTGTTGACTCGAGATGGAGATGGTGAGCTGAACGCAAAACATTTGCAACACCAGGGTTTGATAGCTTTACGCAAAGCATTTTTAACACCGTAGAATTAGTTACTTGCAAACTACTTGTAACACCTTCGTCAAAAGGTGCAGACAATTGCAGCCATGTAGTCTGTGCCAGTTTTCACTGTACATGTATATGTTTTTCTTGTTCTTTTCACGAACATATAATCAAACTCTTTGCATCCTGATGAAAAAACAACAGGTTACTTAGCACTTTGTCTTGATGCACATTATTTGCAAAGCAGAGCAACGGATATCTGTGCGTACTCAGATAAGAAAATCAACATTTCTCAACCAAACTCTATGATGTGAACACTCTTTAAAACCGTTTCTTCGATTTCGAGACAATTCTAAAGAATGGTCACAACGTAGGGTTTGGTGGAGAAATAAAGAAGTTATTCTTAAAAAAACTTTAATTCACGCATCTTATCTGGACCACTGGCAAATGTTTTACACCTTTCAATAGTCTGTAGACCAAACATTTTGCAAAACCCTTTCCCTCATATAGACGTGTTTTCACGTATTTGCAAACAAAGTAGACCCAGATCAAGAGGAGCCGTCTAATCAGGGTCTGCTCTGTTTGCTAACAGAATTTGATATATCTGGTTTTTTGCTTTCTAAAATGTCTACAATGTTCCACCTTCCATATATCTTTATAACTATTTTGTTAATGAATATTCAGTAGGTATTGAAATTTGGCCTAAATACAGAACAGGGAAAGGGTTAAACTTTCAAGATATTAGTGTGTCATTTGTTTGCAGCGAACTCGCAATTATTGTTGTACACTATAATGTGTTTTCATAATATGTATTAATATCGTAAGTAGCTAAGAAATATTGAGCAATCATTAGATTCAGCAATCTTGTTGATTCTTATGGCTGCTCAATAATTCTTAACTACGTAAGATATAAAGATACATTAACAGCATGTTGTGTATCCATACACACGGTTCGTGCAACAGATTGCATACCAATTCCCAAGATAAATGTTGCTCTTGATTCATCGTTCACACATTGTGTTGTGTTGAAATCATATCGTGCTCCATTAGAAATTAGGATTTTGTATATGAAAGGCTACAATAGAGATGTTGATGTATTTGCTGTGGACACAATCTAGCTTCGATAAATTAACCCAATTAATTCCATCCTAGACTACTTTTAGACCCAACCTCTTTGTTTAAATATACATAAAATGAGCATTTATTAGAGAAAAGGAACATTTAAAAATTGTGTAATTTTGAAACAATTGTGATAAATTGAGCATTTGCTCCATAGGAGCAAATGCTCAATTTATAAAAGTGGATTCAAAAAGATATTTTTACAGAGGCGTCAACAGGGGCCAGTAGAAGGGACTTGATTAAACCTGACTGTTAATTGTCATATTTTGTTTTAGATGCTGTTCATCAGCCTGGAGGACATGAACTACGCCATAGTTAAGTTCAGGGACGGAGATGAGACACTCGAGTACAGGCTGTGGCATGTCTGTGCCAACAGAATAGCCGCAAATGTGCTCATGAAACAGGCCTCGTTCCAGGTGAGTTAGGGTCATGTGATGGTTAATATACCCTGACAGTAGTACATACTGCGTTTCATCTTGATCCAAACTTTTTGCATAGGTAATCACCGTTTCGCCGCTAGCGTGCAAAGGGTTAGTTTTAAAAAGAAAATTCAGTTTCATGTAAGCAAATCAACTAACTTAACAGTATTTTATAGACAAATCTGAATTCATTGAAATATTATCATTTTGCAATGTTGTCATGAACAGGGTTGGACGAAAGAAAAGATAAAGCTACGTTTGGAAAACTCCTACTTAGCTGAAATAGAAGACAATGCCTTTGTTGTGGATTCCTCCATGTCTGACGTGGTTCTGATAAATGGCAAGTATTTAGTCTAATCAATGGCAAGCATTTCCCCTGGCCAGTAAATTGCAAATATTTAGTTTAATAAATAATTGGCAAATATTTAGTCTAATAAATGGAAAGTATTTACTCTAATAAATGGCAAGTGTTTACTCTTATAAATGGTAAAACTATTTAGTCAAATAAATGGTATATATTTAGTATGATAAATGGCAACTATTTTGTATAATAAATGGCATGTATTTAGTATAATTATTGGCAAGTATTTCGTTTAATATACGGGATATACTTATTCTGATAAATAGCAAACATATTTATTCCAATCAATGGCAGGTATTTGGTATAATGAATGGCAAGAATTAATGCAAAGAAATGGCGTATATTAAGCCCAACCAATGACACGCATTTGGTCTAATAAATGAATAGCAAGTATTTAGTCTGATAAATGGTGAGTATTAAGTCTGATAAATGGCAAATATTTAGTCTAATAAGCGTGGTAAGTATTTAGTATGATGCTAAGTATTTAGTCTAATAAATGGCAAATATTCAGTCTAATAAATGATAACATTTAATCTAATAAAAGGCAAGTACTTCGTCTAATGAATGTCAGACATTTATTCTAATAAAAGGAAAGTATTTAGTCTACATAATGGCATGTGTTTGATCTAATTAATTGTAAGACTTTAGTCTAATTAGTGGCAATTAGTTTGTCTAATAAATAGCAAGTATTTAGTCTAATAATAAATTACAAGTATTTAGTCTAATAAATGTCAAGAAATCAGGCTTATAAATGGCTTGAATTAGTCTAATAAATGACAGACATTTTGGCTAATTAATAGCAAGTATTTAGTCTAATGAATGTCATATAAGTGTAATAATGGTTGGCATTTAGCCTAATTAATGGCAAGTATTTAGTTTTATTAATGGCAAGAATTTAGTCTAATAAATGGCAAGTATTTAATCTAATTGATAGCAAGTATTTAGTCTAGCAAATGACAAATAGTTTGTTTAATCATTATCAAGTATTTTGTCTAATTAGTTGCAAGTATCTGAATACACAGGGATGACGAGTAATACGTCCAATAAATAGCAAGTATTATTCGTCTAATATTTCGCAAGTATTTGGTTTATTAGATGTGCATTTTGTATACATGTAATAACATCTTAAAATATTTAGTTTAGAGATGACAAGAACAATGTATATCTTACCTACTGTCTTGCACGTAATTAACGTAGATAGCAGGAACGGTGTATATCTAGTCTTATAAATGGCAAGTATCTAGTTTGATAGATGGCAAGAAAAACGGATATTTAGTCTATTAATTGGCAAGTATTTAGTCAAGTAGATGGCAAGAACAGTGTATATCTAGTTTATTAAATTGCAAGATATTATCGTAATGCCTGCCACTGACATCTGGTTAATCCTGCGCAAATATTGCCTTCTCCTTCCATTCTAAAAATACATTTTCTTCAGTATTTTTTTTTCAAAATAAAGCAGTGACATTGTGTCAAACAGTTTACTACCTAATTAGATCCGGGTTACTCGGAGTCTCACCTTGATATAGACCTTTTGCAAAGATCACACATTCGCCTGTAGACAGCTGAAGGTTAATTCCATTAACCCTTTTCTCCATAAATACTCCTTTCTACGCCTCTGTAAAAAACGTGTTGAAACCATTGTGATAAATAGAGCATTTGCTCCTATAGGAGCAAATGCTCTATTTATCACAATGGTTTCAAACTACAAAATTCTATAAAAAAAATATTTTTCTCTAGTTAATGCTCCTTTTCGGTAGATTCATCCAAAGAGGTTGGATATAAAAATAGCCTATGGAGTAATGGGTTAAAGCTTATAAATGCAAACAAAAGTACTTGTTATCATATCATATATATTCCTTCTTGTACAGGGAAAGCCAAAAACATGTTCAATGACGAATGGTTCGAGGGCCCATGTTACATTCCTTGGACAGTCTTTAAGCTTTCTCTTCTGGTAAGTTTGAATGGCACTAAATCATAAATATTGTTGTCATATATATGTTTAACCTTTCGCCTGCTACGGTAGAATCAGTGCTTTCTCATGAAAACAGTGTAAAATCAGATGAGAAGTTATTCGACGTCTCATCAGGATCCAAATTGTTCGACAATCTGGATGTGTTTTATAAAACAAGACACTGGAAAAATCAAGTTTGAAACTTGAAGCAGGCATTATTCTCTTCTGAACATGTTCTGGTAAAAGCATATTGTAAAGTGGAGAATGGAACGTTGTTGTTGTTTTTAAATGTATGCAGGAAGATGTGCTATAACGTGTTATAGAAACATACTATTAATATAGTAGAACCTGTGTTAAGCGGCAATTAAAAAGAGGTCTAATTATGGGTATGTACGGCAGTTGGTAGCTTAATGTAGGTCAAAAGTATTGTAGAAAGTTCCTATAGGAGCTTTCTGTATTACTGTTGCCCTAAATTAAACAAGTCTGTTTTTAAGACTCCCATATTCAGTAAATGATAGGCCGCTTAACCCATTACCTCATAGGCTTTTATTTAGATACAACCTCTTTGAATAAATCTAACGAAAAGGAGCATTAACTAAAGAAAAGGAATTTTTTAGAATTTTGTTGCTTGAAACCATTGTGATAAATAGAGCATTTGCTCCTATAGGAACAAATGCTCTATTTATCACAATGGTTTCATAAAGTGACTTCTACAGAGTCGTCAAAAGTCGTCAATATGAGGGAATGGGTTAAGACAGGTTCTATTGTATTTACAAACAGTTTGCTTCCAGATGAGACGCCGAGTCGCTCGTCTTTCTGTTGACTACTTTGCATAATTGTTTGAAATAAAACGCAGGAAAACTGCATTCAGGTGGTAATTTTGAAATTTCTCACAATGGCTCAACATGTGTTATAATAATAGCCCTGTTTGTTTCTACTCTCCAGCCTGACCCCAAGTCCATGCCTATAGTGATTCTTGTTGTGCCTAATGAGATCGGACAGCCCATGCACGCCCATGGCAAGATGATGTCGGACCACCAGCGGGGTCACGGGGCCTTTATCAACTCATTGAGCCAGCTCTGCCTGAAACACGCTTCCAAACACAGAATTAACGTCGAGTCTAAGTGGAAGGTACGTAAAAACCAGTTCATGCGAAAACCTGTTTTAACCTTAACCCTTCGCTTGCTATTCGCGTCAATATACATACCTGTAAATAGTGAAGACCCAGATGAGACAGCTCCTGCAGGAGCTGTCTCATCAGGGTCTGCACTATTTACAAATTGATTGTGCAACCAGTGCACTCCACAGCAGTGATTGGACAGCCAAATACTTGTACACAGTGAAGATATATGTAATTATACAACAGGGCATGGATAAAGAAGGAGAAATGTATTTTAAAATTCAGCAAGCGATGGTTAGGAGTATCCCACTAGTTGCGACCTCGGATTTGTATTCAGTTTGGATCCAGAAAAGATGCCGAGTAACTCGTCGTCTCATCAGGATCCGAGCTGTTTCAAGAACTGAAAATGAATGTCGATATTCTTGCAGGTGAATAGTGTCTGTGTTGACATGGTTATTTGTAATACAGTCAACTCTAGCTAATACCAACCCCCGAAAGAAGTCTGGATTTTTAAAACAGGTGGTAGCTTAATGCAGGACAAAAGTGATCCGGAAAGCTCTTATAGCAACTTTCAATATCACTTTTGCCCTGCAATAAGCAACCAGCTGTTTTACAGTATCCTATGTTAATAAATCATATAGTCGCTTTTGTAAAACTTTGCTGTATAAGAAAATTCTTGTCCAAACTATATCATTCTCTTTGATTTTATGGCTGAATGCACGTATAAAAAAGTGACGTCTTTTTTCAATTACTTTGACATGATAATCTTTGATTGAGTATTTCAGTGTCAAACTATATTAACCCTTCGCTTGCTGTTCACGTTAATATACGTACCTGTAAATAGTGAAGACCCAGATGAGACAGCTCATGCAGGAGCTGTCTCATCAGGGTCTGCACTATTTACAAATTGATTGTGCAACCAGTGCACTCCACAGCAGTGATTGCACAGCGAAATACTTGTACACAGTGAAGATATATATAATTATACAACAGGGCATGAGTAAAGAAGGAGAAATAAGTTTTTAAATTCAGCAAGAGAAGGGTTAATTGAGGGTACCTCTGTGACCGAGTGGTTGTGGTCTTCGACTAACAACCTGTTAGCCCGTCACCGCTGTGGTTCGAATCCCGGTCTGGGCATTTGGATTGTTTATGCGAGGAAGCATTCGAGTTGGTGTGTGGAAGATCGTAGTTCTATCCGTTTTTATACGCCCGTTTGAAAAAAAAGGGACGTATTATGGAATTGTGCTGTCTGTCTGTCTGTCCGTCTGTAACATCTCTAACTCAAGTTCCGCTTGATGGATCCTTACCAAATTTAATCACAATGTTTATCTGGACATGCTACAGTAGCATGCCCAGTCACGGTACGTATATCCAAGGTCAATGTCACCTAATTATCCCCCACCGCATAGCGGAGGGGGGTTATAGGAATGGCCTCCGTCCGTCCGTCCGTCCGTCCGTCTGTCCGTAACAATTTCGTGTCCGCTCCATATCTCCTATACCCCTTGAAGGATTTTCAAGAAACTTGCCTCAAATGTTAACCAAGTTGAGACGATGTGCAGAACATATGTGGCAGATATGTCGACTCAAGGTCAAGGTCACATTTGAAGGTCAAGGGTTTTAACCTTCAATTTCCATTGCATTTTTGTGTCCGCTCCATATCTTCTAAACCCTTTGAAGGATTTTCATAAAACTTGAGTCAAATGTTAACCAAATTAAGACGATGTGCAGAACACATGTGGCAGTCATGTCGGCTCAAGTTCAAGGTCACATTTGAAGGTCAAGTGTTTAAACCTTCAGTTGCCATTACAGTTTCGTGTCCGCTCCATATCTTCTAAACCCTTTGAAGGATTTTCATAAAACTTGAGTCAAATATTAAATGAATTGAGACGATGTGCAGAACCCATGCGGCAGTCATGTTGGCTCAAGGTCAAGGTCACGTTTGAAGGTCAAGTGTTCTAACCTTTAATTTCGGTTACATTTTCGTGTCCGCTCCATATCTTCTAAAGCCTTTGAAGGATTTTCATAAAAGTTCAGTTAAATGTTAGCTAAATTGAGACGATGTGCAGAACACATGTGGCAGTCATGTCGGCTCAAGGTCAAGGTCACATTTGAAGATCAAGTGTTCTTACCTTCAATTTCAATTATAGTTTCGTTATCTCCTATACCCCTTGAAGGATTTTCAAGAAACTTGCCTCAAATGTTAACCACGTTGAGACAATGTGCAGAACATATGTGGCAGTCATGTCGGCTCAAGGTCAAGGTCACATTTGAAGGCCAAGTGATTTAATCTTCAATTTCCATTACATTTCGTGACCGCTCCATATCTTCTAAACCATTTGAAGGATTTTCATAAAACTTGAGTCAAATATTAACCGAATTGAGATGATGTGCAGAACACATGTGGCAGTCATGTCGGCTCAAGGTCAAGGTCAAATTTGAATGTTGTGTTCTTACCTTCAGTTTCCATTATATTTGTTTCCGCATACTATTTTCTTAACAACTGGAAGGTATCACCTTAAGGTCAATGTCTTAATTTAGGTGGCGGCGGTGGGGGATATAGCTGTCCTTTGGACTGCCTTGTTGGACATAGAATTTGAGTGTAGCAAAAATGTTAAACTGTATGTCTGTCTGTAAAATCTCTAACTCAAGTTCTGCTTGGTGGATCCTTCTAAAATTTCACCACAATGTTTATCTGGACATGCTACAGTAGTATGGGTGTTTCCCGGTACGTATATCCAAGGTCAAGGTTGCACAATTGGACTTTAGCATTTGCGTTAAGCAAAAATGTTAACCTCAATTTATGTGGAACACATTTTTGTAAGTCTACTTATTTACATAACCTTTTGCGGTAAAGCTTTGAAACTTGAAACACTTGTTCACCATCATAACCTTCACCTGTATGCAAAAGTACATCACTTTGTCAAGCATTTTGACAGAAGTATGCCCCTTTTTAACTTAGAATGTTTGGTTAAGGATTTTGTTAAAGTCCTCTTATTTACATAACCCTTCGAGATAAAGGTTTGAAACTTGAAACACTTGTTCACCGTCACAAGATTCACCTTTAGACAAGAGTTCATAACTCTGTCCAACATAATTATGACCCTTTTTAACTTGGGATTTTGGGTTAAGGTTTTGGTTGAAGTCCACTTATTTACATAACCCTAGAGATAAAGCTTTGAAACTTGGAACACTTGATCACATCACAACCTTCACCTGTAGGCAAAAGTATGTAACACTATCCAGCAATTGACATAATTATGACCCTTTTTAACTTAGATTTTTTGGTTAAGGTTTTTGTTAAAGTCCATTTATCTACATTACCCTTTGAGATAAAGCTTTTAAACTTGGAACACTTGTTCACCATCAGAAGCTTCATCTATATACAAGAGTAAATAACACTGTCAAGCATTTATGGCCGTTTTTAATTTAGAATTTTTGGTTATAGTTTTTTGTTAAAGTACGCCTATTTACAACCCTTTGAGATAAAGCCTTGAAACTTGGTAGCACAATTGGACTTAGAATTTGTGTTTAGCATTTGCATTTAGCAAATACGTTAACCTCAGTTTATGTTGAACACGACCTCGACGGGCGTATATTGTGCCCACTGGCACTCTTGTTCTTATGTGCATGACACTAGGCAATACCATGCGCGGAAACCCCTCTCGGGTCATCCTCCACTTATACTTAGCTGGCTGTCGCGATCTGACTGCAATACTGTTAAAGCGATGAAAACAACACACACACTACATTAATTGATGAATTAGGTTTCATCAGGGGCTCTTATTGTATTACATTCAGTGTATACCTAGGTCAGATACCATGTCTATGGTGATTGATCAAATTAAGGTTTACATTGTATGGAAACACAGAGAGCAACAGCTACACTTTCTGATGAGTGAGGAATTAACCGGACATCGCTCCAGGGCTGCGGGGACAGGTATGGGTGCACTGTTTGCAACGCAATAAGACCCCTCAACGTGCGGGTAAACCCTTAACTCCGTGAATATTCATTAAGAAATAATGAATATATGAATATTAATTAACTGTACTTTTATTAGGGTTTCGGCTTTTGCCGAAATCCTTATACAATGGATTGCGACTCAAACTATGGCGGAAAACCCTATTGCACGAGCGCTACCTAGCGGGAATCCCCCTAAGAGAATACGCGCATGTGCAGTGCTTGGCGTACAACGGTTCCGGAATCTTTCAAAATATTTATAATGAAATATGGAAGGTGGATCCATTAGCAACAGAGCAGACCCTGAATCAATGGGAGCGAGCTGTCTGATCTGGATCGAATCTATTTGCAGATGCATGAAAACAAGTTTATATGGGGGAAATTAAGGGTTAAATAGACTTCTTCTGTTCTGTACGTTCTTTACAGTATAAAGGTTACAGCGCACTGGTGGTCAGTAGTGCAGGGCAACTGTTACATCATACTAAAATCTCTAAAGGTCATACGCTTAACTCTTTGCACGCTAGCGTGTGAAACTGTGATTACCTATGCAAACAGTTTGGGTCCAGATGAGAGGCCACATAATTCTGCGTCTCATCAGGATCCAAACTGTTTGTCATCTTGATCATATTTTTGCATAAAATGAAAGAAAGTTTATTGAAGAATTGACGCAGACGTCAATTGTTGCAAACGAAACATCACTCAGCATTGTAAGGATTAAGCAAGCTGTAATCTAAAGTTGCAAAAATGTTTCCAAGCTGACTTATTCAGCTGTACAAACTGGTAGAAATGCTAGAACACTAAACCTTTCCTTCATATAAATGTTTTTCACGCGTTTGTAAACAGAGTAGACCCAGATCTGATGACTCCTATAGGAGTCGTCTGATCAGGATATGCTCTGTTGGCTAATGGAATTTGAAAGATCTTTTTCTTTCCTTTCTTAAATGGCTACTCATTTCCACTTTTTATGTTTCATATAATGAAACATGAAAAGTAGAAATTAGTAGCCATTATTTTGTTCATGAATATTCAGTAGGTATTGAAACTGGATCCGTTCCATCTGCGCAATGTGTCTATATACATGTACTTTTTTAAACTATTGTTTTTGTTGATTTAATTATTGTTCAAATTCTCAGGGAATTTTTATAGTCAGTTTGAACTGTGCAGTAATTCCTTTTGAAACAAACTAAGTTTTCAAATATTATGCAGGTTATCGTGACCTAATTGCCAGTTGTACATTGTGTGTGTCGGTCTGTGATCAGGATCCTAGATGTTTGACAATTTTAAAATAAAACTATGCAAAGCATAGACTAATTGAATCTAAATAATTATATATGCAATACACAAAATAATGAGAAGGTGATAATTTTAAATTGAACATGGTACTTTCGAATTCATAGTTGTCCTAGCACAAAGTCTGGATCCTGCCTCTACGTTTCATCGAAATACATACTATTGACACCAGGACTGTGTGTTAATATAGCATAATGCTTTAAAAAGTCCATAACAAGTTTCAAGAGGCATGCTTATGTTTTCTAGTTTGTTTGCTTTAAAATGTATTTAGAGAAAAGAATATCAAAAAAGATAAAGAATAAAAAATATATTAGAATCTTTTTTCTATTTTGGTTTCGACGGGATTCGAACCAAGGACCTAGAGATTCATAGACGCAGCTCTTTCCCCTCGGCCACCGCTTGGGTCCCAATATATAAGTGTTACATGGTTCTATTTAAACGCTACAAAGGTGTGAAAAGCAACAACGACTAGTGAACGTATACATACTTAATATGCAAATTATACAGACCCATTTTTCATGAAATCTCCAAGTATAAAATGAATAGATTTTACCAATGACCTACTGTCAATCCAAACGCCTTTGTTCAAACAGCATGGTGTCTTTTTACAACAGAAGTCCGACATAAGGTCGTCGGATTCTGAAAGTTCCATACCCTTCCTGTGGTATTTACAAAAGTCCGATATATTGTTGTCGGATTCTGAGTTAAATGCCCCTTTTGCCTAGTCACTTATGCCCTTTGCAAACAGAGGAGACCCAGGTAAGAAGGCTCATAGAGAAGCCCTCTAATCAGGATCTGCACGGTTTGTCGTGTTACACTATTGTTTGGAAAAGTCCCTAAATATTAACCATAAGCTCATTTTAGCTTGACTTGTTTAAATTTTGGAACAGCCCATTTCACCGTTGTAATAGTTAGGTAGACTAAAGTAACATAATTGTTAGATTTTTGCAGAACATTATAGAATTGTTGGAGGTACATGAAATGGACACATAACCGAAAAGAATTATTTGATTATTACAGCCACGGTTGATACTTCGATACACTTTCAACATTTTGTGAACTACTAAGAAATATCGAACATCAATGGTACTATTTCTAGGGTAGATCAAAATTCAAATGCAGAAATTCGATTCCATTGCGACATTACAATGTTTCCTGATGAATTTTATCAATGGTCGTGCGACGTTGTTGCTAAGATCTGGTTTGAAAGAAATAGAATTTCAAAAATACATGTACGGTAAAACCCCTCTAAACCAGACTTTAAATTCAGTATAAATATCAGTCTTGGAGACAGGTGGCAGCTTAATGCAGGATGAAAATAATGCAGAAAGTTCCTCGGCATGACTTTCACCCTGCATTAAGCAGCCACCTGCCTAAAACGTTTCTAAATTCTTATCTACTAGAAGTCGGGTTAAGAGGGGTTTTACTGTATTGTAAAAGGTGACAAATCTATACCTTTGAATGTATTTCAGAGATTTACAAGTGATACCCTAATTACCCTGGGTATTTTGACAAACTCACTTATGCAAATAGTGCAGACCCAGATCAAACACCTCCTTAATGGGCCCGTTTGAAGGGTTTTCACTATTTGCTACCATGTCTGTTTAATCTAAAGTTGCAAAGATGTTTCCAAACTGACTTATTCAGCTGTACAGACTGGTAGAGAGGAGAGACTGGGTGCTAGAACACTTAACCCTTTCCTTCATATAAATGTTTTTCACGCGTTTGTAAACAGAGTAGACCCAGATCTGATGACTCCTATAGAAGTCGTCTGATCAGGGTCTGCTCTGTTGGCTAATCGAATTTGAAAGATCTTTTTCTTTACTTTCTTAAATGGCTTATAATTTCCACTTTTCATGTTTCAATATAACTACTTGTCATGTATATTCAGTAGGTATTGAAATTTGGAATAAACATAGAACAGGAATCAAGTTTCTTACATGAATCCGTTCCATCTGCGCAATGTGTCTATATACATGTACTTTTTTAAACTATTGTTTTTGTTGATGTAATTATTGTTCAAATTCTCAGGGATTTTTTATAGTCAGTTTGAACTGTGCAGTAATTCCTTTTGAAACAAACTAAGTTTCAAATATTATGCAGGTTATCGTGACCTAATTGCCAGTTGTACATTGTGTGTGTCGGTCTGTGATCAGGATCCTAGATGTTTGACAATTTTAAAATAAAACCATGCAAAGCATAGACTAATTGAATCTAAATAATTATATATGCAATACACAAAATAATGAGAAGGTGATAATTTTAAATTGAACATGGTACTTTCGAATTCATAGTTGTCCTAGCACAAAGTCTGGATCCTGCCTCTACGTTTCATCGAAATGCATACTATTGACTCCAGGACTGTATGTTAATATAGCATAATGCTTTAAAAAGTCCATAACAAGTTTCAAGAGGCATGCTTATGTTTTCTAGTTTGTTTGCTTTAAAATGTATTTAGAGAAAAGAATATCAAAAAAGATAAAGAATAAAAAATATATTAGAATCTTTTTTCTATTTTGGTTTCGACGGGATTCGAACCAAGGACCTAAAGATTCATAGACGCAGCTCTTTCCCCTCGGCCACCGCTTGGGTCCCAATATATAAGTGTTACATGGTTCTATTTAAACGCTACAAAGGTGTGAAAAGCAACAACGACTAGTGAACGTACATACTTAATATGCAAATTATACAGACCCATTTTTCATGAAATCTCCAAGTATAAAATGAATAGATTTTACCAATAACCTACTGTCAATCCAAACGCCTTTGTTCAAACAGCATGGTGTCTTTTTACAACAGAAGTCCGACATAAGGTCGTCGGATTCTGAAAGTTCCATACCCTTCCTGTGGTATTTACAAAAGTCCGATATATTGTTGTCGGATTCTGAGTTAAATGCCCCTTTTGCCTAGTCACTTATGCCCTTTGCAAACAGAGGAGACCCAGGTAAGAAGGCTCATAGAGAAGCCCTCTAATCAGGATCTGCACAGTTTGTCGTGTTACACTATTGTTTGGAAAAGTCCCTAAATATTAACCATAAGCTCATTTTAGCTTGACTTGTTTGAATTTTGGAACAGCCCATTTCACCGTTGTAATAGTTAGGTAGACTAAAGTAACATAATTGTTAGATTTTTGCAGAACATTATAGAATTGTTGGAGGTACATGAAATGGACACATAACCGAAAAGAATTATTTGATTATTACAGCCACGGTTGATACTTCGATACACTTTCAACATTTTGTGAACTACTAAGAAATATCGAACATCAATGGTACTATTTCTAGGGTAGATCAAAATTCAAATGCAGAAATTCGATTCCATTGCGACATTACAATGTTTCCTGGTGAATTTTATCAATGGTCGTGCGACGTTGTTGCTAAGATCTGGTTTGAAAGAAATAGAATTTAAAAAATACATGAACGGTAAAACCCCTCTAAACCAGACTTTAAATTCAGTATAAATATCAGTCTTGGAGACAGGTGGCAGCTTAATGCAGGATGAAAATAATGCAGAAAGCTCCTCGGCATGACTTTCACCCTGCATTAAGCAGCCACCTGCCTAAAACGTTTCTAAATTCTTATCTACTAGAAGTCGGGTTAAGAGGGGTTTTACTGTATTGTAAAAGGTGACAAATCTATACCTTTGAATGTATTTCAGAGATTTACAAGTGATACCCTAATTACCCTGGGTATTTTGACAAACACACTTATGCAAATAGTGCAGACCCAGATCAAACACCTCCTTAATGGGCCCGTTTGAAGGGTTTTCACTATTTGCTACCATGTCTGTTTAATCTAAAGTTGCAAAGATGTTTCCAAACTGACTTATTCAGCTGTACAAACTGGTAGAGAGGAGAGACTGGGTGCTAGAACACTTAACCCTTTCCTTCATATAAATGTTTTTCACGCGTTTGTAAACAGAGTAGACCCAGATCTGATGACTCCTATAGAAGTCGTCTGATCAGGGTCTGCTCTGTTGGCTAATCGAATTTGAAAGATCTTTTTCTTTACTTTCTTAAATGGCTAATAATTTCCACTTTTCATGTTTCAATATAACTACTTGTCATGTATATTCAGTAGGTATTGAAATTTGGAATAAACATAGAACAGGAATCAAGTTTCTTACATGGATCCGTTCCATTTGCACAATGTGTCTATATACATGTACTTTTTTAAACTATTGTTTTTGTTGATGTAGTTATTGTTCAAATTCTCAGGGATTTTTTATAGTCAGTTTGAACTGTGCAGTAATTCCTTTTGAAACAAACTAAGTTTTCAAATATTATGCAGGTTATCGTGACCTAATTGCCAGTTGTACATTGTGTGTGTCGGTCTGTGATCAGGATCCTAGATGTTTGACAATTTTAAAATAAAACTATGCAAAGCATAGACTAATTGAATCTAAATAATTATATATGCAATACACAAAATAATGAGCAGGTGACAATTTTAAATTGAACATGGTACTTTCGAATTCATAGTTGTCCTAGCACAAAGTCTGGATCCTGCCTCTAAGTTTCATCGAAATGCATACTATTGACACCAGGACTGTATGTTAATATAGCATAATGCTTTAAAAAGTCCATAACAAGTTTCAAGAGGCATGCTTATGTTTTCTAGTTTGTTTGCTTTAAATTTATTTAGAGAAAAGAATATCAAAAAAGATAAAGAATAAAAAATATATTAGAATCTTTTCTAATTTGCATTTGGTTTTGACGGGATTCGAACCAAGGACCTAGAGATTCATAGACGCAGCTCTTTCCCCTCGACCACCGCTTGGGTCCCAATATATAAGTGTTACATGGTTCTATTTAAACGCTACAAAGGTGTGAAAAGCAACAACGACTTGTGAACGTACATACTTAATATGCAAATTATACAGACCCATTTTTCATGAAATCTCCAAGTATAAAATGAAAAGAATTTACAAATGACCTACTGTCAATCCAAACGCCTTTGGTCAAACAGCATGGTGTCTTTTTACAACAGAAGTCCGACATAAGGTCGTCGGATTCTGAAAGTTCCATACCCTTCCTGTGGTATTTACAAAAGTCCGATATATTGTTGTCGGATTCTGAGTTAAATGCTCATTTTGCCTACACACTTATATATATAGGCTACTCTTTCTTTTCTTTTTTTCTTTACTTTCTTAAATGGGTACTAATTGCCACTTTTCATATTTCATTGTAACTATTTTGTCCATAAATATTCAGTAGGTATTGAAATTTGGAATAAACATAGAACAGGGAAAGGGTTAAGGAAATTAGGGGTTTTATAAATCAGACATTTCTTGCATATGTTTGGTACTGACCAAGTAATGGTCAGAATCATCCGGGGTCCAGTCTAGACCTACAGTGTTCTCATTCAACGATAATGGTGAAATCGTTAA
Organism: Azorinus chamasolen; assembly: GCA_963576725.1. Taxonomy (NCBI): domain Eukaryota; kingdom Metazoa; phylum Mollusca; class Bivalvia; order Cardiida; family Solecurtidae; genus Azorinus; species Azorinus chamasolen. Next base: position 37,404,281 of record OY755246.1, on the reverse strand, counting down.
TTCTATTATGCTAAGAACGACTTGACTTGACCCTTACTTTCAAATAACGGAGTGATGGCTCTTTACTACATAAACTATCAATTTTGGCTCTATTGGCACAAAGTGGCAAGATGAGCTATTGGAATCGCCCTGTATGTGACATGTTCATAAAACAATTCTTTAAATGTCTTCCAAACTACTGACATGATTTTCAGAAAAATCCACAGCAAACAATCAATATGATATATATTATGTCCGAAACCTTCAGTACTGTCAGTACTTTGATAATGACATTATGAACAAAGCAATTGTTGATCATGACGGAAACTGCAGAATCATAGCTATATCATTTCATTACCAAACAGGGCAGACCCAGATCAGACGGCTCCTAAAGGAGCCGTCTGATCTGGGTCTACTCTGTTTGCAAAGGCATAGAAAGGCGTGATAATGGAGTAAAATTTTAAATACGATTTTAGGAAAACAACAACTGTGAAACATTTCAGACAATGCCTGGAAATTCGACAAACGGAAAGGGGGTAGGTATACCCATGATACTTGAAGATGGGTCTTCTACACGCAATAACGCATGCCGCGAAACTTCTCTAAAGCGAATACAAAATAGAGATTTAATAAATGTCTTGATAACAGGTGGTAGTAGCTTAATGCAGTAGGAAAACCATGCAGAAAGCTCTCGTAGGAACTTTCTGCATTACTTTTGTTCTGCTTTAAGCAACCACCTGCTCTTAAAGACGTTGATGTTTATTCATTAATTAGTCGCTTAAGAGAGACTTTACCTTACGTATATTTTAGTTTATATCATCAATTCTGAGTAAAACAAGCTTCTAAGCCGTTTTTATTATTTAGGCTTAATTCTCAACTAAGTTTGCCGCTTGCCTAAACCAGAAATGACAGTAGTGTTCATGAATACTTCTCAAAATAAGTTTAGCGCCTGTCTTTAACAGAAATGTAAGCAGTTTCCAAGAATACTTCACAAACTAAGTTTAGCACCTGTCTTTAACAGAAATGACAGCAGTTTCCATGCATACTTTTCACACTAAGTTTAGTCCCTTGCCTAAACAGAAATTTAACGCTTATCTTAGACAAAACTTTTTCATTTATACTTCTCAAACTATATTTTGCGCTTGTCTTAAATAGAAATGACAGCAATTTGTTAAGCTTACTTCTCAAACTAAGTTTTATGCTTGCTTAAGCAGAAATGACAGTAGTTTGTTCAGCTTACTTCTCAAACTAAGTTTGGTGCTTGCTTAAACAGAAATGACAGCATTGTCTACAGTTGACTTTGTTAATTCTATGAATATTTGTCTAGAATTTACGCTATGAATATTTTAGCTTACATGATCTATATCTAAACGTTTCTCTCTTGAACCATTCCCTCCTAGTGGCGCATTTTGACGCCTCTGTATCACAATGGTTTCAAAACTACACAATTCTAAAAATTCTCCTTTTCTATAGTTGATGCTCCTTTTCGGTAGATTTATTCAAAGTGGATGGGCCTAAAAATAGTCAAGGAGGGAATGAGTTAATATGTACATTTTACTATGTTAGTAGATTTTATATAGACTTTACTCGGTTAAAGTCTATACACGACTCCGACAATGACTGTGCTTTACTTTGTTAATTTCTACTCGTTTAATGACTATATTTTACTGTGTTATTATCTAGACTTTACTCCGATAATGTCTATACTTTACTTTGTTAATGCCTATACATTACTCCGTTAATGTCTATACATTACTCCGTTAATGTCTACACTTTACTTTGTTAATATATACTTTATTCCGTTAATTTCTTTACTTTAATCTGTTAATTTCTATACTTTACTTAAAATTTAAATTATGTTGTTAGTGTTTACACTTTACTCTGTAAATGTAGATACATTATTCTGTTACAGCCTATGCTTTACTTAATTAATGTCTATATATTGATTTGTTAGTATCTATACTTTACTTATTTGTTAGTGTTTAAACTTTTCTCTGTACATGTGTTTACCTTACGCTGTTAATAGCTCTACTTTACTCTGGTGATATCTGCACTTTATTCTCTTAATACGGCGTATCTAGACTAGGCTGTTAATTTCTAGTTTTTACTCTGTTAATGTCTAAACTTTACAGTGTTATTGTCTGTACTTTACTCTGTAATTGTCTGTACTTTACTGTGTTATTTATCTTTACTCTGTAATTGTCTGTACTTTACTGTGTTATTTATCCTTACTCTGTAATTGTCTGTACTTTACTGTGTTATTTATCTTTACTCTGTGATTGCCTGTACTTTACTGTGTTATTTATCTTTACTCTGTAATTGCCTGTACTTTACTGTGTTATTTATCCTTACTCTGTGATTGTCTGTACTTTACTGTGTTATTTATCTTTACTCTGTAATTGCCTGTACTTTACTGTGTTATTTATCCTTACTCTGTGATTGCCTGTACTTTACTGTCTTAATACACCGTATCTATGCTTTACGCTGTTTAAATCTATATTTTAATCTGTTAATATCTACACTTTATTATGTTTATGTCTATGATGTTCGTTGTTCGTGTTCCTTTCGTTGTCGCTAGAGGGATGAGATTTTCCGTCTGTCCGCCCGTCTGTCACGCCGCTCGCGCTCTTTCTGAAGCACTTACCAGTAGTTTACACTGTTGCACGATCCTTGGGTCCTTTTTTACTCATTAACTTCTTAAATTCGGCATTTATTTACCCTTGTCCGCCCGTTTATCGGTCTGTCTGTATGCCAGTCTATTCGCCCCTATATAATGAATGCTTCGAAGTCGTTTCTATTATTTAGGGTTAATTCTCGAACTAAGTCTGCCGCTTGCCTTAAACAGAAATGACAACAGTGTTTATGAATACTTCTCAAACCAAGTTTCGCGCCTGTCTTTAACAGAAATGTAAGCAGTTTCCATGAATACTTCTCTAAGTTTAGCACCTGTCTTTAACAGAAATGACACAACATAAGGTTTAGTCGAAAAAGGACGATTTTAGTATCTGAGTATGCACGTTTATCTGTTGCTCAATATCACCCCTACCGAAAGGGTAAGACAATTTGGCTTATGAGACACCATTGTCTTTGACGAAAAACCTTCGATCTTTAATATTAATTAGATTATTCATTATAACAGCACGTGAATTTTTGGCCATGTGATAAACTGTAAAATCATATCTATATCTATATTATTTCATAAGTAAACAGTGCATACCCCGATCGGGGGTGGGGTGCTCCTATAGGAGCCGTCTGGTCTGGGGCACTGGCACTTGATTGAAACAGACTATAGTTGTGTAATATAATAGTCATATCATATCCAGTGTATTAATGTACTAGTTGCTATAAATAAACTATAATCTTTTTCGATCAAATGCCAGTGGTCTGGGGCTACTCTGTTTTCAAAGGTGTTGAAAGGCACTCATACGAAGGAAAGGGTTAACATTGCTAGCAGTTCACCAAATAACCGGCCGTATCAGAATTAAGCCCAAAATGGGGATCGAACCTTCGATCTCCTAGTCACCGTGCATTAGACCACCACCTGTCTTAAAGACTAGTTATAATACTTGTTTGAGAGTTCGAGTTATCGTGAACTTACGGGTATATTAATTGTTTATGTATTTGATTTAGATTTGCTAAATATCTACATGTGTGTTGAAGATAAATGATAAATTCTTCAGACACATGCCTGTTCAACCTTTACTCCATAGAAACACCTTTCCGTGCCTTTGCAAACAGAGTAGACCTGGATCAGACGGCTCCTATAGGAGCCATCTGATCTGCTCTGTTTGCTTATGATATGATAAAGATATGAGTCTATAGATGCTGCCATTGCCAAACTTTACCGTGTCCATATGCCATGCAATATTCATGATGTAATTATTTCTTACATGAATATTTATGGAATAAAGGGTTTAAAAATCATATACATAATTTTTATTCGACAGTTCGGTAAAGAAAAGGAACAAGTAAAATGAACAAAAAATTCGCGCTCTTAATGGGCACTTGAAACAATGTTGATTTTAGGGGAGATAATTCTTTATAAGACGTGCGCATCGGGAATACATTAGTTATATCCCTTGTAATATATATTTGAAAATACTGGTTATGAACGTGGCTAAATATGCTCCCACTTGGTCCGTTCATCTACTTTTTGGATGACTTCCCCACTCTCCCTAAACTTCAATACCAATTTATTGTGCTAGCATGTATCACTACGCATATATATAAACACATGTGACAGCTTAATGCAAACCGAAAGTAGTGTTGAAAGCTCCTACAGGAGCTTTAGCATTACTTAAGACATAGCATAAACCTGTGAACTTAAGAAATTGTTCAGATTAGAGTAGAAAGTACACATGCCTTTCACTAAACGTTTTGATTCCGATCAGGTTCTGAACTACACGGTTTCTAACAAAAAGCATTTGAACTTCAATAAACATAACATTACTTTGAGATAAAAAGGTCGGAGTCATCCGATTTCTAATCTTGACACTTTTTAAGTCCACAGGTTAATGTTTTACTTTTTTTACTTTTAGAAAGTGCAAAACGCCAGAAGCATGGGAACACTGTTTGGACCAAACAAAATCAAAATGAATGATGACAGGATCGAAAACGGAGGTCTACCAGGGTAGGTAACTCCTGCGGTGAGCTGTGATCTCGACTTTAACTCTTATCGCTGCCAGAAAATAATGACATCATGAATAATTAAATAATTTTATAATGCTACATAATGTGTTTGGCCATGAGAGAAACTGTAGAATCAGATCTATATGAAGAGTAGACCAGGTCATACGACTCGTGCAGGAGCCATCAGACCTGGGTCTGCTCTGTTTGCAAAGACGTTAAAAGGTGTTTCTATCAGGTTAAAGTGCCAAGCAGTGTACATCCATGTTCAAAAGTCACGTTGGATACATGGCGGTTTATATAAATTTGTCTTCAATGTTTGCAAAACTGAGGTGAGTTTGTTTCTCTGAGCGGCTCGTATCCAAAATAGCGAAAAGAATATTTTAAAGACATAAGAAAATCCAGTGGAAGTATATACCATTCCTAGTGATTAGTTCATATCTGATCAGGGTCTGCTCTGTTTGGTTATGAAATTATAATAGATCTGACTGTACAGTTTCTACCTGTAACAAAAACATCCTGTGTACGTATGCCATTGTAAAAATCAGCTAATAAATATTCATGATATCGTCATGTTTTTACATGAATATGCAACAGAGAATGGGTTAACACAGCCACGCGACAAAACAGATGAGAGTGTGCGGTTGGCGGTCAATGCCCTATTGTCTAGTCATGCCATACTTTAGTTCAATGACATTTTAATTATTTCGTTGCCAAGTATATCCTCGGCAAGAATTATTGTCTGCTTCAAATTTAGTTTTTAAATTCTCTTCCTTATTCTTTCGAAAAATATAGTCGCAGTTACAAAAACAGTTCCGGCGAGAGGCCGAGTTACAGAACGTCTCATCTGGATCCAATCTCTTTACAAAGGTGATCACAGATTATTTGCTCTTTGCTTCCCCATAGGCTATTTTTAGACCCAGTCTCTTTGAATGAATCTACCAAAAGGAGCATTTACTAGAGAAAAGGAAAATGTTAGAATTGTGTAATATTGAAACCATTGTAATAAATAGAGCATTTGCTCCATAGGAGCAAATGCTCTATTTATCACAATGATTTCAAGAAGTGACTATTACAGAGGCGTAGAAAGGCGTATTTATAGAGCAAAGGGTTAAAATGGTCACATATTCGCCAATGGGCATACACATCATTGGGTATTTCATAGCAGATAATAGTTGGGAGCAAATGTAATGTTTTATTCATACGGCATGTAGATTCTATACCATGACGTCATAATCTATTTGGGTGGGGGGCATGGCGGTCAGATCTAGTGTTTCAGAAGACGATATACGAAACAACATTTCACGTTGATGCAGTCGCCATTGTAACGCTTTACTTCGTGAATAGTCATTTAAGAAAGGATAAAATCATGACCATCAAATACGGTAGATTAATGTTAAAAATGGCACATAGGCCAAAGGAAAGACTGGCCATGGCAAAAGCTTATAATATCAGATCTATATTATTGCATAAGCAGATAGAGCAGACCCTTATTTTAGACGGCTCCTATCAGGGTCTACTCTGTTTTAAAGGCATTAAAATGGATTATGCGTATCAATGGAGTAAAGAGTTAAATAGAACTCTAAATAAAATCTGAAAATAGAACGCACATTTCCACCGATCAATGAGTTCAGTACTGGGATGTGCAGTGACACAGCACAAGTGCATGCATGCTTGCTGGTTAGGATGCATGCGAGACGCTCTCTGGAAAAAGGACTCTTACTGCGATACACACATTGCAGATCCAGATCAGCCGTCATGTCTCTAACATGGCGTCTCAGGTCATGGTCTACATTGTTCGTATAGTCATCAGAGTTCCCATGCAACGTAAAACTTGATCAGGTATCTTATCATACACGTAATGGCTGAGCTGGGTCTACACAGTTTGCAACACAGCAATGTCCTTTTCCACAGTGGGTGCCTTGTATGCAAACAGTATACTTGCTTAGTAACCCTTAGTTCATTGAGGGTTAGTTCATTATACAGTATAACCCCTCTAATGAATAAACATGGGTGTCTTTGTAAGCAGGTGGTTGCTTAATGCAGGACAAAAGTATTGCAGAAAGCTCCTAGAGGAGCTTTCTGCATTAATTGTGTCCTGCATTAAGCTACCACCTGCATCTAGCACCCAGAATTATACCTCTTTTAGGTGGTCGCATCAGCGGGATTTTACTGTATATCTCAAAACAGTTTGTTTTCTAGATAAAAAGGCATGTGTTTCGGCGTCTTGTCTGTTCGCTGGCCCTTTTTCAAAACAAAAATGTTAAAGAAAAAATCTCAAATATGTTCTACGTGAACCCTTTGCCAGGTAAGCTCGATTTGAAAACTGTTTTCAGTACAGATGTGATGCCGAGTAACTCGGCGTCTTATCAGGACATAGGGTGTTTGACACGTGCTTCAGTATTTTCTCAACAGTTCTCACAAATTGAAGATAGGTAAAAATTATGACAGATTAGAGTTTCAGCAGACACACTTTTTCAGCAGGTTAATAGTTCATTTTTCTTCTGCTTGTTAAATGTGTGTGTAGACGACAATATTCTTTCATCGTCCCCTGTCTGCGGAAAGGCTTAACCTTTGCAAACAGTTTGGATCCAGATGAGACGCCGAGCTACTCGGCGTCTCATCAGGATCCAAACTGTTTGCCACTCCACTTTTATTTTTCAAAAAAATTGTAGGAAAGTCTTTAAAGCAGACAACAATGTTTGCAGACGAAATTATTTTGGCGCCAAAAGAGTACAATAATTAATGAGGCGTTATATTGATTGCAATTTGCTTTTACATGATAAACGTTCCTACTTCACGACTTAATTAACATTGTAAATATCTGCCTTTACCTTCTACACTTTGGACATTTGCTGTCTGCAAAACTTGTCGTCTGCTTCAAAATCTAAAAGTACATTTTTGTTCCATTCTTCTTTCAAACAAACATCGTCAGAGTGTCAAACAGCTTGATTTCTTCTGAGACGCCGAGTTGCTTGGCGCCACCTATGGATACAGTTTGCAAAGGTCATCACGAAAAGGTCAAAGGTTAACTCTGCAAACGCTAAATAATGTTAAACGAGAGTGTCTGCTTAATCGTTTGTCTGCTTTATTGTTAACGCTTTGCTCCAAATATAGCATTATATACGCCGTTTAACGCCTTTGCAAAAAGAGTAGATCCAGATCTGACGACTCCTGCCTACAGAAGATGTTTGATCAGAGTCTGCTGTTTGCTTTTGAAATAATATTGTTTTAATTCTAAATTTGTGCCGTGGTCCAAACCTGTGTTCGTATGTCATTATTTAACAAAATCAGCTAATTAATATTCATGGTGCCATTATTTCTAACATGAATATTCATGAAGTAAAGGGTTAAAAGACGTTGTTACGTTTCTTTCTCTTCAAAATTAAGTACATGTACATGTATATCAAACAGTTTCGATCCTAAGAACATCCAACATTTTCAGCGTCTACTGCATACGGCGAAGAATTCGAAAGGTCAGTGGGTGTAAAGTTATTTTTACAGTTTTACTACAGGGGAAATCAATTCTGCTAGATACATGTACATGTATGCATGTACCAATACATGTACCAATACTCCAGATAAGTTTCTTCTGTAAACAGTCTGGGTTCAAATCAGATATTGGGTGGCTGACTCGGTGTCTCAACAGCATCTATAAACTGTTTTTTACAATCAATTTATTCCTCAGTTAACCACAGAAAGCAAGTTTATTCAGTATTAACAGACGACAGATTTTAAGCGGACAATATTGACATTGTTACTGTGTCAAGCGTCTAGTGACTGGGAATGCACGCAGGCGTTTTAGCCATGTTACTGGGTCATAACTGCACTATTTCAGAGAGGGACGGGCATATAGCTAGCGATCAGTTTTCCGGATCGGTAAACCCTTTCAAAGTGGAATAGTCCATCGCTGTTAAACCCATTCCCCGTTGAATATTCATTTAAGAAATAATGACATCATGGATAGTAAAAAAGGTGGTCGTATATTGGCGTGGCCCTGTCCGTCCGTCCGTTCGTTCGTCTTTCCCCGCTAACAATTCCTGTTTATGTGACTAAATAATTATATGATCTAACAAAAGCTATTTTGTTCTCATCGGTTTTATGTGGCTTATTTTCAGTTTATGTGGCTATTTCGAACAAAAGAATAGCCACGTACAATCAATCCGTTAGAACGTCCGTTAGTTCGTCCGTCCATTCGTCCATCAACATTTTGTTTGTCCGAAGTTTTCTCGGAAAACCATTGGACGGTTATTAATGAAACGTCACACAACTCTTTAATGCACCAATATCTGAAGCTGAGTCGATTCTGAGGTTCATTTGATTTGATTTATCGTTACAGGGGGGGGGGGGGGATATTTACTTCAAATTTTGTATATAATATCACCTTAATATGGATTTTCACATGTATTGCGGGTTTTTGATATGTCATTTTATTTTAAAGTTATAGTCCTTGAACTGTGTGCTTTCGTTGCTTTGTTCATCGGTCATCTTTTGGTTTGTCAGTTGTTTTCTGGGAAAACTATTAAAGGATATTAATGAAACTTCACACAAAAGTTTTATGCTACAAAATCCGAAGTTGAGTTGAGTTTGATGTTCATTCAAATTGTCGTTACAGAGTTATGACCCTTGCACTTTACGAAAATCTGCAAATATGAGGATGGCCGTAACTTTCACTTCAATTTTGTTTATGTAATAACACCTTAATATGGAGATCAAGATTAGAAAATGTCAACACTTATTGATCGCCCCCTGCATTTTCCATGTGTGCTATGGTCGAGTGGCAATGGAAAGTTTCTTCTATTACTGATGATCAGTGTAGCAGTGGATTCTGATAACATTTATTCTCTCGATCAAGAAAGTGAAGAGGTTAATTATCATAATTTAGCATGAGGTTAAGACAGTTTGGATTCTGATCAGACGAGTTACGTAATGTTTGCACGATCAGGATCCCATCTGTTTGCAAATAACTTTTACATTCGGGATCAAGTCAATTATCCCAATTTAAGCACAACACTTGTAAATGAAAAATGCAGGGGTATCATACTTTGTTAGACAAAATGCCTGAGAAACTCCTTAGAAATGCCTGAGATTTGAACTTTTATACATAGAATATATAGGGCTAGGTTGAAAAACGAGGAAAATGCATGAGATTTTATTTTTGTACATAAAAACAGGTAATAAAAACAAGGCATTATATAGGATTAGACAATAAAAAATGAAACTGTTTCATTCACTTCACTAAATTGTTATATTTATATAAATATTCTAGTTTTGATGGGGTCTAATCAAATTATTTAGATTCCTTCTCTGAACCGCATATTCCTAATTGCCACACCCCTGGTATTATATTACTCTTTATTGTAATAAATTTTGGGGGCGATCCAGATGCTTGCATATAAATGTTTGTCTTGTAAGGAATGGTGAATCAGAGAAGTTTTGCAAGTGGGCGTATCATGTACCGTACGTGGTACTCTTGTTTTATACTGACATGAACACGGATCATTTGGGCTCAGACAGACCTGTAAAACCAGGGTCCATGCTTATAAAGCTTTTTAGTTGAGTCTGAGTTCGTTCTCAAGCTTTTGATTGGTCAGATTTGAGCCAAAGGCTCAAATCTGACCAATCAAAAGCTTGAGAACGAACTCAGACTCAACTAAAAGTTTTATAAGCATGGACCCAGATCTATATACCTGAGCAAATAGAGTACCTGAGCAAATAGACTACAGGAGCCGTATGAGCTTGGTCTACTCTGTTTATGAAGGAAACGGTTAAAGGTGGATAGCATTCAGTATAAAAGGGTATAATTTGTGAGAGGGTTATGAATGAAAACACTGTGCAGACCCTGATCGGAGGGATCCTCTAGGAACCATCTGATCTGGGTCTACACTGTTTGCAAATGACAGCTCGTTTCCCGGTTAATGCTTGCGGTAGATTAATGCATGGCAAAAGGGTAATGCAGAAAGCTCCGAAAGGAGCATGTCCTGCATTAAGCATCCACACGCTTTTTAGACGCAAGTGCTTAACCATTTACACACTGTGAAGATAGAGTAGACCCAGATCAGACAGCCCATGATCCGACCAGGATCTGCTCTGTTTGCTTATGGATGTATATAGACTTGATTCCAGTTTCTGCAACGACAAAAAGCCATTATAAATATTCAGGTAAAAATATTCATGATGCCATTATTCCTGATGAGACAAAACACCCGGAGTCTCATCCTGAGTCCAGGGTTATAAAACTGTCTGAGTGTGAGATCATTCTCAAGTATCTGATTGGTTAGATTATGAGCAAGCTCTGACTCTGACCAATCAGGGTATATGCTTATAAAGCTTTTTAGTTGAGTCTGAGTTCGTTCTCAAGCTTTTGATTGGTCAGATTTGATTACTCTTTATTGTGATACATTTTGGGGGCTATCCAGATGCTTGCATATAAACGTTTGTCTTGTAAGGAATAGTGAATCAGAGAAGTTTTGCAAGTGGGCATATATCATGTACCGTACGCGGTACTCTTGTTTTATACTGACATGAACACGGATCATTTGGGCTCAGACAGACCTGTAAAACCAGGGTATATGCTTATAAAGCTTTTTAGTTGAGTCTGAGTTCGTTCTCAAGCCTTTGGTTGCTCAGATTTCAGCCAAAGGCTCAAATCTGACCAATCAAAAACTTGAGAACGAACTCAGACTCAACTAAAAGTTTTATAAGCATGGACCCATGTGTTTGAGAATGATCTCAGACTCAAGCAAAAAGTTTTATAATTTTGGGACCAGGTCCAAAATGCTGGCTACATGAAATCATATTTCTCTCATGGAGACGCCTTTTCACGCAATTGCAAACAGAGTAGATCCTGATCAGGTGACTCCTGTTGGAATCTGGTCTGGTCAAGATAAATATTTTGTTTGCTTATGAAATAACATAAATATAATTCTATAGTTTCGTGCATCATTAAAAAAGCATTGTACGTGATACAATTACATAATTCAACTGATCCATATTCATACATTTTGGAAAAATGACTAATGACTAATTAGCATTATCCATAACAACCATAATTTCCACCCGTCTCCCCGTCGATGAAGACCGGCTATATTTATGTAGGTATCTTGTTTACAATTTGTCCTATTGCACTGAAGCGTTGAAAAGTGAACTTGGCACACAAAAAGGTTCACATGGCAAATTACAGTTCATTAGGTGAACCCTCTCTCTCTCAGTTTCGGATACAAATAAAAAAAAAAGCCAGCGAAATTAAGGTTAACCCTTTCCCTGTTCAGTAGCCATGTAAGAAATGATAACAACATGAATATTTATTAGCAAAAGTTTTATAATGTAAAGTTTTTCAGAGAAATTTTAAAACTGTAGAATCGTATCTATATCATGCCAAAAGCAAACAGAGCACGGAACCGTCTGATCTGGGTCTACTCTGTTTGCAAATGCGTGAAAATGCGTTTATATGAAGGAAGTTAAGGTTAATTGTGTAAATGATAAAACGTGTGTCTATTTGTAGACTAGTATTCGCGCGTATGTGCATGTAGACTCGGGCTACGTGCGCGATTAGAAAGTGCATTGGACTACTTATTCCAATAAAGGTCAAGGTTTTGTGTAGGTTTACCGTATCACATGCTATTGATTTCACTCATTTATGCCTGGTCTCCGTAAAAAGGACACAGACAATAGAGTAAGTGCAGATCATAGGACTAGTTCAAGAGTCTTCTGTTCATGGTCTGCACTGTTAATTTAATATATGTGTGAGTATAACTGGTGTGATGTAAAGCTCAAAATATTATCATAAAATACGTTAACTAACCAATTTGGAGGAAAAACTGATGAATCATGTCGTGAAGAATTGCCTGACCTGAACTGTGGCCAAAAAAGCATAGCAATCGTATTATTATTATTATTATTATTATTATTATTATTATTATATTATTATTATTATTATAATTACAGTAAAACCTCTCTATAACGGCCACTGAATTATACCAAATAGTTTGTGTTAAAAGCAGGTGGCTGCTTAAAGCAAGGTGAAAGTGAAACAGAACGCTCCTGTAGGAGCGTTCTGTTTTACTTTCACCTTACTTTAAGCAGCCATCTGTCTTACATACCAACTAATTAACACAATTTAGTGGCCGTTATAGTGAGGTTGTACTGTAGTATCATTATCATTATTATCATATTATTATTACCATATTATTATAATCATCATTAGTTTTAATATTATGTTTGTTATCATCATTATCATCAAAATGGTAGTCGTCCACAAACGTCAGTCATCATCTTCACCATCGTCGTCGTCGTTTATTATTTATATGTGTAGGTACGAGTATATGTAAATTGCATATTTTCACAATGTTTTATACTTTTTACATGTATAACAGTCATACACTGCAGTTGGCTTTTTGTTGCATTACACACTCATGCCAAGTTAATGAAATTCCGAAAAATGTTATCTTCACCGAAACTGTTATATCATGGTGAATCAGCATTTTATCTGGATCTAAACTATTTGGAATGGCTGATCCGCCATCAACATGATAACAACTTAATTGCCTATTACAGTAAAACCCCTCTAAACCGGAATTCTAGTTGAGAATAATTAAGATACTAATAGACAGGTGGTTGCTTAATGCAGGGTGAAAGTCATGCAGACAGCTCCTACAGTCCTGTCCCCAATACCGACATTTAAAGTCCGGTTCAGAGGGGTTTTGCTGTATTCCGCTCAGGCCTATTTTTCGGAAGTCCTATCACCCTTTACTCTTTAGTCCATGAATATTCATATAAGAAATATGGTCATGATAAACAATCATTAAATTTAATTTTTAAAATGACATATTTATATAATTAACACAATAATTTGTTCCATGTTAAATATTATACAATCGAATGTATTTAACTCCAAACTCAAATACAGCAGACTCTGATCAGATGGCTCCTTACAAGAGTCGTTTGGTGAAGTATCTACACTGTTTGCAAAGCGTATCTGCATAGGTTTAAATGTCCACTTTCGTTTCGATTCACCACTCGAGATCTGTATATCTACTACATGTTATCCCGTTAAAAAAGCTGCGCGCACTAACATGGCTGTGTCCAACAATCACGACAATTATCGCTGCCGCTCCTGTTACAGCTCTATCCCACGAAACAGATTCGATCAATACCGTATCGAACGTTGTCCGCTAACCGAAACATCCCAGTCTATCCCGAAAAGGCGGACACTGTGACCTAAAATTAGACTAACGAGTTTCTCCGATAAATATTTCGGTTAAGACCGTTCTATCTCGCTTTGTTCCGCCAGACGGCTTTCACCGCTGGCAGGCTATAATTAGACCCCTGTCTCCGATCCGAGTCAGTTTCGTCAGTAATCGGAACAGTGACTGACCTCTTATCCGGGATTCAGGTCACGTGTCCATGAACAGGCTCAGAAAATGTCTGGAATGAGGGTTTCGTGGTATCAAACGGGAGCGTTGTACGTAAACTGGTGTATTGAAATGGCTAAGTAGATTCATTGAGGCGTCGAACTAATGCTTCAGCCCATGTTAAGCATGCCAAGATGCTTCATTACTGATTCATCAAAGGAAGTCAGAGATTGATTTAAGCCGTAAAATTACTTTGGTTGCTGTACTTTCGCTTTCTTTTCAAGTGGGAATTGGATAATGGCTGTTCGGTTGCTATAAATAGACAAGTCGCTATATTCAGTTGCATGAAGTTAAATGACATGGAACATGCACGCAATTAACCTTTTACCTGGTGACTATCCACAATAGAAACAATGACTGCATGTGTATTAATTAGCTGACTTTTTACAAGGACATTATGAACAGCGAGAGTTTTTGTCATAACAGAAAGTAAAGATCTATACTATGTCTGATCTGGGTCTACTCTGTTTGCATATACGTGTAATGTTTCTATCAGGTAAATGGTTAAGTAATGATAACTAATGATAGAAAAGTTTATCGATTGTATTTTATAAACCACTGAACAACATAGTATTTAACCCACTACCTCATAGGCTATTTTAGATACAGTCTCTTTGAATAAATCTACCGAAAAGGAGCATTAACTAGAGAAAAGGAAAAATTTAGAAGTTTGTAGTTTGAAACCATTGTGATAAATACAGCATTTGCTCCTAAAGGAGCAAATGCTCTATTTATCACAATGGTTTCACTAAATGACTTTTACAGAGTCGTCAAAAGTCGTCACTATCAGGGAATGGGTTAAACACTAAAAGAAGATTTTGGTATTTTAGGCTGGTGTTTGCTTAATGCAGGGTAATAGTATTGCAGAAAGCTCACAAGGAATATTTCATCCTGCATTAAGATGTCGCCTGTCTTTAAGACTGGTATGAAAGCTATTTTGTCCGTCCGGTTTAGAGAGGGGATTTACTGTATTGATAGTTTATTGTTTAAAAAAGGAAGGGGTTATATAGGTTATACATGTAGTAGTTTCATAGCAAACCGGACCATTTTTTTTCATTTACTGTATGAACATTCGTGTGAGAAATTATGACACTACGAATATTAATTAGTATTTGTTTTCGAATAAAATATGAACACAGCATTTGGCCATTGCAGAGACCGTAGGATCAGATAAATATTATTCTACAAGTAAACAGGGCAGACCCTACATGAGCCGCCATATCTAGGTATTCTCTGTTTCCAAAGGATTTAAAGAGTGTGTGTAAAGGGCTAAACAGAGAATATACTAAAACCTCTCTATAACGGTCACTAAATTGGGTTAATTAGTTGATATTTTGGGCAGGTGGTTGCTTAAAGCAAGGTGAAAGTAAAACAGAACGCTCCTATAGGAGCGTTCTGTTTTACTTTCACCTTGCTTTAAGCAGCCACCGGCCTTTAACACAAATTATGTGATGTAATTTAGTATCCGTTATAGAGAGGTTTTACTGTATTCTAACTTGTATTGTTTTGGTAGCACGTTGTTTTCTTGAAAAAGACGCATAGTTACGCATTTACAGACAGAGTAGACCCAGATCAGACAAATTATGTAAGTGCTGTCTGATCTGGATCTGCATTTGTGCTTACAGTCGAACCTCTCTGACACAACCACCTAAACAGGCATAAGTTTGCGTTAACCGGTAGCTTAATGCAGGATGAAAGGTATGCAAAAAGCTCCTATTGGAGCTTTCTGCATTACTTTCTTACTGCATTAAGCAACTACCTGCTTTTAAATACACCACTATCTGTTAGTTAAGTGGTCGCTTTTAGAGGGGTTCGACAGTAGGACATTATACATAATAAAATATTTGTCTCTCATCGGAATATATTATGCATGCAATTTGCTTTCTGTATGTCAATACAATGGAAATGATAATCTGTCTCACCGTAGACGTGAAGTCTGATCTGTTTGCTCTGCATTAAGACACACATTTATCAGAGATATTCTCACCATAACCCTTATGCTATTCGCGACCTGACGCGCATTTGCAAATAGCTTGGATCCAGATGAGACGCCGAGTAACTCGACGGCTCATCATCTGGATGCAAGCTGTTTGACACTCGGTCTACAGTTTCTCCAACGCTTGTCTGATACAACTAAAACTGCAAGTAAAACTGCAATAGATCAGAGGTTTGGCAGACATATTTTTGAGCACGATAAGTGTCAATCATCGAATTGTATACATTTTCAATTTGTACTGTGCATCAAAAGAGTACAGTAAAACCCCTTCTAAACCGGACTTCTAGTAGAGAAGAATTTAGATACTGTTAGCCAGGTGGCTGCTTAATGCAGGGTCAAAGTCATGCAGAAAGCTCCTAGAGGAGCTTTCTGCATGAATTTCATCCTGCATTAACCGTTCGCTTGCTGAATTTTAAAATACATTTCTCCTTCTTTAACCATGCCCTGTTGTATAATTACATATATCTTCACTGTGTACAAGTATTTCGCTGGGCAATCACTGCTGTGGAGTGCACTGGTTGCACAATCAACTTGTAAATAGTGCAGACCCTGATGAGACAGCTCCTACAGGAGCTGTCTCATCTGGGTCTTCACTATTTACAGGTAGGTATATTGACGCGATTAGCAAGCTGCCACCTGTCTCTGAAATCGATATAGAAATACTAAATTTAACGCCCGGTCAAAGACCTATGATAAAACATAGGTCTTTGACCCGGTTCAGAGGAGTTTAAGTATGATCTTCAATAGTGATCAACATCTTGTAATATATTCAGTAGAAATTCTATAAAGCAAATACTCAATGAATAAACACGGGTATTTTAGAATTTTAGAATATTAGGTTATTTTTGCAATAAATTATGAACGAAACAGAGTAGAATACACCTTTAAATACGCCATTTTACGCCTTTGGAAACAGAGTAGACCCAGACATGCAGCAACACACACACACACACAGATGAGAGAGAGAGAGAGAGAGGAGATAGAGAGAGGAGAGAGAGAGAGAGAGGGGGGGGGGCAACAACATACAACATTAATAGGTTAAACAAACTTGACCCCATTTTGTTTGGTTTATTGTGGAGAAAAAATATTTTATTAACCCTAAAAATAGCGTAAATTAGGATCCTGATAAAACGACAGCTTACAGTAGAACCTGTCTTAAGCGGTTATCAAAAGGGATCTGTAAGGCAGATGGTGGCTTAACGTAGAAATTGATGCAGAAAGCTCCTATAGGAGCTCTCTGCATTACGTTTGCCCTGCATTAACCCATTTGTGCCCACGATCCCATATATGGGAAATAGGCAAACAGTGTAGACTGATCAGAATTTATACTGTTTGCTGATAAGAATTTCAATATAAAACAAAACGAAATTGAAATTAGGCAAGGCATCCCTTAGATAAAATGGTCTTATCCGATAAAATCCGCTGGGCGCAAATGGGTTAAGCAACCACCTGCTTTTAAGACTCATATGTTCAATAAATGAATGGCCGCTTAGGACAGGTCCTACTGTACTTGATATCTCACTTAGAGCCAGACTATTTGCAATTATTAAAAGCGATACCCTAATGACATTCTAAAACATTTCATTGACACGGTGACACAATGGTCTCATTTCTTCGTCGTCGGTGTACTTGCACAGTGCTCGGGAAGCATGCGAAATCCATGCGACACTCTAGGATATGTCTGGTAGTTGCCAGTCTGAGTTAACCCATTACCTCATATGCTATTTTAGATAAAACCTCATTGAATAAATCTACTGAAAAGTAGCATTGACTAGAAACAGGAAAGTTTTAGAATTTTGTAGTTTTAAATCATTGTGATAAATAGAGCATTTGCTCCTATAGGAGCAAATGCTCTATTTATCACTATGGTTTCACAAAGTCGTCAATATGAGGAATGGGTTAAACCCTCTTCTGCATTTTAACGCGTTTGCAAACAGAGTAGACCGAATTCAGCTCCTATAGGAGCTGTCTGATCTTGGTCTGCTCTGTTTGCTTATGGAATTGATTCTACGCTTTCTACCATTGCCAACATTTCATTTGGACATGTGTCATAACAAAAATAGTGTAATCAGTTTTCATGATGGCTGTATTATGCCCCCGTGACGACAGTCAGGGGGCTTTATGTTTTGCACCTGTCCGTCAGTCTGTCTGTCTGTCTCTATCTGTCTGTCCATCCGTGCGTCGCACTTTACTATAAAGTGGTATATGTCAGTAAGTTCTACACCTATACACATGAAACTTTGGCACCCCACCAATGCTGCCCGCAAGCCCAATGTCAATGTCAGATGACTTGGAAATTGTACGTGCAGTTGGTTGTCACATTTACGTGCAGTTGGTTGTCACTATTTTTTCATTGTCTTATATCTCCCTTACCACTGTAGCTATTCGCATAAAATTGCATATACACATTAAACACAATCCATACTTACATTGCTCACCAAGCCCAGGTTGCCCGCAAGCCCAAGGTCAAGGTTAAATGACTTGGACATTTTATGTGCAGTTGGTTGTCAGTTTTTTCATCATCTTATATCTCCCTAACCACTGTAGCTATTCGCACGGAATTTGATATACACATTAAATACCATCTATACTTTCATTGCACACCCAACCCATGCTGCCTGCAAGCCCAATGCCTAGGTCAAATGACTTAGGAATTACTTGGAATAATTACGTGCAGTTTGTTGTCACATTTTTTTCATTGTCTTATATCCCCCTTACCACTGTAGCTATTCGCATGAAATGGCATATACACATTAAACACCATCCATACTTACATTGCGCACCCAGCCCAGACTGCCCGCAAGCCCTAGGTCAAGGTCAAATGACTTGGAAATTTTATGTGCAGTTGGTTGTCATAGTTTTTTCATCATCTTATATCTTATAATAAGAGTAGGGCATCGCGCCCGGGTTTCTCTGTATCCTCTCCCCTCTCTCTGGGGCGTCCAATTAGCCCATAGTGAGCAGAAACGGACGTTAATCAACACAAATCATCTTATATCTCCCTAACAACTGTAGCTATTTTCAAGGAATTGCATATACACATTAAATACCATCTATACTTTCATTGCACACCAAACTCATGCTGCCCGCAAGCCCAATGTCAAGGTCAAATGACTTAGGAATTTTAATGTGCATTTGGTTGTCACATTTTTAGGGTTTCGGCTTTTGCCGAAATCCTTATAAAATGGATTGCGACTCAAACTATGGCGGAAAACCCTATTGCACGAGCGCTACCTAGCGGGAATTCCCCTAAGAGAATACGCGCATGTGCAGTACAATCCGGTTCCGGAATCTTACAAAATATTTATAATGAAATATGGAAGGTGGACCCATTAGCAACAGAGCAGACCCTGAATCTATGGGAGCGAGCTGTCTGATCTGGGTCGAATCTATTTGCAGATGCATGAAAACAAGTTTATATGGGGAAATTAAGGGTTAAATAGACTTCTTCTGTTCTGTACGTTCTTTACAGTATAAAGGTTACAGCGCACTGGTGGTCAGTAGTGCAGGGCAACTGTTACATCATGCTAAAATCTCTAGAGGTCATACGCTTAACTCTTTGCACGCTAGCGGCGAAACTGTGATTACCTATGCAAACAGTTTGGATCCAGATGAGAGGCCACATAATTCTGCGTCTCATCAGGATCCAAATTGTTTGTCATCTTGATCATATTTTTGCTTAAAATGAAAGAAAGTTTATTGAAGAATTGACGCAGACGTCAATTGTTGCAAACGAAACATCACTCAGCATTGTAAGGATTAAGCAAGGTGTAATCTAAAGTTGCAAAAATGTTTCCAAGCTGACTTATTCAGCTGTACAAACTGGTAGAGATGCTAGAACACTAAACCTTTCCTTCATATAAATGTTTTTCACGCGTTTGTAAACAGAGTAGACCCAGATCTGATGACTCCTATAGGAGTCGTCTGATCAGGATATGCTCTGTTGGCTAATGGAATTTGAAAGATCTTTTTCTTTCCTTTCTTAAATGGCTACTCATTTCCACTTTTCATGTTTCATATAATGAAACATGAAAAGTGGAAATAAGTAGCCATTATTTTGTTCATGAATATTCAGTAGGTCTTGAAATTGGAATAAACATAGAACAGGAATCAAGTTTCTTACATGGATGCGTTCCATTTGCGCTCTGTGTCTATATACATGTACTTTTTTAAACTGTTGTTTTTGTTGATTTAATTATTGTTCAAATTCTCAGGGAATTTTTTTATAGTCATTTTGAACTGTGCAGTAATTCTCTTTGAAACAAACTAAGTTTTCAAATATTATGCAGGTTATCGTGACCTAATTGCCAGTTGTACATTGTGTGTGTCGGTCTGTGATCAGGATCCTAGATGTTTGACAATTTTAAAATACAACTATGCAAATCATAGACTAATTGAATATAAATAATTATATATGCAATACACAAAATAATGAGCAGGTGACAATTTTAAATTTAACATGGTACTTTCGAATTCATAGTTGTCCTAGCACAAAGTCTGGATCCTGCCTCTACGTTTCATCGAAAATCATACTATTGACACCAGGACTGTATGTTAATATAGCATAATGCTTTAAAAAGTCCATAACAAGTTTCAAGAGGCATGCTTATGTTTTCTAGTTTGTTTGCTTTAAAATGTATTTAGAGAAAAGAATATCAAAAAAGATAAAGAATAAAAAATATATTAGAATATTGTTTCCATTTGCATTTGGTTGTGACGGGATTCGAACCCAGGACCTAGAGATTCATAGACGCAGCTCTTTCCCCTCGGCCACCGCTTGGGTCCCAATATATGAGTGTTACATGGTTCTATTTAAACGCTACAAAGGTGTGATAAGCAACAACGACTAGTGAACGTACATACTTAATATGCAAATTATACAGACCCATTTTTCATAAAATCTCCAAGTATAATATGAATAGATTTTACCAATGACCTACTGTCAATCCAAACGCCTTTGTTCAAACAGCATGGTGTCTTTTTGCAACAGAAGTCCGACATAAGGTCGTCGGATTTTGAAAGTTCCATACCCTTCCTGTGGTATTTACAAAAGTCCGATATATTGTTGTCGGATTCTGAGTTAAATGCCCCTTTTGCCTAGTCACTTATGCCCTTTGCAAACAGAGGAGACCCAGGTAAGAAGGCTCATAGAGAAGCCCTCTAATCAGGATCTGCACGGTTTGTCGTGTTACACTATTGTTTGGAAAAGTCCCTAAATATTAACCATAAGCTCATTTAGCTTATTCATTCATGTTTGAATTTTGGAACAGCCCATTTCACCGTTGTAATAGTTAGGTAGACCAAAGTAACATAATTGTTAGATTTTTGCAGAACATTATAGAATTGTTGGAGGTACATGAAATGGACACATAACCGAAAAGAATTATTTGATTATTACAGCCACGGTTGATATTTCGATACACTTTCAACATTTTGTGAACTACTATGAAATATCGAACATCAATGGTACTATTTCTAGGGTAGATCAAAATTCAAATGCAGAAATTCGATTCCATTGCGACATTACAATGTTTCCTGATGAATTTAATCAATGGTCGTGCGACGTTGTTGCTAAGATCTGGTTTGAAAGAAATAGAATTTCAAAAATACATGTACGGTAAAACCCCTCTAAACCAGACTTTAAATTCAATATAAATATCAGTCTTGGAGACAGGTGGCAGCTTAATGCAGGATGAAAATAATGCAGAAAGCTCCTCGGCATGACTTTCATCCTGCATTAAGCAGCCACCTGCCTAAAAAGTTTCTAAATTCTTATCTACTAGAAGTCGGGTTAAGAGGGGTTTTACTGTATTGTAAAAGGTGACAAATCTATACTTTTGAATGTATTTCAGAGATTTACAAGTGATACCCTAATTACCCTGGGTATTTTGACAAACACATTTATGCAAATAATGCAGACCCAGATCAAACACCTCCTTAATGGGCCGGTTTGAAGGGTTTTCACTATTTGCTACCATGTCTGTTTAATCTAAAGTTGCAAAAATGTTTCCAAACTGACTTATTCAGCTGTACAAACTAGTAGAGAGGAGAGACTGGGTGCTAGAACACTTAACCCTTTCCTTCATATAAATGTTTTTCACGCGTTTGTAAACAGAGTAGACCAAGATCTGATTACTCCTATAGAAGTCGTCTGATCAGGGTCTGCTCTGTTGGCTAATGGAATTTGAAAGATCTTTTTCTTTACTTTCTTAAATGGCTAATAATTTCCACTTTTCATGTTTCATTATAACTACTTTGTTCATGAATATTCAGTAGGTATTGAAATTTGGAATAAACATAGAACAGGAATCAAGTTTCTTACATGGATCCGTTCCATTTGCGCTCTGTGTTTATATACATGTACTTTTTTTGGCCGGATTGCTCGCAATCCAGGCTTATAGATTGGCGAATGCCGTCCGGCCGTCCGTCCGGCCGTCCGTCCGGTTGACCTTTTTGTTCGAGTTAGTTATAGCCAAAGTATAATACCTACAGTAACCAAACTTGGCATGTGGGTTCAGAATGAGGGTCCCATTACATGTCATAGGTTAGCAGGTTACTATGACCCCTTTTTGACCTAGTTTTTACGCTTCATTGACTTAGAGAATTTCCAGGTTGACCTTTTTGTTATACGCCCACCTAATAAAGGTGGTCGTATATTGTCGTGGCCCTGTCCGTCCGTCCGTTCGTTCGTTCGTTCGTTCGTTCGTTCGTTCGTTTGTTCGTTCGTTCGTTCGTTCGTTCGTCCGTCAACATTTTGTTTGTCCGCTGTTTTCTGGGAAAACTATTTGAGAGATATTAATGAAACTTCACACAAATGTTAAATGCATCAAGATCTGAAGCTGAGTTGATTCTGAGGTTCATTTGATTTTTCATTTCAGAGTTATGGCCCTTGTCCTTAAAAATATGCAAATAGTTGTCCGCTGTTTTCTGGGAAAACCATTTGACAGATATTAATGAAACTTCACACAAATGTTTAATGCATCAAGATTTGGAGCTGAGTCGATTCTGAGGTTCATTTGATTTGTTGTTTCGGAGTTATGGCCCTTTTACTTAAAAAATAATGCAAATACATGCAAATAGTTTGTCTGCTGTTTTCTGGGAAAAATATTTGACAGATATTAATGAAACTTCACACAAATGTTTAATGCATCAAGATCTGAAGCTGAGTTGATTCTGAGGTTCATTTGTTTTTTCATTTCAGAGTTATGGCCCTTGTCCTTAAAAAATATGCAAATAGTTTGTCCGCTGTTTTTTGGGAAAACTATTTGAGAGATATTAATGAAACTTCACACAAATGTTTAATGCATCAAGATCTGAAGCTGAGTCGATTCTGAGGATCATGTGATTTGTTGTTTCGGAGTTATGGCCCTTTTACTTAAAAAAAATACAAATATATGCAAATAGTTTGTCCGCTGTTTTCTGGCAAAACTGTTTGACAGATATTAATGAAACTTCATACACATGTTTAATGCATCAAGATTTGAAGCTAAGTCGATTCTGAGGATCATTTGATTTGTTGTTTCGGAGTTATGGCCCTTGCACTTAAAAAAAATAATGCAAATCTATGCAAATATGAGGATGGCCATAACTTTTTCAAAATTTTGAAATGATATTTACTTCAATTTTTTTATATGGTTAAACCTTTATGTGAATTTTCACATATATTGTGGGGGTTTTGATATGTCATTTTATTCTAAAGTTATGGTCCTTGAACTTCGTGTGTTCGTTGCTTTGTTAGTCGGTCAACTTTTAGTTTGTCTGTTGTTTTCTGGGAAAACTATTAAAATGATATAAATGAAACTTAACACAAATGTTTTAAATTGAGGTTCATTCAGTTTGTTTTTACAGAGTTATGGCCGTTGCACTTTACAAAAATCTGCAAAAATTAGGATTAGCTGTAACTTTTTTATTTAATAAGATATTCACTTCATTTTTTAAAAAAAATAGTATCACCTTAATATGGAAATCAAGATCTGAAGCACAGATTAGAAAATGTCAACACTTATAAGGCATGTTGAATCACACTTATAAGGCATGTTGAATCAGAGAAAGTTTGCAAGTGGGCGTATTATGTACCGTATGCGGTACTCTTGTTTGTGTTAGTTATAGCAAAAGTATAACACCTACAGTAACCAAATTTGGCATGTGGGTTCATAATGAGGGTCACATTACATGTCATAGGTTAGCAGGTTACTATGACGCCTTTTTGACCCAGTTTTTACGCTTCATTGACTTAGAGAATTTCCAGGTTGACCTTTTTGTTTGTGTTAGTTATAGCCAAAGTATAACACCTACAGTAACCAAACTTGGCATGTGGGTTCATAATGAGGGTCACATTACATGTCATAGGATAGTAGGTTATTATGACCCTTTTTTGACCTAGATTTTACGCTTCATTGACTTAGAGAATTTCCAGGTTGACCTTTTTGTTTCCAATCAATAACTAATAAACGACTTGGTCTAGAATCTTCAAACTTGCTGTGGTGGTTGGTCATGACAACTGGATGACCCCTATTGTTTTTGAGGTCACTAGGTCAAAGGTCAAGGTCACAATGACCTTAACTGGTGAAATAGTTTCCGATCAATAACTGCTCAAGGGTTTGGCTTGGGATCTTCAAACTTGCTGTGGTGGTTGGTCATGACCACTAGATGACCCCTCTTGTTTTTGAGGTCACTAGGTCTAAGGTCAAGGTCACCATGACCTTAAGTGGTGAAATAGTTTCCAGTCAATAACTGCTCAAGGGTTTGGCTTAGGATCTTCAAACTTGCTGTGGTGGTTGGTCATGACCACTAGATGACCCCTAATGTTTTTGAGGTCACTAGGTCAAAGGTCAAGGTCACCATGACCTTAACTGGTGAAATGGTTTCCGATCAATATATGCTGAAGGCTTTGGCTTAGAATCTTCAAACTTGCTGTGGTAGTTGGTCATGACCACTGGATGACTCCTATTGTTTTTGAGGTCACTAGTTCAAAGGTCAAGGTCACCATGACCGTAACTGGTAAAATTGTTTCTGATCAATAACTGCTCAAGGGTTTGGCTTAGGATCTTCAAATTTGCTGTGGTGGTTGGTCATGACAACTAGATGAGCCCTCTTGTTTTTGAGGTCACTAGGTCTAAGGTCAAGGTCACCATGACCTTAAGTGGTGAAATAGTTTCCATTCAATAACTGCTCAAGGGTTTGACTTAGGATCTTCAAACTTGCTTTGGTGGTTGGTCATGACCACTAGATGACCCCTAATGTTTTTTAGGTCACTAGGTCAAAGGTCAAGGTCATCATGACATTAACAGGTGAAATGGTTCCCAATCAATAACTGCTCAAGGGTTTGGCTTAGGATCTTCAAACTTACTGTGGTGGTTGGTCATGACAACTAGATGACCCCAATTGTTTTTGAGGTCACTAGGTCAAAGATTAAGGTCACCATGACCTTAACTGATGAAATGGTTTCCGATCAATAACTGCTCAATGGTTTAATTGGGGATCTTCAAACTTGCTGTGGTGGTTGGTTGTAACCACTAGATGACCCCTATAGTTGTTGAGGTCACTAGGTCAAAGGTCAAGGTCACCATTACCTTAACTTGTGAAATGTTTTCAGATCAATAAAAGATTAGTGGTTTGGCTTAGGATCGTCAAAGTTGCTGTGGTTATTAGTCATGACCAGTAGATGACCTCTATAGTTGAGGTCACTAGATCAAAGGTCAGGGGGTCTGGGGGTATACATGCTTTACAAATATCTTTTTATCCCCCACCGCATAGCGGAAGGGGGGTTATAGGAATGGCCTTCGTCTGTCTGTCTGTCTGTCCGTCTGTCCGTCTGTCCGTAACAATTTCGTGTCCGCTCCATATCTCCTATACCCCTTGAAGGATTTTCATAAAACTTGAGTCAAATGTTAACCAAATTAAGGCGATGTGCAGAACACATGTGGCAGTCATGTCGGCTCAAGTTCAAGGTCACATTTGAAGGTCAAGTGTTTAAACCTTCAGTTGCCATTACAGTTTCGTGTCCACTCCATATCTTCTAAACCCTTTGAAGGATTTTCATAAAACTTGAGTCAAATATTAAATGAATTGAGACGATGTGCAGAATCCATGCGGCAGTCATGTTGGCTCAAGGTCAAGGTCACGTTTGAAGGTCAAGTGTTCTAGCCTTTAATTTCCATTACATTTTCGTGTCCGCTCCATATCTTCTAAAGCCTTTGAAGGATTTTCATAAAAGTTTAATTAAATGTTAGCTAAATTGAGACGATGTGCAGAACACATGTGCCAGTCATGTCGGCTCAAGGTCAAGGTCACATTTGAAGATCAAGTGTTCTTACATTCAATTTCCATTATATTTTCGTTATCTCCTATACCCCTTGAAGGATTTTCAAGAAACTTGCCTCAAATGTTAACTACGTTGAGACAATGTGCAGAACATATGTGGCAGTCATGTCGGCTCAAGGTCATATTTGAAGGCCAAGTGATTTAATCTTCAATTTCCATTACATTTCGTGTCCGCTCTATATCTTCTAAACCATTTGAAGGATTTTCATAAAACTTGAGTCAAATATTAACCAAATTGAGATGATGTGCAGAACACATGTGGCAGTCATGTCGGCTCAAGGTCAAGGTCACATTTGAAAGTCGTGTTCTTACCTTCAGTTTCCATTATATTTGTTTCCGCGTCCTATTTTCTTAACAACTGGAAGGTTGAATGTCAACCACGTTAAAACCCATTGTATCACCTTAAGGTCAATGTCTTAATTTAGGTGGCGGCGGTGGGGGATATAGCTGTCCTTTGGACTGCCTTGTGTTTTTTATGCTTCAATGAATTTCTAGATTGACCTTTTTAACATGTGGAGTCATAATGAGGACCTCATTACATGCAATTGGAATATGTTTAACTATTTATTATGCCTTCAGCATCTGCTGATTCAGAAATGTATAATGATTGACTATTCATCTATATCACTTTAATCGGCAATCCGGCCATACCGACATTGGCGGTTTCTTGTAAACTGTTGTTTTTGTTGATGTAATTATTGTTCAAATTCTCAGGGATTTTCTATAGTCAGTTTAAATTGTGCAGTAAATCCTTTTGAAACAAACTAAGTTTTCAAATATTATGCAGGTTATCGTGACCTAATTGCCAGTTGTACATTGTGTGTGTCGGTCTGTGATCAGGATCCTAGATGTTTGACAATTTTAAAATAAAACCGTGCAAAGCATAGACTAATTGAATCTAAATAATTATATATGCAATACACAAAATAATGAGCAGGTGACAATTTTAAATTGAACATGGTACTTTCGAATTCATAGTTGTCCTTGCACAAAGTCTGGATCCTGCCTCTACGTTTCATCGAAAATCATACTATTGACACCAGGACTGTATGTTAATATAGCATAATGCTTTAAAAAGTCCATAACAAGTTTCAAGATGCATGCTTATGTTTTCTAGTTTGTTTGCTTTAAAATGTATTTAGAGAAAAGAATATCAAAAAAGATAAAGAATAAAAAATATATTAGAATCTTTTTTCTATTTGCATTTGGTTTTGACGGGACTCGAACCCAGGACCTAGAGATTCATAGACGCAGCTCTTTCCCCTCGGCCACCGTTTGGGTCCCAATATATAAGTGTTACATGGTTCTATTTAAACGCTACAAAGGTGTGAAAAGCAACAACGACTAGTGAACGTACATACTTAATATGCAAATTATACAGACCCATTTTTCATGAAATCTCCAAGTATAAAATGAATAGATTTTACCAATGACCTACTGTCAATCCAAACGCCTTTGTTCAACAGCATGGTGTCTTTTTACAACAGAAGTCCGACATAAGATTCTCGGATTCTGAAAGTTCCATACCCTTCCTGTGGTATTTACAAAAGTCCGATATATTGTTGTCGGATTCTGAGTTAAATGCCCCTTTTGCCTACACACTTATATATATATAGGCTACTCTTTCTTTCTTTTTTTTCTTTACTTTCTTAAATGGCTACTAATTGCCACTTTTTCATATTTCATTGTAACTATTTTGTTCATAAATATTCAGTAGGTATTGAAATTTGGAATAAACATAGAACAGGGAAAGGGTTAAGGAAATTAGGGTTTTTATAAATCAGACATTTCTTGCATATGTTTGGTACTGACCAAGTAATGGTCAGAGTCATCCGGGGTCCAGTCTAGACCTACAGTGTTCTCATTTAACGATAATGATGAAATCGTTAATTCTATTATGCTAAGCACGACTTGACTTGACCCTTACTTTCAAATAACGGAGTGATGGCTCTTTACTACATAAACTATCAATTTTGGCTCTATTGGCACAAAGTGGCAAGATGAGCTATTGGAATCGCCTTGTATGTGGCATGTTCATAAAACAATTCTTTAAATGTCTTCCAAACTACTGACATGATTTTCAGAAAAATCCACAGCAAACAATCAATATGATATATATTATGTCCGAAACCTTCAGTACTGTCAGTACTTTGATTTCATTGTCTTATACATCTTCCTAACCACTGTAGCTATTGCCATGGAATTGCATATACACATTAAACACCATCCATACTCTCATTTCATACCCAGCCCAGGCTGTCTGTAAGCCAAAGGTCAAGGTCAAATGACTTAGGAATTTTACGTGCAGTTGGTTGTCACAGTTTTTTCATTGTCTTATATCTCACTAACTGCTATAGCTATTGGCATGGAATTGCATATACACATTAAACACCATCAATACTTTCATTTTACACCCAGCCCATGCTGCCCGCAAGCCCAAGGTCAATGTCAAATGACAGCTAGGCAAGCACCTCCACGGGGGCATCGCTGTGTCTTACAGAAACAATTTTCTAGTTTCTTAGTTGAATATGTTGAATATGTCCATGAAGTATTTAGGATTAATAATTTACGTATGGTTGAACTTATTCAACACCTTTCTTTATTTATGCCCCCGTTGACGATAGTCAGGGGGGGGCATTATGTTTTGCACCAGTCCGTACGTCCGTCCGTCTGCCTGTCTGTCTGTGTGTCACGCTTGTATGTGTAGTTCGTTGTCACAGTTTTTTCATTATCAATGACGGGGACATTGCTGTGTCTTATAGACACAATTCTCTAGTTTCTTATCTATTTTTGTCAGCCAATTAGACAGTCCGTCATTGTGTCATTTATTTACTAATAAACATTATACAGTAAAACATGTCTAAAGTGACCACCAACAACAATAGACCGGGTTCTGCATCTTAAAGCCATATGATAGTTTAATGCCAGTCAAAAGGTGTGCAGATGGCTGAATTATCGAAAATCTGCATTACTTTCGACCTGCATTAAGTAACCAGTTGCTGAAAAATGTCTGTTCATTAAATGATCACTCTTAGAAGTTCTACTGTATAGTAAAACTATAGGAGCGTTCTGTTTTACTTTCACCTTGCTTTAAGCAGCCATCTGCCTTTAACACAAAATACTTGATTTAATTTAGTGGTCGTTATAGAGAGGTTTTACTGTACCTGTTTCGTGAACGATAAGAATATAATTGATTGAGTCTCCGAATCTGACCATATGAATTTTGTGACTACATGTACAAGTGTACATGTGAATAGTTACTCGTGTGATTCATTCAATGTTTCGTTCAGGGTATGAACAGTAGGATCGACCTTATGCGGCCATCAAACTAGTTTTAGGTACAGGTATGTTAAACAGGTTGAAGCTTAATGCAGGTCAATTGCAATGCAGAAAGATCCTACAGGAGATTTCTGTGTTACTCTTGCCCTTCATTAAGCAACCACCTGCTTTTAAGACTTCCTATGTTCAATAAATGACTGGCCGCTTAAGATAGGTTCTACTGTATATTCAATATTCTGTCGATAAGAATACAGTAGAACCCCTCTAATGCGACCACTTAATGAATAAACATGAGTGTCTTTATAAGCAGGTGGTTGCTTAATGCAGGACAAAAGTAATACAGAAAGCACATATAGCACCCAGAATTATGCCTCTTTTAGATGGTGGTATTAGCGGGATTTTACTGTGCTAATTAAGTTCAGTCCCCGAATCTGACCATATGGAGTTTGTCAGTCCACGTGATTCATTCAATGTTTCATTCATGTATGCGCTGCCTCATCGTACAGTGCTAACCCGTCATTCATCTATTAAACGTAGGAGTCTTAAGGTATTTACAACAATGGCCGTTTATTTACTTCCTTTCAATTTGACCTTCATATTAAAAATTAATTAAATCTATATTTTTAACAAATTTCAGCAATTATTTTTTAATAAAGTTATTATTATTATTTTAAAACAAAAATCAAAAGTGTCCTTCCAAATATCTTCTTTAGTCCAGTTGGTGTATAAATAAGTCCTTATTATATGATAAATGTTTCAATTTCATTTTTTCCTAACACCACTATATTTCAATCAAAGCAAATTGTCCAATAAAAAGCACATGTTCAGTATGAAACAGGTCATATTGTTTATCCGCAGCAGAAATACTAGTACCTTAAACAGGTGGTTGCTTAATGCAGGACAAAAATAATACAGAAAGCTCTTATAGGAGCTTATTGCATTACTTTTGACGTGCATTAAGCCACCACACCCCTTACAGACCAATACTTATATATCTTACTGATGACCGCTTAACCCTTCGCTTGCTGAATTCTAAATCTTTACCTATGGCCTGTTGTATAATTACATATCTCTTCACTGTGTACAAGTATTTTGCTGTGTAATCACTGCTGTAGAGTGCACTGGTTGCACAATCAACTTGTAAATAGTGCAGACCCTGATGAGACAGCTCCTGCAGGAGCTGTCTCATCTGGGTCTTCACTATTTACAGGTAGGTATATTGACGTGAATAGCAAGCGAAGGGTTAAGACATGTTCTACTGTATATTCATAGAATCACTTTAAACCAAGTGTCCCTAAAAGGGACATAAACAACCACAGTAGACCCAGGTCAGAGGGCTGCTTCTGTTTGTTTTTCACAAGTTACTTTCCAAAGCTCACTATGGCAATAGAATTCTTGCTGAAACAACCCTTCAAAATGAAAAATAGATTGATTCATAATACATCTTTGGATGAGTTCATTTTGACATAAAGGTTAAAAGTCTGCAAGTTTTAATCACACCCGCGGGTCATAACCATCAAAGGAACCTTTCAAAGTATGGCATGCAAGTTTAATATCGCTCTCTCATAAAAACTAACCTTCGTCTTATTGATCCGTCAACATGTCAACTCCTCCGCTGTCTCCTGCATGATTCAGCAATGTCGGGTCATAAAAACTAACCTTAGTCTTACTGGTCCGTCCAAATGTAAACTGCTCGATTGCCGTCTGCATGTATTAGCAAATAAAAATGGCCTATGTGAACTCTTCAGAAAAAAAACAAAACTTGTGCTGCATTGACCGAAACAAAACACCATTCCGAATAAACACACTGCGAGACAAACGCCCAAATATCTCGCAGCATGTCAAATAGCTCAGATGTTACATAGACACCGGCTTACTGTGCGTCTGATCTGGATCAAGACTGTTTATACAAATTTGTATTAATTGTACTCAGTACTTTAAAGCTTAGCTCTGTGTGTGATAGACACTGCTTTTGATGCATTGCCGACATAGTAGATCCAGATCAGACAGCTCCTGTATGTCTGATCAGGTCTGCTCTGTTTTTCTTCCAGATTTATATAGATCTGATTCTACAGTCCACAAGGAACAAACTTTTATGTGTGCATAAGTATGTCTTTATAAAAAAAATCATCTAAAATGTAGTTAATATGTCACTATTCTTACATGAATGTTTGAATAACGCGTGTGTGCCGAGAGTCTCTGATAGGTCATATACCAACAGTAGACCTGAAGGAGCCCTCGGATCAGGGTCTGCACTGCTCGCTCCACCAATTTGTTTTCTAAGGGCTACATCGGCAAAATAAAAATAGAATTCATTTGAAATACATTTTGGACGAGCCGTCCTGACACTCATTATTATGAGGGTAGTTGGTTGGCCTGATTGCAGGATACTAGATGGGTGTCAGTGAAGCAGGCGACACGACAATAAGTGTTGCAGACATGGTGTCATCTGCCCAAACACTGTTTTTTCTGCATTCTAAACGTCATTTGGTTGATTCAGTTGTTTTAGAAATGGTTAAGGATGTAAAAAAACAAAATGAACCCAGATCAGAAGCCGGGTTACTCGGTGTCTGATCTGGATTCAAACTGTTTGCAAACTGACCTACAATTGAGGCTGCGAAATGTAGGACACTGGTTATGTCAGACTAAAAGCTGGGAAATGTCAAATATTCTGGTTCATCTGGGATATAGGTAAACCACGCCTAGTCTAGATTCTGTCATGTTCGCACACTGCAGTGCACGCGCACTGAAAACAGTTCGTTATAGTTTCTGTCCTATTTGTTTACCATGCATTAGGTGTTCTCATAGGCACGTGCGCACACCCAAAATCTACGTGCCAAATGGTAGCTTAATGCACGCTACCATTACATTATAAATGTCATATTCTGAGTCTCTAAGACAGACGGTAGCTTAAAACAGGCGACCATTCAAATGTGGTGTTTGAAGCAAATGGTAGCTTAGTGCATGTACCAATTAAATGAAGCCATATATTGGATCACTAGCCAGATGGTAGCTTAATGCAGGACAAAAATAATGAATAACCATTTACTCCATGCATATTCATGTAAGATATAATGACAACTATTAATTAGATGCATTTTTATACAGTAAAACCTCTCTATATCGGCCACTAAATTACATCAAGTATTTTGTGTTAAAGGCAGGTAGCTGCTTAAAGCAAGGTAAAAGTAAAACAGAACGCTCCTATAGGAGCGTTCTGTCTTACTTTCACCTTGCTTTAAGCAGCCACCTGCCCTAAATAACAAACAAATTAACACATTTGAGTGGCCGTTATCGAGAGGTTTTACTGTATTGCCATATGAAACGCAGACAGTTTTGGCTATTGCAAAAACTGTAGAATCAGATCTATATAATTTCATAAGCAAACGGAAGAGACCCTGATCAGACGGCTCTTGTAGGAGCCATCAGTTCAGAGTTAAGCTCTTGTAGGAGCCATCTGTTCAGAGTTTAGCTCTTGTAGGAGCCATCTGTTCAGAGTTTAGCTCTTGTAGGATCCCTCTGTTCAGAGTTTAGCTCTTGCAGGAGCCATCTGTTCAGAGTTTAGCTCTTGTAGGAGCCATCTGTTCAGAGTTTAGCTCTTGTAGGAGCCATCTGTTCAGAGTTTAGCTCTTGCAGGAGCCATCTGTTCAGAGTTTACTCTGCTTCCTTATGAAATAAAACTACTTTTATCCCTGGTGCAATTATATAAGTTTATCTGATGAATATTTATAGAGTCCTTATTTCTGACATGGATATTTATGAGTAAAAGGGTAAATGTAGAACGAAAGGAATTTTCTGCATTACCTTAGTTCTGCTTTAACCCATTTACTCCATTAATACGCATTTCTACGCCTTTGCAAACAGCGTAGACACAGATCAGACGGCTCCTGTAGGAACCGTCTGACTAGGGTCTGCTCTGTTTGCTTGTGAAGTAATATATATATAATTATACCATTTCTGCTATGACCAAATTTCCTGTGTTTATATGCCATTGTAAGAAATGTTCTAATCAATATTCACGATGTCATTATCCCGTGTATGAACAATCATGGAGTAAAGAGTTAAGCACCCACTCAGATGTTTATTTATTAATCCTTTACCTGATAGATAACTCATATTTACACATTTACAGACAGAGTAGACATAGATCAGACAGTTTTTATAAGAGCTGTCTGATCCAGGGACTACTCTGTTACCTTTTAAAAGAACACAGATCTGCTTCTATAGTTCTCAGATTCAAGTACAGGGCATTTCCCCCCGAGGCTTGGCATTTAGTTGAATGTAAACAAAAGTGTGTTAACCCTTTCAGCTGTGTGAATCTTTCAAATATTTTTATACCTAAAATGCATTATTTCTTAAATTCCTTTTCAGAAATGCGATCATTGTATCAAACAGTTTGGATCCAGATAAGATACGGAGTTACTCGGCGTCTCATCTGGATCCAAACTGTTTGCAAATGCGATCACCAATTCGTCACAGGGATTGAATGGGTTTAAGTTGTATGTCCTGAAATGCGGACATCAACAGTGTGCAGAAATTGGAGTTCAAGCTTCTCAACAACGACAACTGAAATAAATCTTCTGTCTATGTCTTTCGCCATTTACCTCATGAATCACTATATTAATTCAGGAAAATAGGTCATCGTGAATAATCATAAGCTGATTATTTATTATTTTTATTATTATTATTATTAATATCATTATATAAACACAGGATGTTTTGGTTGCCATAGAAACTGTAGAAAACCAAGTCTGTATGATTCTATAATGAAACAGAGCTCCTACTGGAACTTTTTAATCTGTGTCTACTCTGTTTGCAAAGGCGTTGAAAGGCGTCTCTATCAGGTAAAGAGTAAACGTGATAATGATTGACGACAGTTACTCGCGGTCTGTAGTTAGCAGTCATCTGCTTTTAACCCTTTCCATGTAAGAAATAATGATATCATGGATGTAAATAAGAATACTTTTTTACAATGGCCAATTTTGCTCAGGCAGAAACTGTAGAATCAGATCTTTATTATACCGTTAGCAAACAGAACAGGCCCTGATAAGATGGCTCCTATAAGAGCTGTTTGATCTTGGTCTACTCTGTTTGCAAAATAAAAAGTTTACAAGTATGAATGAAAGGGTTAATGCCTCTTCAAACAGAACATACTCAGACCAGACGACTCCTGTAGTAGTTTGATCAAAGTCTGCTGTTTGCTTCCATATGAGCTTTCTGCATTACTTCGCCGTGCATTAAGCTACCACGGCAATTAAAACAGCATTACTGAAAGCAGCAATAAAGTAGTATAAATGAAAGTAACATTAATGAAAGTAGCAATACTGAAAGAAACATTAATTAAAGAAGCATTACTGAAAGTAGCTTAAATGAAAGTAGCAATTCTGAAAGAGACATTACTGAATGAAGCATTACTGAAAGTAGCATTACTTAAAGTAGTATTACTGAAAGTAGCATTAATGAAAGCAGCAATACAATACTGAAAGAAGCATTACTGAAAGTAGCAATACTGAAAGAAGCATTACTGAAAGAAGCATTATTAAAAGTAGCATTACTAAAAGTAGTATTACTGAAAGTAGCTTTACTGAATGTTGTATTACTGAAAGTAGCATTAATGAAAGTAGTATTACTAAAGGTAGCATTAATGAAAATAGTATTACTGAAGCATTAATGAAAGTCGTATTACTGAAAGTAGCATTAATGAAAGTAGCATTACTGAAAGCAGCACTAATGAAAGTAGTATTATTGAAAGTAGCATTAAAGAAAGTAGTATTACTGAAAGTAGCATTTATGAAAGTAGCATTACTGATGAGACGTGAATAAACTTGCTGTCTTATCAGGATTAAAAATATGTTACCCTTTCATTGCTGTTTGAAACATAATTTTATGA
This sequence comes from Azorinus chamasolen, assembly GCA_963576725.1. Classification (NCBI taxonomy): domain Eukaryota; kingdom Metazoa; phylum Mollusca; class Bivalvia; order Cardiida; family Solecurtidae; genus Azorinus; species Azorinus chamasolen. The sequence goes on along the minus strand of OY755246.1, from coordinate 37,368,775 downwards.
TATTTTAATATAGACACGGTATCCCCCCCCCCCCCCACACACACACACACACCCCTTACTTACTCAGCAAGTTCACCCTGCTGATAACCGCTACCTGACTTATTTGCAAACATTTTGGATCCAGATGAGACGCCGAGTAACTCGGTCAACTTGATTGAGTAACTCGGCGTCTCATCTGGATCCAAACTGTTTAACAGTGGGCCATCAGTTTCTCAAATCTTGGTTGATTGGGCTAGGTCAAACTGGCAGCAGCTCCGAATTTGAGCAGACATTATTTTTACAGCGGGTTTGGGAAGGATATGAGACCTAATTGATTGAAACGGAGACTTCCTTCGGTAAGAAGTACATTGTCCTGATTACTGGAGAAAGTGAACGTTCTATGATCTAGTGCACTATGACTAGGTAGGTACACAGTCATACAGTTTGACTGGATGCGTAAAGCTCCATTATTTCTCCTCCAATTCTAATCTTCACCATTTCCCTGTTGAATATTCATGTAAGAAAAAATGCCACCATGAATATTTATTGAATGAATTATTGTAATAATATATATATTATGTACCCACGGTTGGTTTTTTTGTTGTTGTTTATTTGCGGGGGGAGGGGGTATTGGTAGAAAGTGTTTAGTCAAATCTATTATAAAGACAGGGTTGCCACGCGTCAGGGAAAAGTCAAGGAAATTGATTTTTTTCCAAGGTCAGGGAATTGTCAGGGACATTTGAGATATGTCAGGGAAATAGGAAACTATAGGCAAATGTCAGGGAATTTTGAAAACATGAGAATGAAGGTTATATATTTTTTAAAAAATCATAAATTATTACAGAAATTATGACAGAAAGACCAAATTTTCGCCATGTAATGTGTCAGGGAAATTTGAAATTATGTCAGGGAAATGTGTTTCCTGTGGTTTGTGGCAAGCCTGAAAGAGCATAATCTGATCAGACTGCTGACCTTGGTCTACTCTCGATGCAGAGGCGTGAAAAGGCGTTTATATGAAGGAAAGGGTTAAACCTTATTCTCGTGTGAATAGACAGTGTCTACGAAATTTTGCATCTGGTGCTATTTTGACTACTACCGTTTCGATCAGGCTTTTGAGAAACTATTTACCAAGTGTCAAACAGATTGGAACCTGATGAGACCCCGGGTTACAAAATAAGTAATGTAGAAAACTTTCTGCATTACTTTTGACCTGTATTAAGCTACCACCTGCCTTACATATTCATAATTAGACCTTTTTATGGCCGCTTAAGACAAAGAAGCGTACTGTATATTTACTCCAGTAAATGTATGTTTTATTCCATGCTATCTTGTTACACACATATATTCGCCTAAATTGTTGTGAGGCGTCCGTCTTTCTGTCCGTCCGTCTTTTAAACTCCCGCTCTTCTCTCTCTCTCTCTCTCTCTCTCTCTCTCTCTCTCTCTCTCTTCAGTCTTTTAAACTCCCGCTCTTCTCTCTCTCTCTCTCTCTCTCTCTCTCTCTCTCTCTCTCTCTCTCTCTCTCTCTCTCTCTCTCTCTCTCTCTCTCTCTCTCTCTCTCTCTCTCTCTCTCTCTCTCTCTCTCTCTCTCTCTCTCTCTCTCTCTCTCTCTCTCTCTCTCTCTCTCTCTACTCTCATCTCTCTCTACCCTCTCTTTTATCTATCTCTCTGTATTCTTGAGTTAATTCGCATTTGTAATCAGCATAGACCAAGATCAGAGAACATATATAAGAGCCTTCTGACCAGGATCTGTACCGGGGTTTTGCGTCATTGAATGGGAATTTCTGTTAAAGAACGATGGAACATTTCATATTTAACCCTTTCCCTCATAATTATAAACGTGTGTTCACGCGTTGCCAAACAGAGTAGACCCAGATCAGACGGCTCCTATAGGAGCCGTCTGATCAGGGTCTGCTCTGTTTGCTAATGGGATTTGAAAGATTTGTTTCTTTACTTTATAAAATGGCTACAATGTTCCACCTTCAGTATTTCATTTTAACTGTTTTGTCCATGAATATATTGAAATTTGGAAGGGTTAAACTAAAATTTTACTCCATGGATATTCATCATGTAAGAAATAATGACGTCATATCAATTAGATTTTTTTTTTATAATGAAACAGGAAAGTTTGGGTCTACTCTGTTTTCAAAGGCCTCAAAAGGCATATTTATGGAATAAAAGATTAATAATATGGAACATTTCTTATTTATGGAACATTTCTTATTTAAAATTAAGCAATCAATTGATTAATTTGCATCAAGTTTTGTGATACTCTGCTTTAACCCATTCCATCCTAGGTTATTTTTAGAACCAACCTCTTTGAATAAATCTACCAAAAGGTGCATTTACTATAGAAAAGGACTTTTTAGAATGGTGTATGTTATATTTATGTATGTGTGTATATAGTTCTATATAGTTCTTATAAGCTCTTTACTCATCAAGTGACTGATACAATGATACAGCATGGGTACATGATAAAATAACAGTAACTCTTACATTTTACCTATACACCAGTGTATACAGAGTGGCATCCCTTACTGTGAAAGTCTATAGTGTTACATCTCCCTTTCTTTGAAAATGCAAAATATTCTATGAAGTGATGTTTGTTTTCCTGCTTTGTCGCCAATATACAGCAACGGATATAACTTGTAGGTCTAAATTCAACAAAATCTAGTACCAGACCTGTCAGTTATGCCTGACCCTCTAATTAGAAACAATGATATAAAAATGAATAAGAGTCAGATTATGTAGACGACACATGGTAATTAATTTTTCAAGGCAATTACAAGTGAAAACAGAAAATGCACTGTGGTTACAGTTTTAATGTGAGAGTTACATGATGTCTGCTAAAAAATGAGAGTATAAAATGAGACAAATTCACAATATGATGATACATACATGTATTCTAATGAAATTGGTATAAAAGTTTTGATATGAACTTATCTTGATTAACACTCACTGAGAACAGTATCAGTGATCTGGTTCATAACAATTTATTACACCCACAAGGCAATGGCGTTGCTGAACGTTGTATCCAAACAATCAAGAATGTTCACAAAAGCCAAACAGTCTGGTACTGACCCATATATTTCAATTCTGGAATACAGAACTCCATTGTCATGTGGCAAGTCTCCAGCAAAATTGCTGATGAGCAGAGAGCATAGGTCAATAGCGCTTGTTACATAATCTAACTTAAAACCCAAATACAAAATCATACAGAGGTTAAGAGCAGAATGTCAAACAATCAGATAAAATTAGATTACGACAAGTCCGCTAAAATACTTAAACCGTTTTCAAAAGGAGAATGAATTAGAATTCAACAGGGTAATATTTGGAAACCTGCTGTCGTTACAAAACAAACAAGTGATAGGTCTTACATTGTAGAAACTGAGGATGGTGATTCTTATCGTAGAAATATTCGTCACCTGCTTAAATCACAGGAAAAGCCATTCTCAGATTCTGGTCCATTTTGCTATAACTCTAATATTCAACAACCAGACAAATTCCAACAAAAGCATATAAAAAGTCCAGTCAAAAGTACCCCTTTACCTCATCAGCAACAGCAGTCAGCTGCAGCAATAATGGTGATAAAATGTATCAAATAACAAATCTGATATGAACAGATCACAGTATGTAACTAGATCAGGAAGGCATGTCATTGCACCTAAGAGGCTGGATCTGTGATTTGTTTACTTATATATATTGTTGTGTACATGTATTGTTTAATAATTTCATTTTTTTTGTTAAACGGAAATATTAAGCAGAGCAAACAAACACTTTGGGAAACAAACCTCTATTTTAATCATAAGAATTTTGTGCTATCAGTGTGTGTCGCAAATATACAGCAAATGATATAACTGTTAGGTCTAAATTCCTGTAAAACTAAATCTAGCGCCAGACCCATCAGGTAAGCCTGACCATCTAATTGGAAACAATGATAAAATGAATAAAAGTCAGGTTATGTAGACGACACATGGTAGTTAATTTTTCAAAGCAATTACAAGTGAAAATAGACAATATATTGTGGTTACATGTTTAATGTGAGAGCTACCTGGTGTCTGCTAAAAAAGAGAGTATAAAATGTGACAGTATGATGATACATACATTTATACTAATGAAATTGGTCTGAAAGTTTTGGTATGAACTTATCTTGATTAACACTCACTGAGAACAGTATCAGTGATCTGGTTCATAATTCTAGTTTGTATTTACCTTATCTATAACGATGATAAAGGTTGGTTGTAAATCTTAGTCTATGTATACACTTGTGTAAACCTTAGTTTCAGTTATGATATCCATTATTCAAAAACCATAGCTATAGTTATTATTAAGACTGGTTGTAAATCCACAATGGGCAATACCCGTATTCCTGTATTCCAGAATTTAATTATATGGGTCTGTACCAGGCTGTTTGGCTTTTGTGAACATTTTCTTGATTGTTTGGATACAACGTTCAGCAACGCCATTGCATTGTGAGTGTAATGGAGAAGATGTAACATGCTTGAAATCCCAAGTTTTTGCAAATGAGTCAAACTCTTGACTGTTAAATTGCGGTCCATTGTCACTAATGACTTTGGAGGGAATTCCATGTGTCGCAAAGAAACCCTTCAATTTGTGAATTACCATATTTTGATGGTATAAGTTTTGAATATTGAATACTGCTTAAGCCGGTGCTAGGGGGCGTGAGTAGTGTTGTATTATTAGTTACTACTTATGAACAGACTCAATAAAACCGAGTCTGCAATTTTCTCTTTTGGCATTGCTACTTTTGCTTTCGAATATCTGTACTTGTTAGTCTACCAACTTCATAGTGTCTGCTGTATAAATCCTTTACCACAACATGATTTGTGTCATTCCAGTGAAATACGTCAGTAGCTACAGTCTCCTATGGTCTGTCTGGTATGTCATTTGAAACTTTAACATTTGAATTGAGATGCTCTAGACATACAGCACAATTTAACACTTTTGTCTTGATGTCGTCTGTCATACCTGACCAAAACATTATGTCTCGTGCCCACTGGAGACATTTCTCTATTACTGTCTTTATGTCTGTCAATGGCAATACAATTTAGCCTTGATCACAAATTTTGTGTTAGGATAATTTGTATGAAGTCCATACATTGAAACCTTGGTGATCATTCATCATGCTTTAAGTCTATACACTGAAACCTTGGTGTAAAAGGAGCCGATTTTCCTATAAACATAACATAAAATTATATCATGATAGAGTGATTCAGATAACAGGTATTTGCACCATTCAATGCGGCATACCAAAACAGTTTCGACTACCGGGAGAGGACACCCCTTCCGTACCCTCCCCAACCCCCAATCCAGAAATTTCTGGGTACGGCCCTGGGTCCTTATGTAGACATAAGACAGGTTCCACAGGTTTCGAAAACATTGTGATAAATATTTAGCAATTGCTCTGTCATTGTGATAAAAAGAGCATTTTAGCTCGACTGTTTGTAGAACAGCAGAGCTTATGCTTTACACTCAGCGTGAGCGTGCACGTGAGCGTGGCCACGGTTAAATGTTTTTGGATGGGTTGCTTAAAGCTTAATATTTGTGCTGGGATGCTGAATTTTTGTATGGAATTTAATTTGGGCTCAAATATTGCTGTTATGAAGTTAAACATAAAAACTATTTTTCATTTTTTTTTTCAATTTTGACATGTTTTGGACTTAATAGTTGTTTTGGCCAAAAATCACCAGGTTAAAGCTTTTTAGGACGGGTTGTTATAAAGCTTAATATTTGTGCTATGGTGCTTCATATTGTAAATACCTTTCCGACCATGCCAACATTTTGCCCTTCTGACATTGATCTTGACCTTAGACCTGCTTTTGCAAAAATCTTTAAATGCCTATATTATTGGAATCAATAAGCCTAGGGCTTCCATTCTTGGTATGACCATGTCAACATATTTGCCCTTATGACCTTGACATTGACCTCTGACCTACTTTTGCAAAAATCTTTCAATGCCTATAACATTTGAACCAATGAGCCTAGAGCTTCCATACTTGGTATGCAACTTTCTTGTCTTAATAAATTTCCAACCATACCATTGTTTTTACAATGTGACCTTGACCTTTGACCTACTTTTTCAAAAACATTTAAATGCCCATAATATTTGAACCAATAGGCCTGGGGCTTCAGTACTTGGTATGCAACTTTCTTGCCTTAAGACTTTGCCAACCATACCGTTGTTCTTACCATATGACATTGACCTTTGACCTGCTTTTGTAAAAATATTTAACTGCTTATACATTGCAACCAATAGGCCTAGGGATTCCATACTTGGTATGACCATGCCAACATATCTGCCTTTCTGACTTTGACCTTGACATTTGATATACTTTTGCAAAAGTATTTAAATGCATATACTTCCATACTTAGCATGTATATTTCCTGTCTTAAGACTTTTTCAAACATATCAATGTTTTTACCATGTGGCATTGATCTTTGACCAACATTTGCAAAACATTTTAAGTGCATATAACATTGGAACTAATAGACCTAAGGCTTCCATACTTGGTATGATATGCCAATACATTTGCCCTTCTGACCATGACCTTGACCTTTGACCTACTTTTGCAAAAGTCTTTAGATGCATATAAGATTAGAACCAAATAGGCCTAGGACTTGCATACTTTTCCAACCATGCCAATGTTTTTTAACATGTGACCTTTTCCTTGACCTTTGACCTACTTTGCAAAATATTTAAATGACTATAACATTGGAAGCAAGAAGGGCTTGTGTACTTGGTATGACCATGCCAACATGTTTGCCCTTCTGACCATCACCGTTTACCTACTTTTGCAAAAATCTTTAACTGCCTATTATATTGGAAGTAATAATTCTAGGGATTCCATACATGATATGTATCTTTCTCGTTTAAAAAGCTTAAGTTTCTGAAAATTGGCATTTGGTTGCATTTTGGTTCTGATAATGGTGCAGTTAAGAAAATTGAATGAATTTTGTTTTGTTCAATATGACACGTTTTAGACCTAACTTTTAAATAGGCGAGCATCATCTGGTGGTTTTGACACCATTTCTGGTTCTCCTATTGCGTAAGGGGAAGGGAATGGCTTAAACCATGGAGTTCTCTTTTTTCAGATCGAGTCTAGGAGTTATAGCCTCGTCGCCTGGACGTACGATGGGAACTTCAAATGACGCCTTTCGATCGGATATGCAACCAGACTCATCCTCCTCCGGCGAATCAAACTCCGCCACGGAGGAATATAAGGTTGATATCAAACTAGACCATTCACCGTCGGACGCCACACAAAGTTCTTCGAGGAAGATGTCTCCATGGAATATTCTAAAGCGGCGACTGAGTCATCAAGATCAGCTCCAGCCTGTACGACGACCTTCTTTCGAGCCTGGAGAAATGCTTCCAGATGACTTTGATTACATCGAGGGCGGAGATGTCGTGATGTCAGAGACCCACCTGGCCTCAAGCAAGTCTCACGAGTCTGCGGGTAGCAGCAACGAGAACATAGAGTATTTATATCATTCGTTGGGTGCTGTGAAAGAAGAGTCGAGCAGTTCTAGCCGTGGATCTCCCGTGAACGGTGATGTGGTTGAAGATACAGATATCAAAAAGAAAAACGGCAAAGGACAGAAACTCGGTAACGGCAAAAGCACTGTTTGAATGACACAATGATGAGGCGAAATGTAAAACCTTACAACTTTGCTATACAGGAACGGATACAAAGTCCATTCTCAAGATTTTTGTTTTTATTTTAAGCCATTTGCTTTCATATTATGTACGATAACTCGTTCAAATGCTTTTTGGAACTTATCTATTTTCATGTTGAGAGGGGCGGGGGGCGAACACATGTTTACTGGTATAAACTACTGACACCACCTCCTATAGGAGTCGTCTGATCAGGGTCTGCTCTGTTTGCTACTGGAATCTGAAAGATCCGTTTCTTTACTTTCTAAAATGTCTACAATGTTCTACCCTCCATATTTCATTATCACTATTTGTCCATGAATATTCACCATGTATTGACATTTGGAATAAATATAGAACAGGGAAATGGTTAATAGATTAAATTACATATATAACTGTCACATAGACAACCATGGCAAAGCCACTACTATGGGCCTGTAGTTGCACGCAAAGGGCCGTTTTAGAGCTTGACCTTTCGTCCCACATTAGGCTATCACTGCCGTTAAATAATTACATCATACATATTCATGTAAGAAATAATGACACCATTAGTTGTAACTAGCTGATTGTTTATAATGATAAATGAAGGAAATACAGGGCATTAAGTTTACCATTGTCCATCCGAAATTTTCGTCAAAGATATGTTGGCTTGTGTATGCTGGAATGATTTGATATTTGGTCTGAAGCATAGTCATAGTGAGTTGTACCGTGTCTCCTATTGTCGGGTCTGTCATTCATCTACTTCCTGTTTGCTGACACATTCCTGAATGTTGGTGAAATGTTAATGACTAAAAAATTCGTCAGGTCTATTGTTCATCTACTTCTGTTTGCCGACACATTGATTGAATATTGGTGATTGTTTAATGACAAAAAAAATCGTCAAAAATTTCTTCACTTGTGTAATCTGCAATTATTTGATATTTGGTCTGAAGCATAATCATAGTGTCTCTTATTTTCAGGTCTGTCATTCATCTGCTTCCTGTTTGTTTAATTGAACTTTGGTGATTGTTTAACAATCATCTTCCTGTCTATGGTTATATTATTTGTAATTTGTAATTGTAGTATATACAGAATTATAGAATTATATTAGCTTATATTATTTCTTTATTATTCATGCAAGTCTTATGAAACTTAACACACTTTTTGTCCGTTACAAAGGCTACAATCTTACCAAGGGCAATAACTCTTAAGATTTTTCTTTCAAAAGTATGTCCCTTTATGGACTTAGGAAATTAAGATGTCTGTCATTTTTAAACCGTAACCAGCGGGACTCTAATTCCTTGCGGCAAGGCCTTTCCATCAATGTTGGATTTTTGGACATGTGACCTTGACCTTTGAACATTGGCTTAAATTTAACAACACATTTTAACGTTGGCCATTGTTTTAAAACTATTCATGGAAATCTTATAAAACTCGTTCACCATCACAAGAGCTACAATTGGATAAAGGACCATAACTCTGTAAGGCATTTTTCTTACAAAATTATTCCTTTTATGGACTAAGGAAATAACAATTTAAGATGTCTCGCAAGACGAGCGTTGGCATCGACATGCGATGCTGTTGTTTTTCTTTCAAGTGTGGTTTGATACCAAGTCTTCGAGGGTATAACTCAGGCTGAATATACGCAAATGTTCTTCCATCAATGTATATACGCACCAATACTATATTTGCTAATTCAACGCTTAACCTGATAAATGTAAGAAATGATGTATCATAGTTATTAGCCGATTTTGTTACAAATCTACATGACAGAAATTGTAGAGGCATGTCTGTATTACAACATAAGCAATCAAACCAGACCCTGATCAGACGGCTCCTATGGGAATCCGTCTGATCTGGGTCTACTCTGTTTGCAAATGCGTGGAAAGGCGTATTTATATAGTAAAGGGTTAAACAAAAAGTCCTATCAATATTTATCACTGAAGAGAATTATTTGTATGACAAAGAGTACATACCCTGATCAAAAGGCTCCCTCGGGACCCCTTTGATCGTTGGTCTACATTATTTGGTAATGCCTTAGATATTGGGCTGCTGCACATTAAGGGTTAAAACATAACATACTTTCCCTGTTTATAATTACTTAACCCTTCTCTTGCTGAATTTTAAAATACATTTCTCCTTCTTTACCCATGCCTTGTTGTATAATTACACATATCTTCACTGTGTACAAGTATTTCGCTGTGCAATCACTGCTGTGGAGTGCACTGGTTGCACAATCAACTTGTGAATAGTGCAGACCATGTCATGAATATTAATTAGATCAATTATTCAATTGTAATATTTACACAGGAAGCTTTGGCCATGGCAGAACCATAATCAGATCTATGTCATCATTCCATAATAAAACCAAACAGATACTAATCAGCTAGATTATACAGGAGTTATCTGATCTGGGTCTACTCTATTTGCAAAGGCGTGAAAATACGTTTGTATGAGAGAAATGGTTAAGTGGCCGTTGCAGACTGGTTTTGCTGTATAGTAGAAACTTATGCAACCCGTGTTGTCAAATACTGACCCCACTCCATGTGTTTTATATCTTATGTTACGCTTATGATAAACTTTAAATACGTACATTCAAACCCTTATCCTACCAAATGCGACCTATCCGTTATTTGCAAACAGCTTGGATCTAGATGAGACGCCGAGTAACTCGGCATCTCATCAGGATCCAGGCTGTTTGACACTCGGAGCATTATTTTCAGAAAAGCTTTCATCGAAAGTAAACATATGAGCTAATCAGATGGCCCGTCCTACTAAAGATCGCACGATTGAACTTATCGAAGTTCTAAACATACGATGGCCACAACTGGAAGTTGCGATCGTCGTATGTTAGAACTTGCGATACGTTTTGTTGTATGGAGTTCGCCTAATATATTACAGATAGAATATACATGCATCATACATTTGTCTTCGCATGTAGAAGTAGCCAATGTCAATAATTAGGACTTGAGATAATTAAAGAATTCGCCAATGCAAGTAATAGCTAATGTCATTAATTATACTACCACAACGAAGTGTTGGGTATACTAGAATCACTCCGTCCGTCCGTCTGTGTGAAGACGGAATTTTGCCCGGGGCTTTACTCTGCCATCCTTCAACTAATTTTGTTTTAGATTATGCAGTATTGTTGATCACCATCTTAAGTGGTGCACCTGAGATTGCAGTTTTGATCCATCATTTCGTTGTTGAATATCTCCCTTATCGTAATTTTAATAGAATTTTGTCCGGAGCTTTACTCTACCATCCTGCAACTAATTTTGTTTTAGATTATGCAGTATTGTTGATCACCATCTGAAGTTGTGCACCTGTAAGTGCAGTATTGATTTGTCTTTTTGTTATTGAATTATCTCCCTTTTCGCAAAATTTAATATATGAAATTTAGTCCTCAGCTTTACTCTGTCATGCCTCAACAGAACTTCTGTAAATTTTACAGTGTTTTGAACACCATCTGAATGTGTGCACCTGTGATTACAGTTTGATTCGTCACTTCCTTCTTGAGTTATCTTCCTTTTTTGTAATTTTAACAAATGAAATATTGTCCGCAGCTTTAGTCTGCCATGCCTCAACATATTGTTTTTAATTGTGTAGTATTGTTGTACGCCATCTGAAATTGTGCACTTGCAATTGCGGTTTTCATTTGATTCTTTATTCATGAATTATCCCCCTTTTCTTAATTTTAATAAATGAAATTCTGTCCGGAGCTTTTCTCTATCATACCTCAGCAGAACTTTTTCAAATGTTGCAGTATTGTTGAACACCATCTGACGTTGTACACCTGCGATAAAAGGTTTTCGTTTTGATAACTTTTCTGTCTAAAAGGTTTCGATTTGTTATTTCGTGCATGAATGAATTATCTCCCTTTGCGTAATTTTTCATATTAAGTCAACATCGGATTAATTTCTATAACCCCATAGCTGTGTGAAATGTGCTAGTGGGGGTATTAATCACCTTTAGTGATAGTTCTAGTATTTTATTAGGACTTACGATAAGTTTGATGGTACGATCTTTAACCCCTTCCTTGTTGCATATTCATGTAAGAAATGATGGCATCATGGATATTTATTAGCTGAGTTTTTATAATTTAACTTTCCGTGGAATGTCTTTTGCTTTGACAAAAACAGTAGAATCAGACTATACCATGTCATATGCTAACAGAGCAGACCCTGATCCTATAGGAGCCGTTTGGTCGGGGTCTACTCTGTTTGTAAATGCATTCATATGAGAGTAAGGGGATAAGACGGGCTCCAGGGTATTTGCAGGCAAATATATTTAGCAGGAATATGTTGTTTTTAGAAGACACATGGAGTTTAATTGTAATGACGTCATATGTTGTATACCCTCATAATTTTAAGCATAGCGGGCATAGATTGGTCGTACATTGGTGCACGTGTCACTCCATGCAAAACTCACTACTTTAGATAAATTGTAGGAATGTATTGAATATGTTGATTGCCTTACACAAAAACCGTATTTAACCCTAACAGTGCGGGACACGACTCACTAAAGTCCTTTGTAAACAGTGTAGACCCAGATCAGAGGGGGGGCCCTCTCAACTGGGTCTACACTGTTTGACATGTTACACTTCTCTTTAGAAAAGTCTCTAAATATTCACCTTAAGCTTAACCTGTTTGAGTATTGGAATAGTCCATTTAAAAATTCAGCATTGTAAGGGTCAAAATTCAATTGACCAAAAGTTATGTTTGATTCGTTGACGATATTCTTTAACCTTTAGTCCGCTGAGCAAATTATTTTTACAGAATTTTCCACCCACTACATTTTCAAAATTCTATCTATAATCAGTTTATCTACCTAAATGCAATTAGGGTGTCAAACAGTTTGGATCCTGATGAGTACTCGGCGTCTCATCTGGAACCAAAATGTTTACATAGGTATTCACTCATCCGCCCATAACAGGCTAAAGGTTAAGTAGTGACCTCTCTTGTTGTCATTCAAAAGCATATGGCGATTTTATCTTTTCCCGTAACATTATTATGTCATTCAAACCTGGGAAGAAAGATAAATTGAAAGACCCTCTGCCCCCTCCCCCCCCCCCCCCCCTTTAAAACTTGAAACAAATCTAAATACAAGTCTACAAAGGTTACATGCGTCTTCTGTGGAGGCTTATGTTTATCTTTCTTCCCTTGTTTAAATGTTTACTCATTTTCAAACAGTGTAGACCCAGACCAGATCGGGAATTGCGTATGGAATAAAATAGATCTGAGTGCACAGTTTTTGCCATGGCCAAGACATCTCTGTGGGCATATAGAATAATATAGCTCTGATTTTACAGAATCTGCCGTGGCTAATGGATGTTCCTGCAAAGCAGCTGATCTGGGTCTGCAAATGCTTCAGTTCCAAATAAGGCCAGCCAAATCAAATAATTTTATGATATTTTCAATCTTATGATCTAATGAACATCTTTAACCCATTCTCTCCTACTGTCGCTCTTTTGTGTCTCTGTAAAACTCTATTTTTGAAACCATTGTGATACATAGAGCATTTGCTCCATAGGAGTAAATGCTCTGATTATCACAATGGTTTCAAAATCTACACGATTCTAACATTCTCCTTATCTATAGTTAATGCTCCTTTTCGGTAGATTAATTCAAAGAGGTTGGGTCTAAATATAGTCTAGGAGGGAATGAGTTAAAGCGATCATTTAATGACTAGCACATATGTGCCTTTAACAAATGGTTGCTTCGTGCAGGACGCACGTTATCTTTCTGCACAACTTTCATCCAGCATAAACCCTTTCACCGCCAATGTTGCAAAAATGCACCACGACAAATAGTGCAGTCCCAGATCAGACGCCGCCTGTATTTATGTATCAGAAAATTACTTGAAACAGACTAATATGTTCTTGACTTTTGAATAAAATAATGTAAATAGAAAGTGAGGGTTTTTGTTTTGAGTTGCATCTTTTCATCTCCACAAGAGTTCTGTCCCTTGAATATTTTAAAGCAAACCTTAGTTCAAAATGGAATGGACCAAGATGAGATAAAATTGCCCTGTACAGAAACATTGTTTGTTTGTTACTGCTTTATTGTTGTTGTATTTTTTTTTTGGGGGGGTGGGGTTTGTTTTTGTTTGATTTTTTTGTTTGTTTGGGTTTTGTTTTTTTTGTTGGGGTTTTTTTTTGGTTTTTTGTAGGGTTTTTTGTTGGTTTTTTTTGGTTGTTTTTTGTTGTTGTTGTTTGTTTTTTTGTTGTTTTTTTTTTTTTTGGGGGGGGTATGTTTTGTTGTTGTTGGTTTTTTTTGGGGGGGATATGAGTGGGTTTTTTATTTGTTCTGTATTTCTTTCTTTGTTTTATTATTATTTTGTTTTATCATTATTTGTTTTTTTGTTTTTGTTTTTAATTTTTATTGTTTAACTTTGTTGCTTTTTTGTTTCTTTGTTGTTGGATTTTTTTCAGTTGCCGGGAGTGGTTGTTCAGAGAATAATATTTACATAGATGGGCACCTGTTTTAAATGTGGAAAAAGATGTTACTTCCAACGGTACGCTATACAATAAATATGATCACACTATCGAAGAGCTTACACTATACCCGGACGCCAGGTTCTTGAAACAGTTCTTGGAGACAGACTAAACCCAATATGGCTACTGTAGGAGTTGTCATGGTTTTCTGTGTTTGTTGATAGAATAATATGCTACAGTTTCTGCCACGGGCCAAAATTGTATGTGTTCCTATGGCATTATAAAAATATCTAGGTAATATTTATGGTAATATTGTTTCTTAAATAATTATTCTTGAAGTAAAGAGTTTAAGACAGATAGTGATATTAATTTGAGTGTTCGTATTAGTGAGTGTTCGTATCAGCCAGTGTTCGTGTTAGTGAGTGTTCGTACTAGCTAGTGTTCATATGAGCTAGTGTTCGTATGTGCTAGTGTTCATATGAGCTAGTATTTGTATTAGTGAGTATTTGTATTAGTGAGCGTTGGTATTAGCTAGTGTTTGTATGAGCTAGTGTTCGTATGAGCTAGTGTTCATATGAGCTTGTGTTTGTATTAGCGAATGTTCGTATTGGTGAGTGTTCATATTAGTGAGTGTTCGTATGAGCTACAGTTTGCACGAGCTAGTGTTTGTATGAGCTAGTGTTGTATGAGCTAGTGTTCGTATTAGCGAGTGTTCGTATCAGTGAGCGTTTGTATTAGTGAGTGTTCTTATGAGCTAGTGTTCGTATTAGCTACTATTCGTATTAGCCACTGTTCGAATGAGCTAGTGGTCATGTTAGCGAGTGTTCGTATCAGTGAGTGTTCATATGAGCTAGTGTATGTATTAGTGAGTGTTGGTATGAGCTAATGTTCGTATTAGTGAGTGTTCGTATTAGTGAGTGTTCATATTAGCTAGTGTTCATATGAGCTAGTGTTCGTATGAGCTAGTGTTCGTATGAGCTAGCGTTCCTATTAGTGAATGTTCATATTAGCTAGTGTTCGTATTAGCTAGTGTTCAGATTAGTGAGTGTTTGTATTAGCTAGTGTTCGTATTAGCCAGTGTTCATATTAGCTAGTGTTCGGATTAGTGAGTGTTCATATTAGCTTGTGTTCGTATTAGCAAGTGTTCATATTAGCTAGTATCCTAATTAGCTAGTGTTCGGATTAGTGAGCGTTCGTATTAGTGTTTGTATTAGTTAGTATTCGTATGAGCTGTGTTCGTATTAGCCGGTGTTCGGATTAATGACTGTTCGTATTAGCTAGTGTTCGTATTAGCTAGTGTTTGTACGAGATAGTGTTCATATTAGCTAGTGTTCGTATTAGCTAGTGTTCGGATTTGTGAGTGTTTGTATTAGCTAGTAATCGAAATTAGCTAGTGTTCGTATGAGCTAGTGTTCGTATTAGCAAGTGTTTGGATTAGTGTATGTTCGTATGAGCTAGTATTCGTATTAGCTAGTGTTCGTATTAGCTAGTGTTTGGATTAGTGAGTATTCGTATTAGCTAGTGTTTGTATTAGCCAGTGTTGGTATTAGTGAGTGTCCCTAATAGCTAGTACCCTGATTAGTGAGTGTTCGTATTAGCTAGTGTTCGTATCAGTGAGTGTTCCTATTAGCTAATGTTCAGATTAGGTAGTGTTTGGATTAGCTATTGTTCAGATTAGCCAGTGTTCGAATGAACGAGTGTTCGAATAAATGAATGTTCGGATTAGCGAGTGTTCATATTAGTTAGTGTTTGGATTTGCTAGTGTTCAGATTAGCTAGTGTTTGGATTACTTAGTGTTCAGATTAGCTAGTGTTCGAATTAACGAGTGTTCGAATTAATTAGGTTTTCATGTTCTGTGGTATTCTGTTTTGAAATTCTTTCAATACCTTGAAACTTTATTCGCAATGTTGAATCCGTTTCATATGTCAACAAAATTACTTGATTTTCAGTATACTTTATTCCACCGCAAATGACAGCTGCAGAATGTCGTAATCGGATAAATTCTTGTTCACTTCTATCGTGTTCAGTATATAATCTTTGACTCGCCTCTTTGGTCTCGATCTTATCTTTAGTGCTATTGCTTGGAACTGTAGCAGCTGCTTCCTTCCGTCATGCATATAAACGCACGGCTTTAAGCCACAGAAGGAACACTTCTCTGACAGAGAGAATAGGTTGTCTAATGATAAAGTCTTCGACAATCTGTGACAACCCCCTTTCAAAGTATCTGCCTTTTCAGTAGCTGGTAGATCATGTTTGTTTTCAACTTCTCTAGACTTACTTTTCTTTTTGTCACCTTTCCGTTTCTTTTCCTTTGAATTGTTACTTTCGTTTTCTAGATGACGCCCCGCCTGTCTACGTCTGTGTCCGTTTCCTTGTATGTTTTCCAACACTTCCTGATCATCTGGTGTCAAAAGGTCTAACACAATGGAACCCCTGTTCTTCAAACGACCGAGTCTCTCATTCTTCATCTTTTCAAAGTATTCTTCATTGGTTGCCTTGTCTTCAACCGTTTTTATATTCTCTTCAAAAAGCGACTTTCTCCGGCCTTGTATTACGGATGGTACATACGACGTCCTTCTGGGCTGAGAACTTCCTGTGGGAATAACGTGACTATCGGGATGGGAGGCGACAACAGATTCCTGCTTTGTTAAACTAGTTTCTTTCTCGGGATAGGCGTTTCCTGAAAAGATGTTAACCCCTTCTATATAAGTTTAATTAAAGAGATCGTGAATATTTATTAGCTGAAATTTTATAGTACCATGTGTACCAAGGTTTTTTTTGGCATTGGTAGAAACTGTAGAGTAAGGTCTATTATAATTGCATAACCAAACAGAGCAGATCCAGATCAGACGGCTCCTACAGGATCCATCTGAGCTATGTCTACACTATTTGCAAGGGTGTGAAAGAATGTTTATATTAGGAGAAGGGTTTGAATCCGAGACTATGGGTTTTCATAACTCTTGGCATGCGAAAAACCAGTGTACTAGTATTGTGCAGCAGTGTAGACCCATATAAGAACGTTCCTAGAGGGGACCACTGATCAGGATCTGTACTGTTAATCAGTCCATTTCCTCTAGCGAACTTAAGCCTTTCTTAATGTATAGACTCTATAGCTAAATACTGACGGTCTATTCTATTTTGAAAAGTAAACATTCAAAGGGTTAACCCTTTCCCTATATATAAACGTGTTTTCACGCATCTGCAAATAGAGTACATCCATATCAGACGGCCCCTATTAGAGCGGTCTGATCAGGGTCTGCTCTGTTTGCTAATGGAATTTGATAGATCTGATTCTTTACTTTCTAAAATGGCTACAATGGTCAACCTTCTATATTTCATTATAACTATTTTGTCCATGGATAGTCAGTAGGTATTGAAATTTGGAAAACATAGAGCATTCAAAGGGTTTAAAAAAAAAGGACTAACACTTATCATTAAAAATTCTGGAATTTTAAAACAGGTAGTAACTTAATGCAGGAGCTTTGTACATTACTTGTGCATGGCATTAAGCAACCATCTGCATTTACATATTGCTATATATATTGCTTTGGAAATTTTCTGTTTGCAGTATCTGTATTGTGAAATGAATTCAGTAAAAAAAAAAATATTATTTTTATTTATTTTTTTATTTTTATTTTTATTTTTTTAATTTTTTTTTATTTATTTTTTATTTTTTTTATTTATTTATTTTTATTTTTTTTATTTTTTTATTTATTTTTTTTTTTTTGGGGGGGGGGAGGGGGTTCTGTTGGCTGTATCGATATTGTGATATGAGTTCAGTAACTTTTGGGTGAATTGTTCGCTGTATCTATATTATAAAACGAATTCGGTAACTTTTACCTGCGCCCATAGTCACATACGAGTCGTGGTCATCATCTGTGCTAAGCTGTTCCGAAGACGACGTACTGTATGATTCATCAAAAAAGTCACTGTCCGAATCTCCAGACGATTTGTCATCAACATGCTGTCCTACGATGCCCTTAGAAATGTCTTGCAGGGCATTGTTTATTATCTTTTTAGACTGTATATTACTAAACAAGGTCACTGCTCTCGGTGTAGGCTGGTTAAATGTCTTTGAGTCTTTATAAACGCCAGGCGAGGGTGATAGTTTATCATGCAATTCATCAATCACAGCTTTACCAACATCGTTAGCTTCACTCCTGCCAATATCCCCAAGCTTTATGCCTGGTGCTAACCTTGTTTTAGCAATGTCTTTTAGACTATCTCTACCTGTGTTGTCATCGTCATTTTCTATATCCTGCAAATCGAAACGTACCCGTTTGGATTTCTTCTGGAATAATGAAAATCTTTTCGATCTCTTCGTTTCCTTTGCATTTTTAAGAATAGATCTTTGAGAGTGCGTTGGACACTCATCTTTGTCATTCTCATGTATATTCTTTCCAGAGAGGTCTTCGTTCTTTACAGTTTGTTTATCACCTAGATCGGTTAGTTTATTACCATCATTCGATGTTGACGTCTGTGGACGTTTTCTGCTTAAAAGATTAAGCACAGAGTTTGTCTTGTGAGATTTCCCTGATGATTTGGGTTTGTCCTTGTTCTTGGTACCTTTCCTCCGGCCGGGCTTGTTCTTTTTTGTGACGTTTAATGTACATCTGTTATTGTCTGGGTCAATCATGTTGCTCATACAGTGTTTCAAGAAATGCTCTAACCATGGTATGAACGGTTCGTTTTTCAACATGCAAGTCCGGACTCTGTTCGTGTACGCAGAAAAATGGCCAGTAGGAGATAAAAGTCTTTCCATGCAAATGAACTTCCTGAAGAAAAAAAGTGATTGTACCTTCAGCACTCTACTGGCGAAATTGTAATAATGTCTTGCAAACAATTGGGATCCAGATGAGACGCCGATAAACTCGGCGTCAGATCTGGGTCAAAACAATTTGACACGTATTTGCAGACGATAACTGCTCAGGATGTATAAGGTAAAACACAGAGCAAATACTAAAATCGTCATTTCTCCACCAAACCCTGTGTTATGACCACTCTTTAGAATCGTCTCTTCGAGAGATATTGCTTTTTTTTTAAAATTGATTTCTCTCGTAAAATTTGTGATATTTGTAATATTTGTTAAATTCAGGAAACAAAGTCATTCGTGCCTCACCTGAAAGCTATCTGTTCATCCATGAAGAGAGTCGCCCACGTATTGTCTAGTCGATACACCGGTAGTGACGTCATTCCTGAGAGAATGGAGGCCAGTGCCTGAAAGTCGCGCAGATGGAACAAAAGATACGAACAAATCTGAAATTAGGAAAAATGTAATTATCATGTAATTATTAGGAAATTCGTTGGCATGGAGAGAAGTTTAGCTTCTACTGGGTATTCTTCTACGTATACGAACATAATCTGGACTTGCATGTTAAAAGACAATGACGCACCTTTCATACACAAGTTGGAACACTTCTTTCAACACTGAAGGAGTAACATATTTGTACTCACACAGTGACAGATATGCGTTAAAAGTCACAAACAAGAACAAATCTAACCGGAGGAAATGTACCACAGACATGGACAAACCCAAATCATCCTGCAACGTTCTCCAAAAAAGAACTGAAGTCGGGCAGAAATGGTCACGCAAAAGTCTACAGAACAGATGTCAGCAAGAATGGCCACGCGAAAGTCTACAGAACAGAAGTCAGCAAGAATGGCCACGCGAAAGTCTACAGAAAGGAATGGCCACGCGAAAGTCTACAGAACAGAGGTCAGGCAGGAATGGGCACGTGAAAGCCTAGAAAACAGAAGTCAGACAGGAATGGCCCCGCGAAAAGTCTATACAACGGAAGTCAGACAGGAGTGGGCACGCGTACAAGTCTATCTGTAGACAGAAGTCAGTCAGGAGTGGTCACGCGAAAGTCTATAGAACAAAAGTCAGACCGGAGTGGCCACGCGTAAGTCTACAGTAACCAAGAAGCACAAACGAAGTACTCGCACACGTATACGAGGTGTACATGTACACACTGTCTTCACATTTATAACTGTCCATTGCCTTCTCACCAACGAAATCATGTAGCTATGCTTAATATTTCAATTGGAAACCATTCACAGATCTTACTAACCAAACCAGTGCTTCAGCAATGACCGTGTCTCTTCAGAATAATTAAGTATTCATTTTCATAATGATAGTATACCTTTGTTTAAGTCCAATATATAAATTAGCATTAACTGGAATTCTATAATGATACAACAACGGTTTTTATCATGACAGAAAATATATACAGATTTATATTATATCATTTCACAATCAATTAGAACAGCAGTCCGATCAACTGGCTTCTACAGGAGCCGTCTGTTCTGGGTCCATGGCGTGAAAATGCGTTTATATGAGAAAAAGGGTTAAGATAGATTGCAGCTTAACCCTGGTTCCCTGTTCTGTATTTAGGCCAAATTTCAATACCTACTGAATATTCATTTACAAAATAATCATAAAGATATATAGAAGGTGGAACATTGTAGCCATTCTAGAAAGTAAAGAACCAGATCTATCAAATTCTATTAGCAAACAGAGCAGACCCTGATCAGACGGCTCCTCTAGGAGCCGTCTGATCTGGGTCTACTCTGTTTGCAAATGCTTGAAATCACGTTTATATGAGGGAAAGGGTTAATGCAGGGTGAAAAGCCCCCGAATATTATGATTTGATTGACTTTCTTTGGTTGAAACGTGAGCAAAATTTCAGTGAAGATTCATAATGTGATAAGATAGCCATTCCCCAAATTAAAAATTAACTTATTACGAGTTATTATGAGTTTTAAAGTCATATCCGGTGTTTCTCTCACACAACGAATATGACTTTCATATCCGGTACATGCGGAGTATTATGAATTTCGTAACCTCTATTAAGTTGAAACGTGATCAAAATTCCAGTATAGAGTCACGCTGTGGTTAGGTAGCCGTTCCCTAACTAAAACCTTAAGTTTTTATGAGCTATTAGGAGTTTTAAAGTCATATCAGGTGTTTCTCCCTCACAACGAATATGGCTGTCATATCCGGTGGAGATAAATTCGACTATGACTACCTATTACGCACCGTATATTAAATTTTAAGTATTTCAAACAATAAATATATATAATATTTGTCATTCAGCTCGATAAAATGTTTTTCTAATAAACAATAATGCTTTTCAGGCTGCAATGAGTCATATCCGTCATATCCGGTGTTTAGTCATACCGTCTGGGGGCTTTCTGCATGACTTCCACCCTGCATTAAACACCCGCCCGTCTTAATGGTTTTGAATATTCTGTATTCAAAGGATGAACACTGATACAATGCCTACCTCTATGAAATGAGTTATGGTGGATAGTCTGTCAAACAGCGATTGACACCGAAGTATTTCTGTTGCCACCATTTTGCTGATGCTGTGACTGAACTCTAATGCAGCTGCGATCCTCTTCGGAATCTGTAATATGTGTAAAATACTCTTACTAATCTGTCATGAAATACTCTTACTAATCTGTAATATATAAAATACTCTTGCTAATCTGTAACATATGAAATACTCTGACTAATTTGTAATATGTAAATGCTCTTACCTATCTGTAATATGTAAAATACAATTTGAACTTCGATATCTCGAACTTCAAAGGACCATGGAAATTATTTCGAGATAACATAGGTTCGAGTCATCCGATTTCTTAGCTGGCCAATTCCTCAAGTTAACAGCTTAATGCACGTGTAAAGTAAAATGCTGAAAGCTCATGGAGGATCTTTCAGCATTACTTTCGACCTGCATTACATGTCGCATGTTTTCTAGATGTGTGTAGTGATCATACATTTTAGAACAAATCGGTATTGTAAATTTTAGAAGGACCGAACTTTTACTTCGAGTTATCCCGAAGTTGGAGTCATCCGATTTCAAGATATCGAAGTTCAACTATACTCTTACACCGCTGTGAAAAAAAATGAAATAATGTCTGCTCAAATTAAGATCTAGTACAATTTCGACTACTTTCGAGTCGATCAAGCTTTTGAAAAACTATTGACCGTGTGTCAAACACCTTGGATCCGGATTAGAGGTCGAGTCAGGACCATCCGACCAATGTACAGCGTAAAGACATAAAAAAACAGACAGGTAAACGGACAGGTAAAGAGAGTGTGAATGTATATGGTGCAGAGAACAGTCCTAGTATCAATCTGTTATTATTATCATGTTTTATGGGCATGACAGAAGGTATTTACCCGCGAACCCTTTGACGCAGTGTACAGCGCTATATCCGAGGACCGCAGTGACGTCAACAGTCGCCTGGACATGGCTGTCAGCCATGTTGATACGTCTTTGGGATCCAGGGAGGCAATTACATCAGGCAGTCTAGTGTTTCTGGGGGAGATAATGACATTGTATAAAGACATGCAGAGCTACAGATAAAGGTGCGTACCCAAATATTGAATTCGTCATTTCGCCACCAAACCCTATAATTATTATGACCACTCTTTAGACTCGTCTCTTCGAGACGATTCTAAAGAGTGATCAAAGTATAGGATTGGATGGAGAAATATTTAAAGAAGCTGTTCTTGAAAATGTTAAATTTACCATCTTACATGTATCTGGACCTCGGGACATGTGTTCCTTTTGACACCAACACTAAATTAGAATGAAAATGTCGATTTCCAGTTAACTCCATAAATGCACATAATCTGCCGTATGCATGGGAGTGCCGGAATAGAGTATCGTAAATCGCGGAAATGCACTAGTGCATTTTTTATGCTAATAAGCAGTTTGAATCCGGCTGCACTGCGCTGTAAACAATAGCCGAAACGTGCGTATACATAGTCAACTTTCTATGATACCATTTAAGGGTTATGTGATAAAAAAATATTACATTCGTGTTCATTATAAGTTTTCATGAAACAATTTGTAATGAACAACCACGTAAGATCCTTTTTTGAATCATTCTAAAATTGGATCAATTGTAGCCACTGGTGACCGTAATGAGCTTCACTTTTCACTTCCGTTCTCTCGTGGAAAATCGTGAGTTAGCTGGTTGTTCAATAAAATGGCAAATAGCGCATACCCATATGAAAGCACAGACCCTCATATGGGTCTACACTATTTGCAAATGAAGATATGTACGCTAATAGTATAAGAAGGCTTAATCCATTTGCTCCCAGTGGATTCTTCCATGCGTATATATTTTATCTAAGGCATGTTTGGTCTAAATTTTCATTTTTGTTTTGTTTTATATTGAATTTCCTATCAGCAAACATGCAGTATAGACTCTGATCAGACGCCGCATTATGCGGCGTCTGATCAGAGTCTACACTGTTTGCCTACGTCCCATATATGGGATCGTGGGAGCAAATGGGTTAATATGAAACTCACTAAGTATTAATTTATTTTATAATACTACGCTTGCCAAGTTTCGTGTTATTTTCGCCTACTCGTTTAACCCTTTCACTCACGGATATTTACACAAGAATTCGTGACGTCATGAATATTAATTACCTAAAATTGTATTTGGTCAATGAAATATGTATTTGTCTAAATTTGTATTTGGTCAATGAAAAATATATTCTTTGTATTTGGAATTTCAGAAACTCTAGAATCACACCTTTATCATTGTATTTATAAGTAAACAGAGTACACACTGATCAGACGGCTCCTACGGGAGCAGTCAGATCTCGAATTACTCTGTTTTAACTCATTCTCTCCTAGGCTATTTTAGACCCAACCTCTTTGAATAAATCTACCGAAAAGTAGCATTAACTATAGGAAAGGAGAGTTTTAGAATTGTGTAGTCTTGAAACCATTGTGATAAATAGAGCATTTGCTCCTATGGAGCAAATGCTCTATTTATCACAATGGTTTCAATATGTGAATTTTATAGAGATGCAAAAATGAGTCACTAGGGGGTAATGTGTTAAAGTGTGTGAAAAGTCGTCTATATATGAGATGAAAGGTTCATAAAAATGGCAAAATGAAATCACCACTAAGGTCAGATCCTCTTTAAATGTAACCCTTAATTTGATATTGACGCACGAACTGGGTCTACTGTGTTGCAAAGGCGTATTTATGGAGTAAAGGGTTAGTATACGATGAACCAAGAAATCAATGTGGATGTCACCTGTCTCCGATGGTCCTAAACACAACTTGGCGTAGCATGTTCATTGCAGTTGACTGCCCTTTTCCCATGACGAGCTGTTTCGCTTTCTTCCAGTTATCTCTCGCACTTCGACCTGTCGTGAAAAGAAAGGATCATGACAAACTATATTGCCCGGCTGATCTAGGTTTTCTCTGCTGGCAAAGGCGAGAAAAGGCACATATCGGATAGAGTGTCAAACATTGTTTACCCGAACGTTATCGTGAAAGCCAAGTGGTTAAGCATGCCATCATAACAAAGCACGATTGATTTAGACGAGTAACAGAGGTATTGGTACAAGTACAAGCAAAGTAACAGATAAAGTTGCGTACTCAAATACTAAAATCGTCATTTCTCCACCAAACCCTATGTTGTGGTCACTCTTTAGAATCTTCTCTTCGGGGCGATTCTAAAGACTGGTCACAATATAGGATTTGGTGGTGAAATAACGAAGTTCTTCTTGAACATGTTTAAATGTATGCAACGTGTCTGAACCTCTGGCTTAATTAAGTGATAGAAACATAACTTGCCCCCGCTATTCTGGGTATCGAACTCCAGCACGACGTCGTCCAGATCTTCGTCAGAATCGGTGTCACTGTCTGCGTGCAAGAGTCTACAATAAAATAAGAAATGTGAAAAATGAACGTTTTACTTTTCTAATATTCATGCAGGAAATAACGACATCATGAATATTAATTAGATGATTTTTTACAAAGGTGCCTGACCACAGGACTAGTTTACCAAGGAACTTTAGAATCGGACCTGCATTATTACATAAGCAAATAGAAGAGACCCTGATTAGTACAGGAACTGTCTGATCTAGGTCTACTCTGTTGGCAAAGACGTGGAATAGCGTTTGTATGACTAAACTGGTTAAACATTAAATAAAACAAAACATTTGAGTGACAATTTGGAATAAGGACCAAATTGTTACAGATATTGCAATTGTACTTACTCTGTTAAGGACTGGAACTTCTTTGGTAGTTTCTTCTTGAAAATCTAAAATATAGAGCTAAACTTTTACATCATAAGAAATAATGAGTTAATGACATCATGAATATTAATAAGGTTTATTATGATGGGATATGAGCACAAGAACGGTTAGCAATGGCAGAAACTGCAGATACAGCTCTATATTTATGTTATCCCATAAGCAAACAGGAGCCGTTTGATATGGGTCTACTCTGTTTGCAAATACGTAAAAAAACGTGTATCTATGGGGTTAACGGTTAAACGCAAACATGAAGATGTACAACTGAACTTCAATATCTCGAACTTCGATATCTCGAACTCGAATAACTCATACTTCGGGATAACTCGAAATAAAAGTATTACAATACAGGATTGTTCTAAAATGTATCACTGTATCTAAAATGTATCTAGAAACGCATGCGACAGCTTAATGCATGTCGAAAATTATACTGAAAGCTCCTACAGTAGCGTTCAGCATTAGTTAAGACCTGCATTGAGCGGTAAACTTGAGATATTTTTCAGATTAGAAATAGGATGACATGAACCTGTTATCTCGAAGTAACTTGTGTGGCCCCTTGTGTGGCCCCTTGAAGCTCGAGATACCCAATTCCATACCAGTTATGGCAGAAAAATTTGTCTCATTGCAACTAAATGTTGAAGAAAGACCATGCCTTTTTTTGAATTGCCTTGGTTGATGACTCACCATTTATGAACACTGTTTACTGCATATAATAGTGTGTTGCTTGTTTCGGGGGGTTTGTAGGAGGTTTTGTTGTTGTCTTTTGTTGTTGTTGTTTTTGGTTTGTATTTTGTTTGGTTGGTGTTTTGGGGCGGGTTATTTTAAACGGTATGATTTTTATCTCTGACCAAAATTAACTGATTGTACACACTAATTATAACATTTGGACGTAAAATATTACACTCAATGTTTATTAATTAAGTGGTCGTTTTAGAGTTTACTGTATCAAATTTAGTCAGTATCAAATGTCGTAGACTACAATATCAAATGTCGTAAACTTTATCAAATGTAGACTGTATCAAATGTAGACTGTATCAAATGTCGTAGACTGTACCAAATGTAGACTTATCAAATGTAGTAGACTATCAAATGTAGACTTATCAAATGTAGTAGACTGTATCAAATTTAGACTGTATCAAATGTTTAGTTATTGCTAAATCGCATTGATCAGTCATATAGTCATTTCAATATACCTTCAATATAAGAAATATGCAATCTTATATATATGGTTGAATCAGAAATACCTTTTACAGTTGTAAGCTTTTTTTGTTTGTATGTTTGTGTGTTTGTTGGTTCGTTCGCTCGTCCGCCCGTCTGTCTGTCTGTCCGTTCGTTGGTGTGTTTCTTTCTTTCTTTCCTTCTTTCGGGGTTTAATGTCGCTTTAAAAGCATTTCAAAGCTCCTTATATAAGTGACCCCCCTATATACACAGTATCCAGCTGTGCTCCTGCAGTGTCCAGTCAGGTTCCATAGCCATAAGAGATAAAGTTATGCAATTATACATTGATCCTCTGTGATGGTAGCCCGCCTTATCAGTTTGTGTATCAGATGCTTGACAGTCAGCTCCCAAAATACACAGCATAGGGTTAATGGGTCAACATTCCTTTCGAAATGCCTTTAACTGTATTTGAGTCATATCGCTACGTCCAGCTAATTATAGATGGAGGAAGACCCCAGGGATTTTTCTGTGCATGGAACAAATTGCATTGTTTCGTACACAGAAGAACATCCGGCAGAACCACCAACCTATCGAAAAGCTGTGTCCAGTAAGGTTTTTCTCTTATGAAAAATATAATGAGCTGTGCGTTACAAGTCACAGCTGATTATATTTGGAGTTTGATCCATCTATATGAGTTATATATTACAATCACTTATCATGACTCGTTTGATTGCATTACCTTCATATATTCATATTTTAGTTCACTTGTCCATGGTCTTTGTCTCGTGTCTTCACAATGACATGCGTCGGTCCAAGAATCGCTTTTATTGGGTATTGCACGTTCGTCCACGCGGCAAGTGGCAGGTAAGCCTGCAAATTTAGTTTGGACACTGAGAATTAGTAATCTGGTACTCGGTCTTTCGCCCAAAGCAATATCAACTTGAGAAGTGTCCGAGTCGCTACTGCTATCCGAATTATGTGATACCAAGTGAACAGTGACGTCAGTTCTTCTTGTAACAGTATCTTCTTCCGGTATGAATATAGTTTGCACTCCTATTGATCGAACTTGATTAAATGAAAACGGATGATGAATGTAATCAAGCGTGCCTTTAAAAGCGCCGCCAAATTTTACCAGCTTTTGTTCAAAGTCTGTATGGTACTTTTTCATATCAAGAACACTTGATGACCGCCAGGATTTGTATCCGTATGTTACACCGTCCTCTCCGCTGACCTCCATTAATGCATGGCGCCATGACATCCATATTTCATCACACTTGGAATCCATTTGACACATCTCAAAATGCAGCATATACCCCAAGCACGTGCAAACAGTGAATCTCTTCGCTCTATCGTCCAGAACGAAAAACTTCAAAAGTGGGTGTGGAATAACAAGATCGAGCACAAGATCGGCAACTTCCGGATCGCTATCCAAGTGAACTGATTTGGAAGAACATAGGAAGATCTGGAACGAGATTATATAGATTAAATAAATAATAAACAGATTAATGGTTAATTTGTGTGTGTTTTTCCGGGGGGGGGGGGTATTTGTATTTTGTTTGTTTTTATTGGTTTTGTTTTGTTTCCACTTTTTTCTTATTTACGTCTGCTCATATATAATGTTTGAAAGATGTTTTGCCAAAATATCATCGATAAGTTCATCTAATTAACTCCGTAAAGTATCTAATTAAAGTTGAGAATAAATCCTAATAAATGTTTATACTTCATGAACCGATTTCTCTGCAATCTCTAGTCTGTTTACCTGTTTCACCAGGATAAATTCTGAGTTTGTAATCCCCAGAAACACTTGTCTTTCGGGTAGCCCATCTGCGGAGAGCTGAATGAACGGGCCCTCAGCCGCGATCCTGTTAGATCTATCACTGCAACCATCCCGCAGCAATACCCTACTGACCCTGTGTCTGGGAAACCCTGCTCTCTGCACACCATTGGGTGTCACCACCGGCCTCATTACATAATCTGAAAAGTATTAAAGATGCATACACATATTATACATTCAGCTGACCGATTTCATAGGTATTTTAACCTTGTCCAGCTTGCAGTGCTTCCGACTTAATGGAAATTCAAACGGTTGTTTTAAAACCATTCGCTTCTGTGCAGCACAGGAGCAAAGCCAAAATCATTTACATTCATTCATTCATTCATTTATTTATTCATTATTCATCATTATCATCATCATCATCATCATCATCATCATCATCATCATTGTTAACTACATTTCATCAGCAGCAGCAGTACCACATAATCATCATCACAATCACCATCATTAGTGAAATCAAACTCGTCAACAGCATATGGCGCGTAGAAAGCCGAGCTCATCAACAGCATATAGCGCGAGGAAAGCCGAGCTCATCAACAGCATATGGCGCGTAGAAAGCCGAGCTCATCAACAGCATATGGCGCGTAGAAAGCCGAGCTCATCAACAGCATATGGCGCGTAGAAAGCCGAGCTCATCAACAGCATATGGCGCGTAGAAAGCCGAGCTCATCAACAGCATATACGAGTAGCGCGAAGACAGCCGAACTCATCAACAACACATGGCGTAAAGAAAGCTGAGCTCATCAACATCGTATATAGCGCGTAGAAAGACCCGAACTCATCAACAGCATATAGCCCGAGGAAAGCCGAACTCATCAAGAACAATTTTTAGGGCTCCCAACACTAGCGTATAGGAGAGACAGAGCTGATATTGTCCAGTTATTCAAAATAATGCATAAATATGATATCGTTAATAGTCTAAACCTGAAATTAGTTGTACAAAGTGCAATAAGGGGTCATAGCTTGAAACTCTCGAAGCCAAGGGACAAAACCAGGTTTAGTGCTCATAGATTCTCATCTAGAATAGTCAATCAGTGTAACAGATTACCGGAAGATGCTATTTCAGCCAAAAATGTAAATAGTTTTAAGAGTGCTCTCAACACTGCTTGGAGAGCAAAAGACTATAAATTATTGTATATATAATGCTTATTGGAAGACCATCAACGACAGGCAAGTTACAGGCAAGCAAGTTAATATATAGCGTAAAGAAAGCCGAAATCATCAACAACGTATAGTGCGAAGGAAGCCGAACTCATCAACAAAATAAAGCGTAAAGAAAGCCAAACTTTTCACCAACGCATAGCGTGAAGAAAGCCGAACTGATCAATAACGTCTGGCGTTAAGAAAGCCGAACTCATCAACAATATATAGCGCGAAGAAAACCGAACTTATCAAGGACAGACTCGTTTAGCGTTTAGAAAGCCGAACTCATCAACAACATATAGCGCGATAAAAACTTTTTTCATTCATATCTTTATTTCCTCCAATAAGGAGAGCATTGCTACAAACGTACATTTAGATACAAATGCATGCAACGGAAACATACATACAATTATGAGCAAGAAAAACACAAGAACAGTGGAACAATACGAACGAACAATAGGGAAAAGATAAAGAAACGGTAATCAAGGAAGCAATACATTTCTGCAAACGCAAGAGCAAGTGTGTCCCCGTTAAGCAAACAAGCATTCCCGCTCATGCAACCTCTTTCAAAACGAAACAAAGAGATAACAATGTGGAACTTTTACAGCAGTTCTGCAACAACAGAAGCAGTCTAGAACACTAAAATACCTCACTGTGTGTATTTACAGCTCATAGCGTTATCAGTATTGTATTTACACTTTGACATTACATAACATCACATGTAGTAGAATGAATCGCATTAAACCTGCACCAATCAGATTCAAAACACGATAATCTTACCGAACGAAAAACATACCCTACATCACAATAAATCTAAAATTCCTAAACAGTACGTTAATACAAACATACCATAACAGTATGTCTGTTTAACCGTACTTACTGTAATTGCAAAATATACAGTTACATGCCCATTAATACAATTCAAACATATTATTACACAGATCAGAAAGTGTAAAGTTTTAAACTTCTTGATCAAGCCGAACTCATCAACTTGTAGAGCGAAGAAAGCTGAACTCATCAACAACATATAGCGCGAAGAAATCCCCGAGCTCATCACAATAGAGTTATGCACAGAGAAAGCTGAACTCATCAACAAGATATAGCGCGAAGAAAGCCAAACACATCAGCAACATATAGCGCGGAGAAAGCCGAACACATTAAAACATATAGTGCGAAGAAAGCCGAACACATGAACAACATATAGCGCGGAGAAAGCCGAATACATCAACAACATAATTATAGCGCGAAGACAGCAGAACTCCATTACTATAACCATTTCCCTGTTCTGTGTTTATTCCAGATTTCAAAACGTAATGAATATTCATGGACAAAATAGTTATACTAAAGTATGGAAGGTTGAACATTGTTCATGTATTTAGAAACTAAAGCAACATATCTATCAAATCCTGATCAGACGGCTCTGATCTGGGTCTACTCTATTTGCAAATGCGTGAAAATGTGTTTATATAATGGAATAAGAATTATGAACCCTGATAGATGTAATTCTTTTAAAAGTGTTATTTTGTAAACCATTTAACACCTTACATGTACGAGTAGTTCACATTAGGTTTGCTCCCCAACCCAGTGGTTATTTAGCCTATTTTAAATGCATTGACTGGTGGTGTAGTTACAATTTGATCAGGTAAATTGTGCCATTGATCAACAACCCTGCGGCTAAACGAGCATCTTCTGATTTCAGTGCGTGACCACTGCTTATAATTAGCGTTAGATTTTCTCCTGGGCTGGATGGAATTAAGACCAGGTAAGCATCTATTTTTTTTACACAGATGGACATTATTTTGTATGTTTCAAACAAATCTAACCTAGTTCTTCTGTACTCAAGACTTGGTAAACCTAGATCCCCTCGTAATCTCTCTGGATGTCTACGATTTGAGATATTTTTGGATATATACGACGAGCCCTACGCTGCACATTTTCCAAAGCTTTTATATCTTTTTTTAATCGAGGATAAACATATATATTGCTGAAGAATATCGATAGAAAATAAGGATATTCTTCATTTCTTTCCAAGTGATTGATTACTTTGTCTTTAAATTTTATAAAAAAAAATATATATATAATTATAAGCTCAAACTTACCACATTGAAGCGATCACTATAAACCCAAGCTGTTCATGTCGACTGTGGTAACTTTGGCAATAGCGTCATGACGTAATCGGTGACGTAAACACGGGCTCGATTCAGCACGATATGCTATTTTAGAATAATGCAACAGGTTAATTATCTGAATTACTACTTGTCATCCCCGCCTGGTAAAATGATATAATACTGGAAATGCAAACTAAACTAAATCTTATTAAAATCAAATTATCATCCAATCTTACATATAAGGAGCTCGTTGTGCCAGAATAATGTCGCAATTGCGCTGTATGATCAAAGACGTCATTGCGTTGTTGCTAGACAACGACTGGCGGTATAAAGCTATTCAAAACGTCGTACACACCTTACCATTTCAACAAGGATGTAGAAACTGACACAGACCAGTGTACTGGACATATGAATGTATGGTCGAGTTCTGCAGAAACTGCTAACATGTGGGGAGTATGACGAGTTCGAGGATGTCGTGATCGTGGAGGGAGAGTTTATAGAAAAAGAAAGAAATCATACAGCTCTAAGGTAAGGTCTGCAGCCAACAACAGACAACGAACTGCACACTTAACCCTTTACATCATAAGCTATTTTAGACATGATTTCTTTAAAATAAATCTACCAAAAAAGGAACATTCACTAGAGAAAAGCAAACTTTTAGAATTGTGCAGTTTTGAAACCATTGTGATAAATAGGGCATTTGCTCCTGTGGGGTAAATGCTCTATTTATCACAATTGTTTCAAACTGTTTTTACGATGGCATCAATATGAGGGAATGGGTTAAAACTCAGTTTGAAGTTAAGCTTCAATTATTTCATTTATAATGTATACAATTAACTCAAAATCTGATCAAATTGGCAATCAGTAACCTGAGATAGAACTCACGAATCTCTGTCATGCTTCCAGCTAGCTTGTGTTTGGTCTGTGTTCTGTGCACGAAACAAATAGAAGGATATCGGGGTCTTCATCATTCATGTAGTTCATGTAGATTCGAGGCCAGATGCATCAGTGTTGCATAAGCTTTGCAGATTCTTCGGCCCATTTGTATTTGTTCTCTTCAGTTGATACTTTTTATCAACATGTACATTTGTAGTTAGCTGGACGTCACGATATGGCTGAAGTACATATACTGTTAAAACAACGATACAAACAAACCAAATTTCTCTTTCTTACTCTCTTTTTCACATTTCTGCTTTAGATTTACAATTGGCTGTGTTAATTGGGCTGCCAAAGGCAGCCTACTCTTTTATAGAAATTC
Source organism: Azorinus chamasolen (assembly GCA_963576725.1). Classification (NCBI taxonomy): domain Eukaryota; kingdom Metazoa; phylum Mollusca; class Bivalvia; order Cardiida; family Solecurtidae; genus Azorinus; species Azorinus chamasolen. Next base: position 37,336,129 of record OY755246.1, on the reverse strand, counting down.
AAAATGACCATGATTTATTTCGAAATTAGGTTTTAGATTTATGCGCCTGAATAAAATAGCTGCACTATTTTTCACTGTGCTCACTAATGCCCAAGAACTTTGTGATGTTCGATGTGCTGTTAACATTCTACAGGTCATTTGCTACCCAATGTATTCTACTCCAAATACCACCTGCACTCTGGGCAATTGATATCTGCAAATATTGTCTGCTGCAATTCTAAACATACTTTTTTCTTCCATATCAATTCAAACAACAAATGGCAGATTGACACACAGTTTAGATCATGATGAGGTGCCAAGTTACTCGGTATCTCTGGATCCAAATTGTTACCAAATGGCTACCAAAGAAATAGCAGCTGGAACAAAACTCATACATGGTTAGAGGAACGGGTTGCTTATTTAACCCTTTGCATACTGGGCAATTTTGTCGTATGCTCAATTGTCGTCTGCAGCATATTCATAAATATTAATTTTCTTTCTATTTTTTGGGAAGTTGAGTCTCACTGACAAACAGTTTGGATCTCAGATCAGGCCCCACATTATGTGGGGCCTGATCTGGATCCAAACTGTTTGCATAGGTCATTAGTGGTGGGAGAATCCACAACTAGCATCCAAAGAGTTAAGAAGTAAGTTGTACAATTTACTTGCTATGTACAAGGGTTCACCTACACCTTTCATAACACTTTCAGCAGATGATTGTCATTGGCCAGAACTCGGTATGTCCTTGCATAACATTTCTTATAAAATAATGCATATCAACAGGAACATTTTGTATCAGAAATAAAAAAAAGATCCTTTAATCACAGATATTCACTTTGATTGACGTTTGATTAAACTTACGCCTTTCAAATTGATTGTCAAAAGGTCTTCTTCTTCTTCCATTGTAGGGTAGGGATCCTATCGGAACGTCTTATCAGTGTCTGAAACATCACATGAGAAATGTGGCTTCCAAATGTTCAAATTCTCTTCAAATATCCTTTTCAGCAAAATAATATCTTATTACAGCATTTTTCTCATTCTGCAATAATTTAAAAATCTCCCATGTAGGCCTATCTCTTAAAATCAAAATTTCTTAATAATATTGCTCTCGCTCTGTGTTTGTTTTTCTATCCTGCTTTAATACGTTTTACGTAGTCATTTTACGCTTGCGTATAACCTCGTTTGTTCTTATATATTTTAGACAGGTCATAATGGGCGTAACCTCCCAGAATCTATTGATTGCTTACCGTCATATTGCCAATTACAAACTCAACCCGGAAGTGTATTATCAAACTGACATTGACCCTTATCTGGATGGCCTTGAGATGTCCACTATTTGGCCTTTGGTTTTTATTCGGGTAGCTTTTTCTAAGAAGAGGTATGAGCTGATCATCAGGACGCAAACCATCAAAAGGTAATTTGTCTTAGTGCTTTGTTTTGTTTTACCTTTTCAATCCTGAACAGTATTCAACTATAGAGTCAACAGAGTATGAAAGGCGTAAACGTGCTGCAGGATTTTGAATGACAATCAGTGCGGACCTAGGAGCCCTCTGATCTGGGTCTACACTGTTTTCAAATCACAGTACATGTGTGTGTGTCCCGGGTTGAAAGGGTTAACTCATTCTCTCCTGGACTATTTTTAAACCCAACCTATTTGGATTAATCCCCCGAAAAAGAGCATTACATGTAACTATAGAAATGGAGAATTCTAAAATTGTGTAGTTTTGAAACCTATGGAGCAAATGCTCTATTTATCACAATGGTTTCAATAAATGAGTTTTACAGAGCCGCAAAAAGGCGTCAGTAGGAGAGAATGAGTTAATCAAAGAATAGCTGGAACTCGCAAACAGTGTACACCCACATCAACTAGTTCGCTGTCACATACTGGTATCGGTAACTTTAACCATGTGATTTAACCCATTACCTCATAGGCTATTTTTAGACCCAACCTCTTTGAATAAATCTACCGAAAAGGAGCTTTAACTAGAGAAAAGGAAAATTTTAGAATTTTGTAGTTTGAAACCATTGTGATAAATAGAGCATTTGCTCCCATAGGAGCAAATGCTCTATTTATCACAATGGTTTCACAAAGTGATTTTACAGAGTCGTCAAAAGTCGTCAATATGAGGGAAAGGGTTAAGTTTCATTTTTGAATTTCAATCCACTTTCTGTGAACAACATTATCAAGATATCAAATAGTTTTGATCCTGATGATCATGAGACACCGAGTCTAATCTGGATCCAGATTGTTTGCATGTAGGTAATCGCCAATTAACTCCGTTTTTCATCAGGATCCAAGCTATTTGACACTCTGTCAATATCGTCTCAAAATCTTGATCGAATCGGAAGTAGTCTAACTTGCTCTAGATCCATTTTTGAGCAGACATTATTTTATCATAACAGGGTAAGAGTCACAAAAAACCGAATCATATGGCATCAATCTATCTGCGAGTTGCCTCCCAGAGGTCCAGATAAGATGCGTAAATTAAAAAGAATTCAACTTCTTTATTTCTCCACCAAACCCTATGTTGTGACTACTCTTTAGAATCGTCTCTTCGACAGACAGACAGACAATTTCTACAGGATGTATTCAAATATTTCAAGATAAGTTGTTAAGGGTTTGGATCCAGACCAGACCTTGCTATGCACAAAGCTACAGATAAAGGTGTGTACCCAAATACTAAAATCGTCATTTCTCCACCAAAGCCTATAGTGTGACCACTCTTTAGAATCGTCTCGAAGAGACGATTCTAAAGAGTGGTCAACAACATAGGGTTTGGTGGAGAAATGAGGATTTTAGTATTTGGGTAGGCACGTTTTATCTGTAGCTCTGTAAATTGACATTGGGGTACTTGTGTAATGGACCTGTCACACTACAGCTTATGAGAGGAACGTATGAATTGCGTATGCAGGTTTTCGAAAAACTGGTCATACGCACAACATTTGCGCGTATGAACCCGAATCACAATATTCGATAAACGTATTACAGCGAATGAATAGCGTATGTGTGCCGTATATCTGGCGTATATGCAGCACATGAGAAACGCATACGAGCCTATGTCAACTTATGTCAGCGTCAGTGTAGCGTATATCAGCGTATAAGTAGCGTATGCGAGCATATGAGTAACGTATGCTTAGCATATGTGAGCGCATGAGTAGCGTATGAATAGCCAGGAGGAATACGTTACATACATTAGTCATTCGCCAGACACACGGTTACGTTACTGATGCGCTGTCCATATGATAGCTTTACTGGCCACCTTCATTTCACCGTATGCGAAGCGTATTTGACCTATAAGTTACGCACCTAGAGTGTTAGACTGTCGGTAAGACACTCTAACGTCTTCAACGTGTACCGAGCGTATGATGAACGTATGCGTAACGTATAATTCATACGCTCGTATACGCTGAACTTTGTTTAACATATTCAAAACATATTTTCGGCCTCAGCGTATGAGAACGTACACCGACGTATGGCAGCGTAACTGAAACGTATACGACGTATGCCTAACCTGCATCTAGCTTACTAGTATATCTGCGTATGGGCATTTCTTCTAATACGCTAGCATACGTTCGTGTCATACGCTCTAGTGTGACACCCCTTTACTGAAAGGTTCAAGTCGTTAAAGGGGGTGTCACACTACAGCGTATGGCACGAGCGTATGAGAAAATAATGCTCACACGCTCGCATACGCTGATATACGCTAGGGGTAGGTTAGGCATACGTCGTATACGTTCCAGGTACGCTGTCATACGCCGGTGTACGTTCTCATACGCAAAGGCCGAAAATATTTTTTGAACATGTTCAAAAAAGTTCAGCGTATACGAGCGTATGAATTATACGTTACGCATACGCTCATCATACGCTAGGCACACGTTGAATACGCTAGAGTGTCGGTAAAGGTACGTTACTTATAGGTCAAATACGTTTCACATACGGTGGCATGAAGGCGGCAAATCAATCCATCATATGGATAGCGTATCAGTAACGTACTTGTAACGTATGTCTGACGAATGACTAACGTATATAACCTATTCCTGACTATCCATACGCTGCTCATACGCTCACATGCGGTAAGAATACGTTACTCATGTGCTGGCATACGCTACTTATACGCTGATATACGCTACACTGACGGTGACATAAGTTGACACACGCTCGTATACGTTTCTCATGCGCTGCATATACGCCTGACGTACGGTACGCATACGCTATTCACGCGCTTCCAATACGTTCATCGAAGATAGTGGTGGAAAATGTTGGGTTCATACGTTCAACAGTTGTGCGTATGACCAGTTTTTCATACGTTATGCATACGTTCGTCTCATACGCTATAGTGTGACAGGGCCATAACCCCTCACAACTCATGGATCCCCTTTGGATGTGTTCAGTTTAGGAAACATTCTAGCTGGTTTGCAGGTCGGTCTACCCGAGCTGTGTCTGAACAATGGTGGTTGATCAGTATGCGAAAGTGAATATCATGAATATCACTTTTTTGGACAAGTCAGAAGCTGTATTTAATCAGATTTATATTATTCCATAAGCAAACATTGCTCACCCTGAACAGACGGCTCCTATATTTTGCTAAAATAACTACATGTATAACATTCCAATGACTCCCCAGTCCTACAATCGCGGAAAGGGAATAGGATGGGGCTGGTGGAATGACGCCCCGTTAATGGATATCGTATAGAAAAGAATCGCACGTAATGTACTTCTGCTTCATTACAGTAAAACCCTTCTAAACCGCACTTCTAGTAAAGGGGCATTTAAATATCTGTAGACAAGTGACTGCTTAAATGCAGGGTGAACGTCATGCATAAAGCTCCTCTAGGAGCTTTATGCATGACTTTCACCCTGCATTAAGCTGCCATCTGCCTCCAAGACAAATATTTATACTAAATTGGACATCCGGTTGAGAGGTAGTTTTACTGTATATTAACCCTTTCCCTGTTCTATATTTGGTCCAAATTTCAATACCTACTGAATATTCATGGAGAAAATAGTTATAATGAAACATGGAAGGTGGACCATTGTAGCCATTTTAGAAAGAAAAGAAACATCTTTCAAATTCCACTAGCAAACAGAGTAGACCCTGATCAGACGGCTCCTCTAGGAGCCGTCTGATCTGGGTCTACTCTGTTTGCAAATGCGTGAAGACACGTTTAAATGAGGGAAAGGATTAAAAAGAAATATTGGCTGTATTCTTTGCATCGTTATCTGTCATTATCTACATAATTATACTGCACTTACCTGCTGTGCACAATTAAAGAAACAGAAGACATCTGAAAATAGATACAAGAATTGGCGGGGATTTGGTTCAGGATAAAAAATCAAATCCCCTATACAGCTACAAATTACCAGTTGTTGCACAGTTTATTTGTATCTCTCCAATATAACCGAAGTACATGTATCACACTTTCCCTCAAAGCACTAATGCCTTTGCAAATAAAATATAGCCGGATCAGACAGCTCCTGTTGGGGCGTGTGCGCATGCGTATGTGCGCACATGCCCGTGCACGAGGGCTGCTGTGGATTTCGTTTAGAATCGGTCTGACTTCTGTTTTATTTTGGTAAAGTCCTCTAACCATTAATTTGATATTACACTTTAGCATGCCACTGGTGAATCCGGGTTGACCTTCGCAAACAGTTAGGATCACGATGAGCTGTCAAAGTACTCGGCGACTCATCAGAAACAAAACTGTTTGACACCGAGTATGTCTTTGAAAATAAATGCAAGAAGACATTTTTATCGACATGTTAACCCCTTTACTCCATAAATACACCTTTTTAAGCCTTTGCAAACAGAGTAGACCCAGATCAGATGGCTCCTGTAGGAGCTGTCTGATCAGGTTCTGTCCTATTTGCTTATGAAATAATATAGATATGATTCTATAGGGCCTACTGTGGTCGGAAATTACCGTGTCCAGGTGCCATTATAAATATTAATCTAATTAATATGCATGTTTTCATTATTTCTTATATGAATATTCATGGCGTAACTGTTTAAAGACCAATTGTTAACCAACCCTTTCCCTCATATAAACGTGTTTTCGCGCATCTGCAAACAGAGTAGACCCAGATCAGACGGCTCCTAGAGAGGAGCCGTCTGATCAGGGTCTGCTCTGTTTGCTAATAGAATTTGATAGATCTGTTTCTTTGTTTTCTAAACCGTCTACAATGTTCCACCTTTCATATATTTCTTTATAACTATGTTGTTAATGAATATTCAGTAGGTATTGAAATTTGGCCTAAATATAGAACAGGGACAGGGTTAACGCTGTCCCTACAAATTGCGAATCTATGATGACTTATGCAAACAGTTTGCATCCAGATGTTCAACTTGATACTGTGATAGAGGATTTTGCAAGAATATGGAAGAAAATTAAAAAGTGAAATTGTTGCAGACGACAATACTCGGCAGCGGAAGTTTTACCCTTTCCCTGTTCAATATTCATGTAACAAATAATGACATCATAAATATTGATTAGCTGAATTATTACTGTGAGTTTTCATTGATATAAATTGTAGAATCGGATTTATTATAAATTCATAAGAAAACAGAGGAGCCGTCTGATCTAGGTCTACTCTGTTTGTAAATGTGTGAAAAGGCATTTGTATGAAGGAAAGGGTTAATGCAGTTTTTTGCTCTTATTAATAATTGGTGCGTTTTGTCTCGTGTCAAGGTATTACCAGATGACAAATACACACACGAACGGTAACCTTGAGGACACTTGGGCCAGATGGAAGGAAAGAGTTGTCTACCTTAGAGAAGATCCGTACGGCTGTATCAGAAATACGTGTGACCAATACAACCTCCCATATCCAGAATATTTCTTAAAAGCAGGAGAAAACCCAGACCGTCTAGCATCAGATGACGACAATTGTCATCAATTCGAGCTAGAAAAGCACCAAGATACAAAAATAAAACGAAAGAAAAAACATGCGAGAAAGAAAAACAGAACTTCTTGAGGAATTAATTTGTGAAATAATTAAATTGTTTCAATATAATATTGAACCAGTGTTGTTTTGTTTTTATCCCTTTACTATATGGGAACGCCTTTTCAGGCAGCTCCTGTATGAAATGATAAAAATCTGGTTCTGCTGTTTTGTCGAGGCCAAAAATTCCTGTGTTCATGTGCCAGTGTAAAAAATGATCTATTTAATATTCATGGTGTCATTATTTTATATGAATATACATAATAAACAAAAACCCTGATCATTGAGCCATTAGAACAATTCAATTAAATGATGATTATGATGTCTTTATTTCTTGCATGAATATTTAACCCTTTCAACCTCATTTGCAAACAGCGTAGACCCAGATCAGAGAGGTCCTTAAGGAGCCCCCTGATCTGGGTCTGCACTGTTTACCATTCAAAATCCTCTAATAATCCATTGATACTGAATGGACACTTATAAAACACTGATTGGCTATTCCATTTGATAATTTTGGGTTGAAATTGTTAACCTACTAACAAACATGCATTGTGTGTGATTTAGACTGGTCCATTCTTCATTTCCATGCATTTTCCAAACCTTCCTAATAACAAGCATATATATGGAAACTGCATTAAAGCCAAATTTTTCAACTAAAAGACCTTCATCCAAGCTATCTGCGTACCAAATACAAATTGTCTAGCATATGTAGTTCAGAAGTTATAACAAAATTTTAATGACAGCCAAGTTTTGAAAATAGTGACCTTGACCTTAACCTGATTTCAGGTGTCTTTATGTCATCTGTAAGGTCCTTACCAAAGCTATTTGAATACCAAAGGTGAATTGCCTAGCGTTTGTGGATCAGAAGTTATAGCAAAATGTTAAAATTTGTAAAAAACAGTAAAGTTTTTAAAATAGTGACTTGACCCAATTTCATGTATCCTTATATAAACTGAAATGTCTTTATATCAACTAAAAGGCCTTTACCAAAGCCATCTGTATACCAAAGATGAATTGCCTAGCATTTGTAGTTCAGTAGCCATAGCAATGTTAAAAATGGCAAAGTTTTCAAAATAGTTACCTTGACCTGATTTCATATACCCTTGTACCAAGTGAAAGGCCTTCACACAAGCTATCTGCATACCAAATATGAATTGTCTAGCTTAAGTAATTCAGAAGTTATAAGCAATGTTAAAGTGTTGTTAACGACGACACCCCGCCCACCCGGTTTTCGCAAAACTATTAACTGAGATTTTTCTAAAGAAATCCGGCAAAAAACAATAAGGGCTGTTCCATTTAAATGTGTATTTACATTTAATGTGTATACACATTAAAATGGAACAGCCCTAACCAGATCTCCTAATTTCACAGTTGTTTAACCAATTCCCTCATATTGACCTCTTTTGACGCCTCTGTAAAAGTCACTTTTTGAAACCATTGTGATTAATAGAGCAATTGCTCAATAGGAGCTCCACAATGGTTTCAAAACTACACAATTCTAAAACAAAATTCCATTCTTCTAGTCACTTGGAACACCTCAGCTATTTCTAACGAAATATGTTCCAAATGCTGATGGAATACGATTAGTAGTTACGATTGTCTTCTAGTAAATTATCCTTTTCTGTAAATTTGTTCAAAGAGGTTGGTTCTAAAAATAGCACATGAGGGAATGGGTTAACCCTTTACCTAATAAATGTTCATGTAAGAAATAATGACATCAAAATTATATTAGCCGAATTTTTATAACAGCCTGTGGACACAGGAGTTGATTTTTTTTAATTTTGGTCACGACAGATACTGTAGAATCATACTTATATTGCTTCATAAGCACACAAAAAAGACCCACACAAGATGGATCCTCTGGATCTACATGTCTCGTACATTGAAAAGGCATGAAAAGGCATCTATCAGGGAAAGTTTAAACCCCTTCCCTGTTCAAAATTTGTTTAAAAAAAATGAAATCATGAATATTTATTAGCTAAATGTGTATACTGTAAAAGTTACAAGGGAACCTTGTGCTTTGACAAAATCTGTAGAATCAGATCTATAGCATGTCAAGCAAACAGAGCAGATCCTGATCAGACGGCTCCTGTAGGAGCTGTCTGGTCTGGGTCTACTCTGTTTGCAAAGGTGTGAAAAAGCATTTACATGAGGGAAAGGCTTAACCCTTTGATTACTGTATCATCTAAAGTTGTGGTCAAAGTAGAATCTAGTCAATATAGAAGGATAAATGTAATCATTTTACAGAAATGAATGTAGGATGACAAACTGCACAGGCTCATACAGGAGCCTTCTAATGGAGGTCTGTGCTGTTTGCAAATAGCTACCAATCCTTTACTCCACTAAGATGCCTTTTGGTACCTTTGCAAGCAGTTAACCCAGATCACTATCCATGCTTATAAAACTTTTAGTTGAGTCCGAGTTTGTTCTCAAGTTTTTGATTGGTCAGATTTGAGCCTTTGGCTCAAATCTGACCAATCAAAAGCTTGAGAACTCAAATCTGACCAATCAAAAGCTTGAGAACGAACTCAGACTCAACTAAAAAGCTTTAGAAGCATGGACCCTTAATTTCTTACAGCAGTCATCTAATCAGGGTCTGCTCGGTTTGTTTCATGGAATTATATAGATATAATGTGATTTTGTAGTTTTTACCAGGGCAAAACCTTTGCTTGTACATAATCATGTCATTATAACTATTAACCCTTTCCTTCATATAAACACTTGTTCAGGTATTTGCCAACAAGGTAGACCCATAACAGACAGCCCCCTATAGGAGCCGTCTGATCAGGGTCTGCTCGACGAAATTTATAGATCTGACTACAGTTTCTACCAATTTCAAAAACAACTGTGTACATAGGCCATTATAAAAATCCAGCTAATAAATATTCATGATCATTGATGTCATTATTTCTTAGATGAATATGCAACAGCAAAAGGGCTCAGCTAGTTAATATTCATGAAGTGCACAATTTCCAACTTACAAAGGATTACTTTGATGAATTTTAACCCTTTCCTCCATGATTATTCATGTAAGAAATGATGTCATAAATACTAATCACATTCATTCTTCTAAAGGCATATGAACACAGAAAGTTGGGGTCATTGCAGAATCTTGTAAAATCATATCTATATTATCTTATCAGCAAACAGAGCAGACCTTGATCAGAAGGCTCCAATAGGAGCTGTTTGATCTGGGTCTACTCTGTTTGCTAGGGCGTTGAAAGGCGTATGAACACAGAAAGGTTGGGTCAAGGCAGAATCTTGTAAAGTCATATCTACATTATAATTATGTCATCAGTAAACAGAGCATACCCTGATAGAAGGCTCCTATAGGAGCAGTCTGATCTGGGTCTACTCTGCTTGCAAAGGTGTAGAAAGGTGTATTTATGGAGTAAAGGGTTAATGATCATTCCTTATCGATTACAGAAGTCTTAAAGAGCAGGTGGTAGCTTAATGTAGGGCAAAAGTAATGCAGAAAGCTCCAATAAGAGTTTTCTGCATTACTTTTGACCTGCATTGAGCTACCATCTTTTTTTAAAGACCCAAATTTAGATCTGTTTTTGCATCATGATGGTCATTTAAGACAGGCCCTACTGTACTTTGAAGAATGGACATAGCAATGTTAATTATGTTATTGAAACAAAGAGAAGACTGAACTATTTTTCAGAGAATATTTAATACTCTAATGATAACCACAGTAACTTAGATTAAAGTCACAATTAACAAACAAAAATTGATATAATAGTTCACAAATACAGTAAAACCCCGCTAATGCGACCACCCAAATGAGGTATAATGCTGGGTGCTAGATGCAGATGGTAGCTTAATGCAGGAAAAAAGTAATGCAGAAAGCTCCTAGAGGAGCTTTCTGCATTAGTTTTGTCCTGCATTAAGCAACCACCTGCTTATAAAGACACCCATGTTTATTCATTAAGTGGTCGCATAAGAGGGGTTCTACTGTAATAATAAGACTAACACTATTGATACTCATAGGTCGGAAAATCTTTGTCAACATTATTTCTAAACAAATCTTCAATCCTGAAACTAAGTTCATAATTATATGCACTTTCAACAAGATTATCGCAAGCAGACGCCAAACACTTGTCTGTTTCTGTCAACTTCAATAACTCTTTAACCCTTTACAACATGTATACTCCTGTCAGAAATAAGAACGTCATGAATATCAATTACAATCACAGTTTATATAATGGCATATGAGTACATGAAATACATGGCAGATTCTGTCAATTCAGATCTATCTTATAGACAAACAGAACAGATCCTGCAGGGGCTGTCTGATCAGGGTCTGCTCTGTCTGTTTAAGGAATAATATAGATCTGATTCTACAGTTTTTGTGTTGGCCAAAAATCCATGTGCTCATATCCAATTAAAAATCCAGCTTATGAATATTCATGATGTTATTATTTCTTACATGAATATCAATGCAGTATATGGTTAAGCTCAACAATAAATAAGTTAACAATATACATTAAAATCAAGAAGAGAAAGACAGAGAATTTGTCAATACCTATAAATACTAGTTTCTAAAACTTATTTTCAAATCTAAACTATGAGATGCATTGCATTAACCCTGAATATTTGGACAAACTCAACGTCCACCACATCAACCACTGCTAGAAATGCAGCAGCTAAAAGGCCCTGAAGAAAATCAGCAAATGAGAAAGGGTTAACCCTTTCTTTCATAAATACGCCTTTCTACACCCTCTGCAAAAATCACCTGTTGAAACTGTTGTGATAAATAGAGCATATGCCCTATTTATCACAATGGTTTCAAACTACAAAATTCTAAATGTTTGCTTTTCTCTAGTTAATACTCCTTTCGGTAAACTTATTTAAAGAGGTTGGGTCTAAAAATAGCCTTTGGAGGAAAGGGTTAAGAAATCATCTTTGCCAGAAGTCTATCGCCTCAGGCTCTGTGTCCTCTGAAGCATTTACCGACAATCCCTTAACCCATTAACTCATAGCCTATTTTTAGATCCAACCTCTTTGAATAAATCTACCAAAAAGGAGCATTAACTAGAGAAAAGGAAACTTTTAGAATATTGTAGATTGAAACCATTGTGACAAATAGAGCATTTGCTCCTATAGGTGACGTTTGTAGAGGTGTCAAAAGGCGTCAATATGAGGGAATGGTTTATGCTATCATTAGAAGCATTTACCAGTAATCCTTTTATGTTCTCATTAGAAGCATTTACCAGTAATCCTCTTATGTTCTCATTAGAAGCATTTACCAGTAATCCTTTTATGTTCTCATTAGAAGCATTTACCAGTAATCCTCTTATGCTATCATTAGAAAGCATTTACCGACAATCCCTTTATGTTCTCATTAGAAGCATTTACCAGTAATCCTTTTATGTTCTCATTAGAAGCATTTACCAGTAATCCTTTTATGTTCTCATTAGAAGCATTTACCAGTAATCCTTTTATGTTCTCATATTAGAAGCATTTACAAGTAATCCTTTTATGTTCTCATAATAAACATTTACCAGTAATCCTTTTATGTAGAAGCATTTACCAGTAATCCCTTTATGTAGAAGCATTTACCAGTAATCCTTTTATGTAGAAGCATTTACCAGTAATCCTTTTATGTAGAAGCATTTACCAGTAATCCCTTTATGTTATCATTAGAAGAAATAGCACTTTTTACTATTTATTCCTTTAAGTTACTTATAATTCTCATTAGAAGTGTTTTTCAGTAATCCCCTCATGTTAACATCAGACACATTTACAGGTTATCCCTTTATCTTATCATCAGAAGCATTTACAGGTAATCCCATAATGTTATCATTAGAAGCATTTACAGGTAATCCCATAATGTTATCATTAGAAACATTTATGGGTAATCCCTTTATCTTAGCAGCAGAAACATTTACAGGTAATCACTTCTAGCTTCATGTTAACATTAAATTATTAAAAGCACTTCCCTGTAATCAGTTTGTGTTATCATCAGAAACATTTTCAGGTTATATTTCTATGTTACCATCAGACACATACCAGTATACTACAGATAATCCCTTTACGTTATCATTACAAACATTTATCAGTCATCCCTTAACCCCTTCCCAATTCTATGTTTATTCCAATTTTCAATACCTACTGAATATTCATGGACAAAATAGTTATAATGAAATATGGAAGGCAGAAAATTGTAGCTATTTTAGAAGCTAAAGGTACAGATCTATCAAATTCCATTAGCAAACAAAGCAGACCCTGATGAGACAGCTCTTACAGGGGTTGTCTGATCTGGGTCTACTCTGTTAGCAAACACATGAAAAGGCATTTGTATGAAGGAAAGGGTTAATATTATCATTAGAAGCATTTACCTGTAATCCCGATCTTTCATTACGATCATAAGTATTAATCCCTTCATGTCATCATTAGAAGCACTTACCAGTTATCACTTTATCTTTCATTATGAGCATTAACTGGTAATCCCTTCATTTGATCATTAACTCTTTGCACTCTAGCGGCGAACCTGTGATTACCCATGCAAAAAGTTTGGATCCACATAATGCGGCATCTCATCAGGATCCAAACTGTTTGTCATCTTGACCATATTTTTGCAAAGAAATGAGTGAAAGTTTCTATTAAGAATTGAAGCAGACGACAATTGTTGCTGACAAAAAATTACTTAGCATGCAAAGAGTTAAAAGTATTTACCTATAGTCCCTTTATGTTATCATAAGCAGGGTACATAATATTGAACAAACAAGAGGGCCAGAATGGCCCTGACATCGCTCACCAGGCAATCAGAGGAGAAGATGTTCAAAGTTTTCACTAAATGTTTCTAGAGAAAATTAGCCACCCCTGGGGCGGGCCAATTTTGATCCAAGGGGCATAATTTATACAACTTTTGTAGAGGACCTGAACATGATGCTATGTGCCAAATATGAAAGCTGAGAACCTTCCAGTTTCTGAGGAAAATATTTTCAAATTTTACACTATATGTTTCTATTGCGAACTGGCTACCCCTGGGGCGAGGCCAATTTTGGCCCCGGGGGCATAATTTATATAGCTCTTGTAGAGGACCTGAACATGATGTTATGGGTCAAATATGAAAGCTGAGAACCTTCCAGTTTCTGAGAAGATTTTCAAAGTTGTCACTATATGTTTCTATTGAGACATGGCTACCCCAGGGGCGGGGCCAATTTTGACCCCTGGGGCATAATTTATACAACTTTTGTAGAGAACCTGAATATGATCCTATGTGCCAAATAAGAAAGCTAAGAACCCTGTAGATTTAGAGGAGAAGATTTTCAAAGTTTTCACTATATGTTTCTATTGAAAACTGGCCACCCCTGGGGCGGGGTCAATTTTGACCCCAGGGGCATAATGTATATAACTTTTGTAGAGGACCTGAACATGATGCTATGTGCCAAATATGAAGGCTGAGAACCGTTCAGTTTCAGAGAAGAATATATTCAAAGTTTTACCATATTTCTATTGAAAACTGGCTACCCCTGGGGCGGGGCCAATTTTGACCCCAGGGGCATAATTTATATAACTTTTGTAGAGGACCTGAACATGATGCTATGTGCCAAATATGAAAGCTGAGAACCTTCCAGTTTCAGAGGAGAAGATTTTCAAAGTTTCACTATATGTTTCTATTGAAAACTGACCACCCCTGGGGCGGGGCCAATTTTGACCCCAGGGGCATAATTTATACAAATTTTGTAGAGGACCTGAACATGATTCTATGTGCCAAATATGAAAGCTGAGAACCCTGTAGATTCAGAAGAAAAGATTTTCAAAGTTGTCACTATATGTTTCTATTCAAAACTGGCTACCCCTGGGGCGGGGCCAATTTTGACCCCAGGGGCATAATTTAAATAACTTTTGTAGAGGACCTGAACATGATGCTATGTGCCATATATGAAAGCTGAGAACCCTGTAGATTCACAGGAGAAGATTTTCAAAGTTGTCACTATATGTTTCTAATGAAATCTGGTTACCCCTGGGGCGGGGCCAATTTTGACCCCAGGGCCATAATTTATATAACTTTTGTAGAGGACCTGAACATGATGCTATGTGCCAAATATGAAAGCTGAGAACCCTGTAGATTCAGAGGAGAAGATTTTCAAAGTTGTCACTATATGTTTCTATTCAAAACTGGCTACCCCTGGGGCGGGGCCAATTTTGACCCCAGGGGCATAATTTATATAACTTTTGTAGAGGACCTGAACATGATGCTATGTGCCAAATATGAAAGCTGAGAACCCTGTAGATTCAGAGGAGAAGATTTTCAAAGTTTTACTATATATTTCAATAGAAAACAAGACACCCCTGGGGCGGGGCCAATTTTGACCCCAGGGGCAAAATTTATATAACTTTTGTAGAGGACCTAAAGATGATGCTATGTACCAAAGATGAAAGCTGAGAACCCTGTAGATTCAGAGAAGATTTTTAAAGGTTCAAATTGTTGACGCCCGACGACGGACGACGGACATCAAGTGATCACAAAAGCTCACCCTGAGCACAAAAGTGCTCTGGTGAGCTAAAAACATAACTATGGCATTGTTGTCTACATGTATATAACCTTCATGAAAATCAAAACATACAAGAAGTTTAACCCTTTGCTCCTTGAATATTCATGTAAGAAATAATGACATCATGAATATTAATTTGATTAATTTTTTGAAACGGCATATTAACACTTGAATTTAATGAAAAAGTAGAAACTATCAGATCTATATATTTCCATAAGCAAACAGAGCAGACTCCAATAGGAGTCGTCTGATTTGGGTCTTCTCTGTTGGCAAATGTGTGAAAATGCATTTATATAAAGGAAAGGGTTTAAACTTAAGTGGTGTATCAAACAGTTTGGATCCTGATGAGACGCCAAGTTACTCAGCATCTTAACTGGATCCAAACTATTTGGGAAGATTCACTAATTAAAGCAGGCACTGCAAGCCTCTTTCCTGTGACTTTGGTGGTGAAAGAGTTAACCTTTTCAAAGTGGTAAACAAGTGTACTGTAATTTGCAAACAGTACAGACCCAGACCCATGCTCATGGTCTGCAATGTTTTATCATTCAAATTCTCTCACAAATTATAACCAATTACAGTAGAACCTGTCTTAAGCGACCATCTAAAAGAGGTATAATAATGGGCCTATACGGCAGGTGGTAGCTTAATGCAGGTCAAAAGTTATGCAGAAAACTCCTACAGAAGCATTTTGCATTACTTTTGCCCTTCATTAACCCTTTCCCTCATATAAACCTGTTTTCACACATTTGCAAACGGAGTAGACCAAGAGCAGATGGCTCATATAGGAGCCGTCTGATCAGGGTCTGCTCTGTTTGCTATTGGATTTTGATAGATCTGTTTCTTTACTTTCTAAAATGGCTACAATATTTCACCGTCCATATTTCATTATAACTATTTTGTAAATGAATATTCAGTAGGTATCGAAATTTGGAGTAAGCATTGAATAAGGAAATGGTTAAGCAACCACCTGCTTTTTAAGACTCCTCTGTTCAATTAATGAATGGCCGTTTAAGACAGGTTTTAGTGTATACAGAATGGACTCCACCATTAAGAATTTAAGATATGATGGACCACTTTGAAACTCAGCATTCAAAGGATTAAATGAACAGCATTAATCCTCTATTTTATGAATATTCATATAAGAAATAATGTCATCACGAATACTAATTAGATTAGCGTTTATGACGGCACATGAACACAGGAAATTTTGGCCATAGCAGAAACTGTAGAATCCAACGTATATAATTCAACAAGCAAACAGAGCAGACCCTGATCAGACGGCTGGGTCTGCTCTGTTTGCAGAAGTGTTTAAAAGGTGAATTTATGGACTAGGCAATTTGCATTCAAATCAGGAATGGCAATAAATATTCAAGTTTAGTTTGAGTACTCAAATAGCCTTTATGTATTTGACTATTCCTTTTAAACTTATTAAAATGTGTACTATCAACTTGTTTTGCTCAAAGTTTGGCATTTTCAATGACTTTTTCATGGAATTTATGCAAGAATTTCGTCTGTTGATCATAAAACACAATATATTCATTACTGGTAGCTCCTTCCAACTGATGTTTACGAGGAATTCTTTGGAAACTGAAGCAGAATTTCAAATGTGTCCTTTACTTCAGTTACATTAGGTCTACATTAACCCTTTCCTCCATAAATACGCCTTTCTACGCCTCTTTCAAAGTCACTTTTTGAAACTATTGTGGCATATAGAGCATTTGCTCCATTGGAGCAAATGCTCTATTTGTCACAATGATTTCAATACTAAATAATTCTAAAACTTTCCTTTTCTCTATTAAATTCTCCTTTTCGGTAGATATATTCAAAGAGGTTGGATCTAAATACAGCCTATGAGGGAATGGGTTATATGTTCACTTCATGGACTTGTGTATTTCAAAATTGGTCATGATCATATCAATATAAACTAGGAAAAACAAAACAAGAGTTTGATACTGCCCAATGTATATTAACCCTTTACTCCACAAACATGCCTTTCTATGCCTTTCCAGAGTAGACCCTCATATTCATGATGTTATTTTTTACATAAATATTCATGGAATAAAGGGTTAATGAGCTCTGGCACAATGTATCTGTGATTTCAGGAACAACAATATAGATCATGAAAAATGAAACAATAGTTTCACACTGTCCAATCTATATCAACGAGATCTGCCGCTATGTAGCTGTGATTTCAGGAACAACTTGGACCCCATCAGATTCCTTCTCACCATTCTGAAAACAGAAAAAAATATTCAAAGGGCTTATCCTTTTACCTCATGCAACTCTATCACTTCATGAATATTCATGGACAGCATTTTTACAATATTACTTAACCCTTTCCCTCATATAAACATGTTTTCACGCATTTGCAAACAGAGTAGACCCAGATCAGATGGCTCCTAGAGGAGCCTTCTGATCAGGGTCTACTCTGTTTGCTAATAGAATTTGAAAGATCTGTGTCTTTACTTCCTAAAATGGCTACAATGTTTCCACCTGTCATATTTCATTATAACTATTTTGTCCATGAATAATCAGTAGGTACTGAAATTTGAAATAAACACAGAACAGGGAAAGGGTTAAAGAATGGTTCCATAAACAAACAGTGCAGACTCTGATGAGTGGGTTACGGGGGTCATCTGATGATACTGATCTGGGTCTACTCTGTTTGTAAAGGCATGAAAAGATATCTATATGCGGTAAAGGGTTAAAATTAATACAATACTAGTGTGAAAAATGTCAAAACTGCTCCAGTAAAAATGATCAGATAAAAAAATTGCAGGTGCACAGGTTTTCAATGGACAAACCATTAGACACCCTGACTGTATAATCGAAAGGAAATGGTAGAAAAGAGTACAGCAAGGTGTCTGTTACTTGTCGACTGAAACTGACAAAATATAAAACATTTCCCACAATGCTGGCTACTCTGACTTGTTATCTTCAGAATCTGACATGTTTAAATGGAAGTAGATTCTGATTTTCATTAGACATTTGCTAATAAAGTATTTTGTAGCCTTCAGCACTCTACTGGCAAAACTTGGGAGTACCTTTGTAAACACTGTGGATGCAAATGAGAGGCTCTTTAATTCAGCGTCTCATCAGGTTTCATGCTTATAAAACTTTTATGTTGAGTCTGAGTTCGTTCTCAAGTTCTCAAAAGCTTGAGAACAAACTCAGACTCAACTAAAAAGCTTTATAAACATGGACCCTGGATCCAATCCGTTTCACACTCTGATTCTGTTGGGTTTTTTTTAACCCTTTCCTCCGTGAATATTCATGTAAGAAATAATGATGTCATGAATATTAATTGAATTATTTTGTTATAAAAGCACAAAAGGGCACATGTATTTTTGGCCATGGCAAAAACTGTAGAATCATATCTACATCATAAGCAAACAGAGCAGACCCTGATCAGATGGCTCTTACAGGAGCTGTCTGATCTAGGTCTACTCTGTTTGCAAAGGCATAAAAAGGCCTATTTATGGAGTAAAAGGTAAAAACAAGAGAGTCGTCACGGGTGACAAATGCCCCCAAAGTGTTTGACACCGAAATGCATTTTGGCGGAAAAACAATACAATGTAATGCAGGTGTAACATGAAATTTTGATGCTGTTAAAAATGACACAGGAGTCAGTTCTTAACATTAGAAACAGAACCTTTGACGATTATGAAAAAAAATAGCTAAGAAAAGAGCCAAGCGTCAAAACTTAGTTAAAAAGGACCCTAAGTCATTCTCAACGTTAAAAAGGACCCTGGGTTGATTGTCAATGTTTAAGGTATAGGAGATATGCTCTGGACAAGCTTTTTGAATCTGGTAAGATATAGGAGATATGCTCCGGACTGTAAAATTGAGGTCAAAGGTCAAGGTCAAGGTCAGTGATCTGAAAATGGTACACGACTCTCCGAACCAAATTTGGAATCCGTAGCTGGTAAGGTATAGTAGAAATGCTCCGGACAAGCTTTGTGTAAAATCTAGGTCAAAGGTCAAGGTCACAGTGGCCTGAAAATGGTATGCGACACACCGCCATCCCAAGATAAACTCACACATTAAATTTGGAATCCGTAGCTGGTAAGGTATAGGAGATATTCTCTGGACAACCTTTTTTGTAAAATCGAGGTCGAAGGTCAAGGTCAAGGTCACAGTGACCTGAAAATGGTACGCGACACTCCGACATCTGAAGGTGATTTCACACACCAAATTTGGAATCCGTATCTGGTAAGGTATAGGAGATATGCTCTGGACAAGCTTTTTGTAAAATCGGTCAAGGTTAAGGTCATAGTGACCTGGAAATGGTACATGACACTCCGCCATCCCAAGATGAACTCACACACCAAATTTGGAATCTGTAGCTGGTAAGGTAAAGGAGATATGCTCCGGACAAGCTTTTTGTAAAATCGGTCAAAGGTCATGGTCAAGGTCACAGTGATCTGAAAATGGTACGCGACACTCCTCCATCCCAAGATGAACTCACACACCAAATTTGGAATCCTTAGCTGGTAAGGAATAGGAGATATACTCCGGACAAGCTTTTTGTAGCTGGTAAGGTATAAGCGTTTTTTAAAATCGAGGTCAAAGGTCAAGGTCAAGGTCACAGTGACCTGGAAATGGTACGCGACACTCCGCCATCCCAAGATGAACTCACACACCAAATTTGGAATCTGTAGCTGGTAAGGTAAAGGAGATATGCTCCGAACAAGCTTTTTGTAAAATCGGTCAAAGGTCATGGTCAAGGTCACAGTGATCTGAAAATGGTACGCGACACTCCTCCATCCCAAGATGAACTCACACGCCAAATTTGGAATCCTTAGCTGGTAAGGTATAGGAGATATACTCCGGACAAGCTTTTTGTAGCTGGTAAGGCATAAGCTTTTTTTAAAATCGAGGTCAAAGGTCAAGGTCACAGTGACCTGGAAATGGTACGCGACACTCCGCCATCCCAAGATGAACTCACACACCAAATTTGGAATCTGTAGCTGGTAAGGTAAAGGAGATATGCTCCGGACAAGCTTTTTGTAAAATCAAGGTCAAAGGTCAAGGTCACAGTGACAAGAAAATGGTACGCGACACTCCCCCATCCCAAGATGAACTCACACACCAAATTTGGTATCCGTAGCTGATGTGACAAAGGAAATATACTCCGGACAAAAGGTACACACACCCACACACACACACACACCCACCCACCCACCCACCCACACACGCACGGTGCGATCACTATATGCCGCCAAAGCCTAGCTTTGGGGGCATAAAAAGAGAAAAATGTTCTTTTAGAAGTGATGCACTTGAAACTATTTGCAGATGATTGCTTACAGAGCAGTGTTAACCTTTTCCTCAATACAAATGCTTTTTCATGCCTTTGCAAACAGGGTAGACCCAGATCAAATGACTCAAGTAGCAGCTGTCTGATCAGGCTCTGTTTACTTATGAAATCATAATAGATCCTACTCTACAATTTCTACCAATTTTAATACCAAAATTTCCGGTGCACATATGCTATTAAAAAAATTCAGTTAATAAATATTCAAGATGTCATTATTTCTAGCATGAATATTTAACAGGGAAAGACTTAACCCTTTCCCTCATATAAACGCTTTTTCAAACATTTGCAAACAGAGTAGACCCAGATCAGATGGCTCCTATAGGAGCCGTCTGATCAGGGTCGGCTCTTTTTGCTAATGGAATTTGATAGATTTGTCACTTTACTTTCTAAAATGCCTACAACATTCCACCTTCCATATTTCATTACAACTATTTTGTCCATGAATATTCAGTAGGTATTGGAATTTTGAATAAACACAGAACAGGGAAAGGGTTAAACATTAATTACCCTGCATTTTAGGACATCCACTCTCTACATGTGTTTGTAAAGCTGAATAATTCAAATTGGCTCTATTTTTATAAATTTAACCCTTTCCCTGTTCCATATTTATTCCAAATTTCAACATCTGAATATTCATGGACAAAATAGTAAATATGGAAAGTGGAACAGTGTAATCATTTTAGAAAGTAAAGAAACTGACCTTTCAAATTCCACTAGCAAACAGAAAAGACCCTGATCAGACCCTACATGAGGAACTACTAGAATAATGTGTCCATAGTCAAATAGCCGTTAAAGAAGAAGATCAAGAGGCAGACATAGTGGTTCGAGACGAGCCAGCGTCCACAGTTGATCCTGAAGTAGATGACGCAAATACCTCCCCCTGTCGATAATCTCTTAAATTAAGTCATGCACTTTTCATTATATGCTTTACAGTGAAGTTCATACCTGGAAAATGGTAGGAGTTAAAAATCCCTTGTTTAGATACATCTCCATATTAATGTTGTTCCTGTGTAAAAGTTTGAAGTAATTGAAATCCTCCCACTGTTGTATGATGAGTTGGACACACAAGATGTACGTGACGTACGTACAGACATACAGACAGACAAGAGAAAGGCTACACACCTCCCTACTTAACTCTTCCCTCCATAAATATGCCTTTCTACGCCTCTGTAAAAGTCATTTTTTGAAACCATTGTGATAAATAGAGCATTTGCATTTAGGAGTAAAATTTAATACATGTACATGGAATCTATTTATCACAATGGTTTCAAAACAGTACTACAAAATTCTAAAAAAAAATTCCTTTTCTCTATTTAATGCTCCTTTTCGGTAATTTTATTCAAAGAGGTTGGATCTTAAAATAGCCTTTGAGGTAATAGGTTAAAGGTTTACTCATATAGTACCTGTTGGTCATTGTTTTGGAACTGATCCATATCGGGTACGAGGTCTGATGACAAGCCATTGTTGTCCATTATGGTTCCAGACAGGTCATACCCAGGCACTTCTTGACAAGCTTCAGATGATCCAAGAAACTCTGTAAACATAATAAGCAGATATAAGCAAGTGTGTACCCAAAATATCTAACACTTAGAACCTCTAGAAAGTAACCCTTTGAATACAATAAATAGCCTTTCCTCCATAAATATGCCTTTCTACGCCTCTGTGTTCAACCACTTCTTGAAACAATTGTGATAAATAGAGCATTTGCTCCTATGGGAGCAAATGCTCTATTTATCACAATGGTTTCAAACTAGAAAATTCTAAAATTTTACTTTTCTCTAGTTAATGCTCCTTTTGGGTAGATTCATTCAAAGAGGTTGGGTCTAAAAATAGCCTATGGAGGAATGGGTTAACCGGAATTTTAAAAACAATTTTAGGGTTTCAGACTGGTGGTTGCTTAATGCAGGATGAACGTCATGCTGAAAGCTCTTACATTTAGCTACCACATGTATTTAAGAGTCGTATTTATACTCATTTGTTCATCTGAGTTAGAGGGATTTTACTGTACTGAATACTCAAAGCTGAGGCCCATCAGTGTTTAGCTATAGAGACTACATCCAGTATGGAAGGAATAACTGCAAAGGGATTTTAAATGACAAACAGTGCAGACCCTTTTCAGAGGACGCCTAGTTACCTGTAGTCTCATCTAGATCTATGCTGCTTGTACATGCAAGTCTAGTGAGTTTGAAAATTATGTATCCATGGCAACTCTTTGTATGCTGGAGACTTTGAGATAACTTAACCCTTTCCCTGTTCTATGTTTATTTTAAATTCAATACCTTCTGAATATTTATTAACAAAATAGCTATAAAGAAAAAGGGAAGGTGGAACATTGTAGACATTTTAGGAAGCTAAAAAACAGAGCTATCCAATTCTTTTAGCAAACAGAGCAGACCCTGATCAGACGGCTCCTCTGTATGCAAATGCGTGAAAACACATTTATATGAGGGAAATGGTTAAGCAAACAGTTTTAAATGTTAGTTTACATTGTGTCAGTATAATAAAACTCCATTTAGAAACAAGGGCAGGGCCGTTTTTTGTCCAGGGTCATAATTTAAATAGTCTTTGTAGAGGACCATTATATCATGCTACATACCAAAACTCAGTGGTCTAGGCCTTACAGTTTCAGAAGAATTTTTTTAAGAATTTCCTATGAAAAATTGGTTTAAATAATCTTTGTAGAGCACCATAAGATCATGCTACATACCAAACATCAAAGGTCTAGACCTTACAGTTTCAGAGAAGAAGAGTTTTAAAGATTTTCCTATGAAAACTGATAAGCCCCTGGGTGGGGCCATTTTTGGTCCGGGGGTCATAATGTGAACAATATTTCGTTCCCCCTAGCCACTGATGCTTCTGACAAAATTTGGCAAAAATCGGGTCAGCGGTTTCAGAGGAGATGTCGTTTGAAAATGTGGATGGACGCCAGATGCTGGACGCCAGATCGCGGTCACAATAGCTCATCCTGAGCCTTCGGCTCAGCTGAGCTAATAATGAATGGTTAAATAATCAAGAGGGCCATGATGGCCCTAAATCGCTCACCTGGTTACTATAGACATATGCATACACTGTATTTCTATGTAAAAATAAGTAAGCTTCAGATTGGGGCCAATATGAAACCAAGGGCCATAATTTTAGGCCTTGAGTTTCAAATTTGAACAATCTAAATAAAGGAACATTAGATGATGCTTCATATAAGTTTCAAAGTTCCGGGCCTTACAATTTCACAGGAGATTTTAAAGATTTTCCTATGAAAAACTGATAAGCCCCGGGGCGGGCCATATTTGGTGCAGGGGTCATAATTTAAACAATCTTTGTAGAGGACCATTAGATCATGCTACATACCAAATATCAAAGGTCTAGGCCTTACAGTTTGAGAGAAGAAGATTTTTAAAGATTTTCCTATGAAAAACTGATAAGCCCCGGGGCGGGGCCATTTTTGGTCCAGGGGTCATAATTTGAAAATCTTTGTAGAGGACCGTTAGATGATGCTACATACCAAATATCAAAGGTCTAGGCCTTACGGTTTCAGGAGAAGGTTTCAGAGGAGAAGATTTTTAAAGATTTTCCTAAGAAAAACTGATAAGCCCCAGGGCGGGGCCATTTTTGGTCCGGGGGACATAATTTGAACAATCTTTGTAGAGGACCATTAGATGATTCTACATACCAAATATCAAAGCTCTAGGCTTTGTGGTTTCAGAGAAGAAGATGTTTAAGTAAATTGTTGACGACGCACATACGCACGACGACGGACACTGCCCCTCATAATACCTCACCTGGCACAAAGCTAATAAAGAAAATGTGTCCATGGGACACGGATGCCCCCGCTGGCAAACAGGAAGTAGATGAACGACAGACCTGAAAAGGGGAGACACAGTACAACTCACTATGATTATGCTTTAGACCAAATATCAAATCATTCCAGCATACACAAGCCAAGAAATCTTCGACCAAAGATTTTGAGGACGGACGTACGGGACAGACAAGGGTAAAACTTAATGCCCCTGTCGCCTAAAGGCTGGGGCATAAAAAACAAAATTTGCTAGATTTTAATGGAAAATATATGTGACTATATTTTAATGGAAAATATTTGTAACAAGAGTGCCAATGGGCACAATATTCGACTGTCGAGTCCTTGTTCAACATAAACTGAGGTTAACATATTTCTTAAACGCAAATTCTAATATCAAAATTAATGTGCGATGTTCCAAGTTTCAAGGCTTTATCTCAAAGGGTTATTTAAGTACATGTAATTGGACTTTAACAAAAAGATTAAACAAAAATTCTAAATTAAAAAGGGACAAAACTCTGTCAAAATGCTTGACAGTTATGTACTCTTGCCTACAGATGCCGCTTGTGATGGTGAACAAGTGTTCCAAGTTTCAAGGCTTTATCTCAAAGGGTTATGTAAATAGGTGGACTTTAAATAAAAACGGTCATAACTCTGTCAAAATACTTGACAGAGTTATGTACTCTTGCTTACTGATGAAGCTTGTGATAGTGAACAAGTTTCAAAAGTTTATCTCAAAGAGTTATGTAAATAAATGGACTTTTCGACATAAATTGAGGTTAACATATTTGCTTAATGCAAATGCTAAACGCAAATTCAAAGTCTGACTGTGCGACCTTGACCTTGGATATACATACCGGGACACACCTATGCTACTGAATCATTTCCAGATAAACAATGTGGTTTAACTTGAGAAGGATCCATCAAGCAGAACTTGAGTTAAAGATGTTACAGACAGACTGACATTTAACATATTTGCTAAACACAAATTCTAAGTCTAATTATGCAACCTTGACCTTGGATATACAAACCGGGACTGGACATGCTATGGTAGCATGTCCAGATAAACTTTGTGCTTAAATTTGAGAACACGATCCACCCAGCCAAACATGAGTTAGAGATGTTACAGACAGACAGACGGGCAGACAGGCAAACAGACAGACAGCGCCATTCCATAATACGTCCCGTTTTTTCAAATGCCCAGCGTATAGAAATAGTTCAGAAAATTATTTACTGCTATATTTACTTTTATTTTTTTTAATTCATGAAAAATGTTTACTTAATATTTCTTCTAAAAAGAGCAAACATTCACTTCAACGAATTTATTCATGTTGCACGATCACATACAAACTACATGTATAGTCAAGTATGTCTCCTTTCAAATTGGCATTTGCAAGGCCACACATACATTCACCAAAATGTCCCATAGATAATATAATCTCTTTGTCTTGTAAATTATAGTAATAGTTTCGTGTTTACATCAGCAGGTTTAAATCCCATTTAAAGGCTGAAGATATAGAATTAATTTTGTCCGTCCATCCCTACTTTCAACTGTCTGCCCACATGTACGTCTGTCTATCGTATGTTTTAACAGTGTTTATTCATCTCGAGGTGTTGTCTTACTCATTACCCCAACACTAACTGAAGTGGGCTACTGAAAATTCATAGATGCAATGTGCATTATCTGAGTTTGTGCACCTTAGGGGTTAAGCCAAGTTACAGCCCATGAATTAGTAAAACATTGGTGACAATGTGATAATTTAGAGCAGTGATAAATCTACAGCTGTCAATGAAAATATAAACATGTACATGTATTGATGTATCATCAATATAACAAATATAGATTCAATTAGAGTTGTGAGGAACATACGTACAAACATATCTGTTTCAAATGACTCAAAATGAGAAATCATTCACACCTTGAGCTGTTTGAAAGTGTTGTAGACTCGCGAATTAAGAGGTGAACACAAATCATGTAGTTCTAGATCTAATGGAAACTTTGAATTATGTAGGAAATCGAGCTGATAAGACATCAATTTTGACTGTACTATAAAATATATAATCAACTTAAGGTTATCAAAACCAGACAAAATTTGGATTGAAAAAGAAAATGTAATGCGCAAGATAGATGCCCTGGTAGCTACAGGAAAAGGGAGAAGAGTGTTCACTCTGTCTGAACAACTACACGTCTCTTACCAATAGTCCTTAACCCTTTCCTCCATAAATACGCCTTTCTACACCTCTGTAAAAATCACCTGCTGAAACCATTGTGACAAATAGAGCATTTGCTCCTATAGGAGCAAATGCTCTATTTATCACAATGGTTTCAAACTACAAATTCTAAAAAATTTTCCTTTTCTCTAGTTAATGCTCCTTTTCGGTAGATTTATTCAATGTGGTTGGATCAAAAAATAGCCTATGAGGGAACGGGTTAAACATAGAGGAGCTTACATGAGGGTTCATTACAAATCATTTTTATGAAAGCTTTAGCAAGTGTCATATCCATTATAGCAAACTGGTTTCATAAAAAAACAATTTGTAATGAACACTTGTAAGATTCATTTCATCACATAAGTCTTAAAAATGCCATAGAAATTTAAACAGGCTATGGCCGACGGCTGTTTCGGCCATTGCTTACAAACAGTGTAGTTATACAACAGATGACTCACATGGAGTGCTACGATTTGCTAACACTTAAATGAGCGCTACGATCGGCTAATGATTGCTAATTTGCATATAAATATACTAGTGCATTTCCGTGAAATATGGCATTCTATTACGGCACTCCTACACGGCAGATTATGTGATGAATTGTATTATGATTTAGGGGACAATCCACTGACATTTTTTTTCCAGCAAATGGTCGTTTCTTGGCTATGTGAACTTCAGTACTAATCAGTTTTGTTCATTTGATTAGTAACTATTGCAAACAGTCAACAGTTAATTGTTCGATTGATTTAAAATAGTTCATTACATACATTGTCAGGGGCCAGTACATAATTACAGTAAAACCTCTCTATAACGGCCACTAAATTACATCAAGTAATTTGTGTTAAAGGCAGGTGGCTGCTTAAAGCAATGTGAAAGTAAAACAGAACGCTCCAATAGGAGCGTTCTGTTTTACTTTCACTTTGCTTTAAGCAGCCACCTGCTCTAAATACCAACTAATTAACATATTCTAGTGGCCGTTATAGAGAGGTTTTACTGTAAGTCAAATGGGATGCTCTAAATCAGACAGTAATTTCACAGAGTTGAATTTAAAAAATCCATGGTAAACAGAGCTGAATTTTAAATGTTCAGTGTATAATTTGTATACTCCCTAAATGCTTGTTTTGATGTTGCTTATAAAGCAGTGTGTGTCATACTACTTACTCATCAGCCTAATTTACAAGACACTTTCCTATAATTTATGGGATGGTGACTTTCGAAAGGGTGATTTTCTTACAGATTGTCTTCATGATTTTGTGTTCTTATGTATGAGTTTATGACACATCAGACACATTTCCTGACCCTCAAGTTTGGTTTTTGTGTTGCAATAATTGTTTTAACTGTAAAAGTTCAAATACAAATTTCATGAAACTATATTTTTATGAAGTTGAGTGTAGTGTTCAACTCCTATTTGTCATACTTAATATCAAAATGATACATCTGGGTCCATGCTTATAAAGCTTTTAGTCGAGTCTGAGAACGTTCTCAAGCATTTGATTGGTCAGATTTGAGCCTTTGGCTCAAATCTGACCAATCAAAAGCTTGAGAACTCAAATCTGACCAATCAAAAGCTTGAGAACGAAACTCAGACTCAACTAAAAGCTTTATAAGCATGGACCCAGAAGTGGATAAATTCATGCTATATAATCCCACTTCATACATATAACCTGATTTTGTAACTTATATAACTGTCCGAGCTCAAGATATATCTGTTAAAAACCCAGATGATATGAACACAATGTGTACATTTCTATAGCTTATACATTAACCACTCATTTCATATAGTTAATTGTTAATTAATATTTGAACCATTTCAGAATTAGGCCCCAGAGACATTTAAAAATTCAATATTCACAACTTTTTAGACATACAACAAAGTTACATGTAGTTGAAATTTCACATTTGTATTCAGTGATTTGTCCAAATTATTTGAGAAAGGGTCATTAATTAGATTAACTGTTTAACCCTTTCCCTCATATACACGTGTTTTCACGCATTTGCAAACAGAGTAGACCCAGATCAGACGGCTCCTAGAGGAGCCGTCTGATCAGGGTCTGCTCTGTTTGCTAATAAAAATTGATAGATCTGTTTCTTTACTTTCTAAAATGTGTACAATGTTCCACTTTCCATATTTCTTTATAACTATTTTGTTAATGAATATTCAGTAGGTAATGACATTTGGAATAAATACAGAACAGGGAAAGGGTTAACATGTGCAATAGCACATGGACATAGGAATTTTTAGCCATGGCAGAAAATGTGTTAATTAGTTTTTAAAAGGTATTTAGGGTCCTATAGGAGCGTTCTGTTTTACTTTCACCTTGCTTTAAGCAACCACCTGTCTTTAACACAAAGAACTTGATGTAATTTAGTGGCCATTATAGAGAGGTTTTACTGTATATCATAAGCAAACAGAGCAGACCCTGATCAGGTGGGCGCCTATAGGAGCCATCTGATCAGGCTCTACTCTGTTTGAGAAGGTATAGAAAGGCGTATTTATGAAGTAAAGGGTTAAAGTTATCATAATGGTATCCAACTAACCTACCTTCTACCTTATGTATTCAAACAAACATACTAGTAAATAGTGCAGACAAAGATCAAACAGCTCCTGAAGAAGTAGTATCAGCAGGCTACACACATACCTACAGTAGTATCAGCAGGCTATACACATACCTACAGTAGTATCAGCAGGTATACACATACCTACAGTAGTATCAGCAGCTATACACATACCTACAGTAGTATCAGCAGCTATACACATACCTACAGTAGTATCAGCAAGTATACACATACCTACAGTAGTATCAGCAGGCTATACACATACCTACAGTAGTATCAGCAGGTATACACTACAGTAGTATCAGCAGGTATACACATACCTACAGTAGTATCAGCAGGCTATACACATACCTACAGTAGTATCAGCAGGTATACACATACCTACAGTAGTATCAGCAGGTATACACATACCTACAGTAGTATCAGCAGGTATACACATACCTACAGTAGTATCAGCAGGCTATACACATACCTACAGTAGTATCAGCAGGCTATACACATACCTACAGTAGTATCAGCAGGTATACACATACCTACAGTAGTATCAGCAGGTATACACTACAGTAGTATCAGCAGGTATACACATACCTACAGATAAAGGTGTGTACCCAAATACTAAACTCGACATTTCTCCACCAATCCCTATACTGTGACCACTCTTTAGAATCGTCTCTTCGAGACAATTCTAAAGAATGGACATAGTCTAGGGTTTGGTGGAGAAATAAAGGAGTTATTTTTGAAAATGTTTAAATTTACGCATTTTATCTGGACCTCTATATACTCTTTGTACATTGTATGTCTAATTTAACCTTTTTCCTTCATTTAAACACTATAGATCTATAAATTTCCATAAGCAAACAGAGCAGACTCTGATCAGACGGCTCCTACAGGAAACATCTGACCAGGGTCTACTCTGTTTGCAAATACTTGAAAAGGTGTATATATGAAGGAAAGGGTTAAAGCCATGAATAACTTGAAACAAACAAACAAAACGACGGTCGATAAAACATACACCTACCAATGCCATCCATTTTTTGAAGATCTGTACATTGTACTTGACTTTTAAAACTGGCTATAATTTATGTCCCGTCTTTCACACACTATATGGAAAACTAACACACTGTTATATCCAAGTAGTCGAGCAAATGTCAGTGTTTAATATTCAAAGTTATTTCATATGTATCCCTGTGTGATGAAAGAAGAATTCTTCAACATATCCTGAACCGCCATAAACTAACATTCACAAATCTGGCCCCATGCTTATAAAGCTTTTAGTTGAGTCTGAGTTTGTCCTCAAGCTTTTGATTGGTCAGATTTGAGTTCTCAAGCTTTTGATCTGGGTCTACACTATTTGCAAAGGCAAGTACATGTACTCTTGTTTCTCACAGTGTTAAAGAAGCAAGATGCTTGAAAGGTGAGGCATAACAAGACAGTGTTAATTCTAAAATGCCAAAACTGTCTTTTTATAGCAAATCGTACAAATGATGCTAACACAATGTTAGTTCAAGATATTCACAGCTGCATCTGTTAACTGTTGATTTATTGTCATAGTGCAGCTACCATTATTTCCCCATCCCATTTTGTATGTTAACCCTTTCCCTATTCTCTGTTTATTCAAAATTCCAAGGTAGACACTGTTGAATCATATCTATGTTATATGTTGAATCATATAGATCTATATTATATCATAAGCAAACAGAGCAGAACCAGATCAGAGGGCTCCTATAGGAGTTGTCTGATCTGGGTATAATCTGTTTGCAAAGGTGTATTATAAAGGCTTATTTATTGAGTTACGGGTTAAGTCTCTCCTACAGAGATTGGCACTATGTGCCTGTGATATCAACAAGACCACCTCGAAGGATTTCTCAGTTTGGCTGAAATTTCAATGACCCCATCATTACTTATTCTTAGCACAGTTAGCACCATATGAATAACTTTTTGCATGATAGTCTCATACTCATGATAACGTGGAATCAGTTTGGATCCAGGTGGGATGCATTGGTGTCTCACCAGTCAGCACCATAGGAATAACAATTTGCATGATATAGTTACACATTATTCGATTCCCTCATAGACAATAGTATCTTTAGACCCAACCTCTTTGAATAAATCTAGCGTCATGGAGCATTTACTAAAGACAAGAATGTCAAAGGAACACATGTGTCACCTTCTGGGAGAAATGTTAGAATAAATAAAAGAAAGTGTAACGGACAGACAGACAGACAGATGGACAGACAGACAGACGACAGAAAAGTGATCCCTATGTGACACACTGCCTCTCGGCAGGTGTCACTGCCTCTCGGCAAGTGACACAAAAAGGAACATTTTAGAATTGTGTAGTTTTAAAACCATTGTGATAAAAAGAGCATTTGCTCCAATTGGGCAAATGCTCTTTTTATCACAATGGTTTCAAACTTTCACAAAATGACTTTTACAGAGGCGTCTAAAGGTGTCAGTATGAGGGAATGAATTAATGATTATTTTCAGTCAGTTGGGATCCAGATGGGGGATGCCTTGGTGTCTCACGAGGATCAAAACTGTCTCACACTCTCAGTCTGACTTTAAATCTGAGGAGATATAAGGGAACTACACCAGTCAACAACATGACAGAGTTGCTTGTTTAATAGACAGCTCCTAAGTAAGCAACGAGCAGTGAACCATAAAAATCAGTGCAGTCCACTTTTTGGGGGAATCAGCATTCTGTCAGCATATCGGCAGCAAACTTTTTCAATGTGATATTAAAACCTGCATGAGAAAATCGTGATTTTCCCCCCTTTACATATCTTAGATGGGCTGCAGTAATGCCGACACCCCTAAATCGTGGAAGGTACAATCATGTAATGCAAAGTACATTCACGGTTCACTGCTAGTTATTTAACTACCTATAGGAGCTGTCTAATCAGGTTCTGCTCTGTTTCTTTAACCCATTCCCTCATAGGCTATTTTTAGATCCAACTTCTTTGAATAAATCTACCGAAAAAGGAGCATTTAATAGAGAAAAGGAAACTTTCAGAATTGTATCTAATCAGGTTCTATTCTGTTTACTTAAGAAACAAGGGCATGTTGTATTGCTATGCAAGACATGAGTCCCCCACCGGACTGAAAAAAAACTCCACTCTCCCCACCCCACCCACCCATGGTGTGGTTGACCATGGTATATACATGACCACCTGAATGGTATTAGTACCTACTTTCATACATTGAATCAGTAAATAAAAAGTTATTGTCCCGACAAGAAAATATGAAAAAGGGGAGTAACTCCAAAAATATTGATGCTAGAGTTATTGCCCTTGTGCATGACACTACATCTCATCATGCTTGTTCCATATGAGAAGTTTCAAATCAATTGAACCAGTACATAAAGAGTTATTAACTGGACAAGAAAATATGAAAAGGGGAATAACTCCAACAATATAGATGCTAGAGTTATGGCCCTTGTGCATGACACTACCCCTCATCATGTGTGTTCCATATGTGAAGTTTCAAATCAATTGAACCAGTAGATAAAGAGTTATTGTCCGGACAAAAAAATATGAAAAAGGGGAATAACTCCAAAAATATTGATGCTAGAATTATGGCCCTTGTGCATGACACTACTCCTGATCATGCTTCTTCAATGTGTGAAGTTATAATGAATTTGGCCTAACTTTGTAGGAGATATTGCCCGGACACGAAGTGTGACAGACGGACTGACAAGAAAATATGAAAAAGGGGAAGAACTCCAAAAATATTGATGCTAGAGTTATGGCCCTTGTGTATGACACTACCCCTCATCATGATTGTTCCATATGTGAAGTTTCAAATCAATTGAACCAGTAGATAAAGAGCTATTGTCCGGACAAAAAAATATGTAAAAGGGGAATAACTCCAAAAATATTGATGCTAGAGTTATGACCCTTGTGCATGACACTAGCCCTCATCATGCTTCTTCAATGTGTGAAGTTATAATGAATTTGGCATAACTTTGTAGGAGATATGGCCCGGACACGAAGTGTGACAGACGGACGGACGGACGGCCGGACGGCCGGACAGACTGACACACGGGATCGAGCAAACCTATAGTCCCCCAACCGGTAACCGGTGGGGGACTAATAATACATATCTGATTCTACAGTTTTCTCCATGGCCAAAACTTCCTGCATTCAGTCCCCATTTAACCCTTTCCTCCATGAATATTCATGTAAGAAATAATTGCATTATGAACGCAGGAAGTTTGGGCCATGGCAGAAACTGTAGAATTATATCTACATATATATTACAGTAAAATCTTGATTATTCGAATTTTCTGTTTATACGAATTTAGATCCTTATAGGCAGGTGGCTGCTTAATGCATGGTGAAAGTCATGCAGAAAGCTCCTAGAGGAGCTTTCTGCATGACTTTCACCATGCATTAAGCTGCCACCTGTCTTAAAGGTCGATCATAATACGAATTTTAGTGTTCGAGATTTTACTGTATATCAAAAGCAATCAGAGCAGACCCTGATCAGATGGCTCCTATGTAGGAGCCGTCTGATCTGGGTCTTCTCTGTTTGCAAATGCATAGAAAGGGGTATTTATGGAGTAAAGGGTGAAGAAATAATACAGATCTGATTCTACAGTTTTCTTCAGGGCCAAAACTTCCTGCATTCAGTCCCCTTTTAACAATTTCCTCCATCAATATTCATTATAAGAAATAATGACGTCATGCATATTAATTAGATTAATTTGTTATAATAGCACATGAACAGAAGAATATTTGGCCATGGCAAAAACTGTAGAATCATATCTATATTATATTATAAGCAAACAGAGCAGACCCTGATTAGATGGCTCCTATTGGAGCCATCTGTTCTGGGTCTACTCTGTTTGCAAGGGGTAGAAAGGCGTATTTATGGAGTAAAGGGTTAAAGAAATCAATTAATTAACTCTCATTGGGGATTGAAGACAGGTCAAATTGGAATCCTGAAGCAGACAATAATTGTGACAGGCTGAATATGATTGGCTGCGGTGGGTCTACATGAATATTCATCAAATAAATGGTTAACAAATATGTCCTCTGCTTCAACATTCAGGGCTAACTTTTCCTCATTTTTTTTTTTTTTTAAATCTGAATCCGAAGAATAAGCTTTTCTCTAAAATAGAAGGGGTCCGAGCACTCCAAATGCAGGAAAGTGAGTAATCAGGCAGCCAAAGGAATGCAGGGTTGGATCAAGGGCAAACCCCTAGGGTGAATAGGGAAGGGACCCTAAGAAGCCTGCAGCGCGGGCCGGGGAACAGGGAAGGGTCCTAACCTACTCTCGGCTGGGCCGCGCTAAGAGAAAGAGAAAGGCCTAGTTATCCTTCCTTTCTTTTGGTGGTCTCATACGAGGCTTGTGAATAGCAGCCAAAACCTCTGGTATCTTTCAGAAACCAGACCGGAGGTGGTCTCCTAAACTTTGCCTCATAAACGAGGTTCGGAGACAAAGGGAGAAGCCCACAGTTCGTCTTAAGACAATTCCTGCAGAGCAGACGCAGACTGGTGAAAGGTGTCATGGAGGCAAAAAGATGTGACCCCCTCTGTTGGCGCTGACGCAGCTCCCAAGGCTTAAAAATGAAACAGAGACCGAGGGAGAGGAAGCTCTCATAGCCAACCTAGGGCTGTCGGAATCCCGGAGTGGATCGGAACAAACATCCCAGGGTAGTAGACAAAGGAAGCCGGAGGATTCGGAAGCAATCCTTACACGCCTTGTCGAAAGAAAAAGGCTGAGGTTCAGAATCATCTGAGGGGGGGAAGGGGAGAGGGAGTGGGAGTGGGACCAATCACAGGTACAGAAGCATGTAATGTGGGGGGAAAATGAATTAACTGTTCCCTGAGAGGCATTAGCAACAAACCCTGCTTGTTGTATAGGCCAGGAGGGCTGTTGGGGGCCAAAGCCAGGGGGAGCCCAAGCAGAAAGGGGGATGGGGGCCACTGAGGGGGAGTCCCATATCCCTGTTGGGTGGGATGCCAGTAAGACAAGGCTTGCTGGTTCCCAAAGCTGAGTGCTGACTGACAAGAGTGACCTGCCAAAAGATCGGCGTCTACATTAAGAGTGGTGGCGGGACCTAGATCCTTGCCTATATTGAGAGTGCATGATAATGGCAATTCTCATCAGAAGAGTAAGGGGCTTCTACATGGGGCTGGGGAACCCAAACTGTGCTCTGACAAACACAGGAAACAGGGCTGACTAGACAAGAGAGAGTGTCTAGCACGCACTGTAGGAACTTCCTGATGACTTTGACTAGTCAAAAACGGGCCGGAAAGTGTCTAAGGGCTGTGTAAAGACATTTTGCCTGGTGGAAACCAAAGATCCAGAATATTGACCAGTCTATTGGTTTCCTGGTTGAAAGACTGGACCATTCCATGAAAGGACCAGTGTAGAGAGAATGCCATGTGACGTCACTGGGCAAACTCGATCGGTCAGTGTCTGAAGGCTGTCCAATGACAGATTTCCCTGTAAAAACCAAAGATCCAGAAGATTGACCGGTGAAATTTGGTCTCATGGTCGAAAGACCAGGTCGATCCACAAAAGGACCGGTGAAGAGAGAATGCCCGGTGACATCACTGGGCAAGCCTACCGGGACACTGGATATCAAGACCAGTCTGTGCTGTGACATCACTCGGCAAAATGACTGGGAGCCCAGATACAAGGACTCAGTGGCATCACCAGGTAAGGACCCAGTGAAAGTACTGGGCCGGGGCCCGGTATGCGCAATCGCTGTGACGTCACTGGGCAATATGACCGGGTGCCCAGGAACACCAGTGGCAGGTATCCAGACCACGACTGACCGGGCAAACTGGTACTCAAGGTACTGGTACCTGGCAAAACCCTACTGGGAGACGACTGATGGTAAGAACTGGTGGATAAGACACTGAGAACCGCAGTCAAGTGCACTGAACCGAGGCAGAACAGAGAACCCTTACCAGGTACAGAAGTCGGAAGCTGTGAAGTGACCGAAATCTGAGAAGCCAGCTGTACAGAGGATAGCACAAAAGGCAACGGTTAGCGGAAGAGGAAGCAGTAGATTTCTTCCTAGACTGAGAAGACACTGCATTGTCAGTGTCTGACAGAGTGGGAGTGGCTGACGCAAAGATGAGAATTTCCTCCAGTGAGCAGCCAACTCCTAAGTCTCAGGTGGTCCAGAGGGATGAGACCGGACAGGGCTGAGATGCGGAACACCCACAGCAGGCTAGGCATACTGAGTGGGTATCCCAACCCGCTGCAAAGTGACCGGAAGAAGCTTTGTGTTAGCCAGACATGCATGCTTAATGCAGGGTAAAAAACAAGCAAAATAGGTCAAACACGAAGATCATTACAAACAATTGATATAATACGATAAACATAATATATAAGATTGGGCTGCGACTGATTACACAAAAAAGCTGGAAGTTGTGATTGTGGCAAAGAGTAAAAAAAAGGTATTAAACAGGAGATGAAATTTTATGCACAAATTGGCCGACTGGAAATAGCCAATGATTATCCCTTTACGCCATGAATATTCATGTAAGAAATAATGACGTCATGAATATTAATATTGAATTAATTCTTATAATATAACATGGACTCAGGAATTTTATATATAGTATATGACAAGAAAACAGAACAGACCCTGATAGGAGCCGTCTGATCTGTGTCTACTCTGTTTACAAAGGCGTAGAAAGGCGTATATACATGTATGGAGGAAAAGGTTATAGCATGGGGGCATAGGCTAAATAGTGTGTGGCTATGCGAGCTAGCCGTGCTGTATCTATATATTTTGCTACTAAAATTCATGTGTCTGTTATTATCATTATAAATTAATCTTTAGACTTAATAATCATGACATTATTATTTCTTACATGAATATTCATGGAGGAAAGAGGTTAAGGGACAGGGGTCACTGTCAAGACAAATCTTCCGCTTAAACCAAGAAAGGTGGGTAATATAGGACTCAGTTGTTTGTATTTTAGTTTAAGTTTCTGTTTTGTTGTTTGGTTGCAGTTATCAAATATTTTCCTAAGAAAAACTGATAAGCCCCGGGGCGGGGTCATTTTTGGTCTGGGGGTCATAATTTAAACAATCTTTGTAGAGGACCGTCACTATTAGATAATGATACATACCAAATGTCATAGGTCTAGGCCTTACAGTTTAATAGAAGATTTTCAAAGAGGTTCACTGAAAAATATAATGGGACTTTAATAGCACTTTTAATTTTCATAAATGAGATGCGATTCTCTCCCATGAATGGTTCAGGTAGTAAATGGTAATACAAGTCATTTACTGATCTGGTTGAAAAATGTACAGTAATTTTTGTTATTCATTATTTTGTCATCTTGTGGCAATTTGGTTATTATTTTTTCTTTAACCCTTTCCTTAACCCTTTCCTCCATAAATACACCTTTCTACGCCTCTGTAAAAATCACTTTATGAAACCATTGTGATAAATAGAGCATTTGCTCACAATGGTTTCAAAACAACACAATTCTAAAGTTTTCCTTTTCTCTAGTAAATGGTCCTTTTCAGTAGATTTATGTAAAGAGGTTGGGTCTAAAAATAGCATATGGAGAAATGGGTTAATGAACATTTTTGCATGAAATGATCACATCTGTATATTCATTAATCTATTTTTCATAAGGTAAATTTTTCAAGGGAGTCTTTTTAGACAAATATTTTATGATCAGATCTGTATTATTTCATAATCAAACAGAGCTGACCCTGATCAGACGGCTCTTACAGGTGCCATCGGATCTGAGTCTACCCTGTTTGCAAAGGCGTGAAAAGGTGTTTACATAAGGGAAAGGGTTAAACAAATATGGAATTGCGTTACATGAGTAAAAGTAAAAAAAAAATTTAATTTCTTCATATATACACATTTTCACGCACTTGCCACCACAGTAGACCCAGATCAGATGGCTCCTATAGGAGCCTTCTGATCTGGGTCTGCTGTTTGCTTTTGACATGATATAGATCTGGTTCTACAGTTTTTGTCAAAGCAAATAATCTTGTTGAAAAGTTAACCGTTCACTTGCTGAATTTTAAAATACATTTCTCCTTCTTTACCCATGCCCTGTTGAATAATTACATATATCTTCATTGTGTACAAGTATTTCGCTGTGCAATCA
This sequence comes from Azorinus chamasolen, assembly GCA_963576725.1. Taxonomy (NCBI): domain Eukaryota; kingdom Metazoa; phylum Mollusca; class Bivalvia; order Cardiida; family Solecurtidae; genus Azorinus; species Azorinus chamasolen. Next base: position 37,297,728 of record OY755246.1, on the reverse strand, counting down.
CTGCTGTGGAGTGCACTGGTTGCACAATCAATTTGTAAATAGTGCAGACCCTGATGAGACAGCTCCTGCAGGAGCTGTCTCATCTGGGTCTTCACTATTTACAGGTACGTATATTGACGTGAATAGCAAGCGAAGGGTTAACATAAATATTCATGTGATAATTTCTTACATGAATACTGAACAGGGAAAGAGTTAACTGCAAGTTTTCGTCGCTCAGCTACACATTTGTGTAATTAACAGTAATATATCCAATATTTCAGCTTCTGACTATCGAAATATTAAAATCCTGAAGGAAAATGTCTAGGGCTGATCATAGCCACTAAAACCACAATCATGACAGTATCATGATAGTCAAACAAGAAATGTGTTACAGTAGGTAACAAATGCCCCAAAAGCAAAGCACTGACATTGAAATGTGTTTTGTAGGCATGTCTGTATATGCTATTGCTATATGAAACTAAACTAAACTAAAATACTGCACAGGGTGACCTGAATTTGAACTAAAGTAACCTTGGACAAGAAAAGACTTAGCAACAATGTGGACATAATGTAAAATACTCAATTTTAACTGTAAATGTGAAGGTATTTCTACCACTGAGGTCAAAGATCAAGGTCACAGTGACAAGAAAACGTTACACAGCACTTTGCCATCCCTAGAACTACTCGAACATAAAATTTGGCTCTTTACCTTAAGTAAGAGATATGCTCCAGACAGGGTGTTCCTATAATTGAGGTCACAGGTCAAGGTCACAGTGACTTGAAAATGATAAGCAACACTCTGCCAAGATGTAGTCACACAATGATTTTGGTTTTCATACCTCTGGCAATTAAGATATGCTCTTGACAAGGACAGAGGTCAAGGTGAAGGCCACAGCAACCTGAAACTTGTATGTGAAACGCCGCCATCCAAAGATGTACTCACACACCAAATTTGGCATTGCTATCAAAAGTATTGTAGGAGATATGCTCCAGACAAGGTTTTCCTCTAGCTGAGGTCAGATCAAGGTCAAGGTCACACTGACCTGAAACTGGTATGCAACACTCCTCCATCGTAAGATGTACTTAAACGCCAAATTTGGCTTTTATAGGAAATTGTAGGAAATTTGCTCCGGACAAGGGTTTTCTATAGCTGAGATCAGGTCAAGGTCACAGTGACCTGAAAATGGTATGTGACACTCCACCATCTCCAGATGTACTTACACACCAAATTTGGTATTCCTTCCTCATGTATTACAGGAGATATGCTCCGAACAAGGTTTTTCTATAGCTGAGGTCAGAGGTCAAGGTCACAGTGGCCTGAAAATGGTATGTGAAACTCCACCATCCAATGATGTACTCTAACCTAAATGTACAGTCGGCTGAGCGGTCATTCGGACTGAAAGTAGACTATAACTAGGTACTTTTTTGCATTCCTTCCAAATGTAATACAGGAGATATGCTCCAGACAAGGTTTTTCTGTAACTGAGGTCAGAGGTTAAGGTCAAAGTGACCTAAACATGGTACACAATACTCTGCCATCCCAAGATGTGCCCGCACACAAAATTTGGATTTCCTACCTCAGGTAATACATGAGATATGTTCCAGACATGGTCTTTCTATAACTGAGGCCACAGTCACGGACACATCCGCCTGAAAATAATATGTGACACTTTGTCTTCCAAGATGTATTCAAACACCAAATTTGGCATTCCAACCTAAAGTCAAACAAGAGATATGCTCCAGACAAAGCTGTACACATGGAATCACACACACACAAACAGTTCGATTACTATATGCTTCCAAAGCAAGCTTTTGTCAGATCATTTTTGGGGCAAGGGGCATAAAAATATCAAGATATGTATCACGATACAGTCAAGTATCAAGATATATCGTGATACAAGTTTGGTAATACTATCGCTAATCTATTGATTCTTTCCTAGTGATTTTCATAAAGTTCAAGTGTACCTTTGTAACTGTTATGGTTCAGGGGCTTGAAATCCAGGTCAAACAAATCGGCAGATAGACTGTTTGAATCTTCCAGCCCATACTGAGAACCTCCCACCACTGGGAATACAGGCTTGTCATCAGCGGACGATAAGCTCGACCACATACTGGAGAGACCAGAATCCCTTTCCTTCCACTCCTCCTCTTGTGAGTACAGGGACACAGAATTATCATCATAGAACAGCAGGTACCTGAAATCAGTAATTGATAACAGTAGGTATCTGAAGTCGGTAACTATCTGTAATATTGAAAGAACTATATGATCAAGGTCTACTCTGTTTTGCGAAGGCATGAAAAGACGTTTCTAACAGGGAAGTCCAAATACATTTTTTATGTGAATTAATTTCTGTGCTCAATTAACTTTCAAATTGTTACACACGAAGTTTTGTATAGAAAATAACATCATTTAACGTTTTGTTTGGCCAAAGATTATAAGCAGAAAAATCTAAATTTAGCTGGTATGATGTCAATGAATTATGTACTGTAGACGGTAATTTATAAAGAAATTCTGATCTATTTTTAGATCTATCTATAAGAATTACCAAACAACAAAAGAGAAATTAGATCTGAACAAGAGGGCCATGATGGCCCTTAATTGCTCACCTGGTTACTATAGACTTATGCATGCACTGTATTTCTATGTAAAAAAAAGTCAGATCAAAACTGGGGCCAATATGAAACCAAGGGCCATAATTTTAGGCCTGGAGGTAGAGGACCATTATGTGATGCTTCATACCAAATATCAAAGGTCTGGGCCTTACAGTTTCACGGAAGGAGATTTTTAAAGATTTTCCTATGAAAAACTGATAAGACCTGGGGCAGGGCCATTTAGGTCCAGGGGTCTCAACTTGATTAACATTTGAGGCAAGTTTCATGAAAATCCTTCCAGAGGTATAGGAGATATGGAGCGGACACGAAATTGTTAGACGGACAATTGACCTTCAAATGTGATATTGACCTTGAGACGACATGACTGACACATGTGTTCTTCACAGACTCAATTTAGCTAACATTTGACTCCAAGTTTTATGAAAATCTTTCAAAGGGTTTAGAAGATATGGAGCTTACACAAAAATGTAATGGAAATTGAAGGTTAAAACATTTGACCTTCAAATGTGACATTGACCTTGAGCCAATATGACTGTCACATGTGCTCTACACATTGTCTCAACTTTGTTAACATTTGAGGCAAGTTTCATGAAAAATCTTATAGGTGTATTGGAGATATGGAGCAGACACAAAATTGCTATGAACAGACAGTTGACCTTCAAATGCGACCTTGACCTTGAACTGACATGACTGCATATGTGTTTTGCAAATCGTCTGAGGCAAGTTTCATGAAAATCCTTCCAGGGGTATGGGAGATATGGAGAGGACACAAAGTTACACTTGACCTTCAAATGTGACCTTGACCTTGAGCCAACATGACTGTCACATGTGTTCTGCACCTCCTCTCAATTTTGCTAACATTTGACTAAAGTTTGGTGAAAATCTTTAAAAGGGTTTAGAAGATATGAAGCAGACAAGAAAATGTAATGGAAATTGAAAGTTAAAACACTTGACCTTGAAATGTGACCTTGACGATGTGTGCGGTGGTCTAGTGGTAACGCGCTTGACTATCAGTCCAGAGGTCCGGGGTTCGAATCCCGGTCCCTCCCAGAAATTTCAGAGACGCCTTTCCATGTCTCCCACCCGCATCTCCTCTCCACCCAGGGGTTAAAATGGGTACCTGTGAGGGTCACTCGCCGGTACTGCGGCTGCATGATTGCGCCATATGTTAGCAGTGCTCAATATTGTAGGCCAATGACTCAATGACTAGGGGAGTAAATGTACAGTCGACTGAGCGGTCATTCGGACTGAAAGTAGACTATAACTAGGTACTTTACTTTAGTTGAGGCAAGTTTCATAAAAATCCCTCCAGGCGTATATGAGATATGGAGACATGAAATTGTTATGGTGTCTATATGGACAGACAGTTGACCTTCAAATGCGACATTGACCTTGAGCCGACATGACTGCCACATGTGTTTTGCAAATTGTCTGAACTTGGTAAACATTTATGCAAGTTTCATGATAATCCTTTCAGGGATATAGGAGATATGTAATGGACACAAAATTATACTTGACCTTCAAATGTGACCTTGATCTTGAGCTGACATGACTGACACATGTGTTCTGCACATTAGTGATGGGAATCAGATGGCTTTTCAAAAGAGATAATCGGTTCATGCCAACCGACTAAGCTTCGATTATAATCAGAATCGGTTACTGTGTAACACATGTACTATGTAATGCAGAAAAGTTTTGAGAAAATGGAAAAAGAATGGAAGAGTTTGAAGATTAATTACTTGTCATGTTCTAATGTTATTCAAATGTTTCTCATGCTATTTTTATTTATAGTTTTGTTGGTGGAAGTTGCAAATAAAATGAATTTTATAAAACTATGTTACCAGCTGTTTCTAACTGAATTAATGATTTTTGGTACAGCCTGCAGATGGCTTCGTATATCAAGGCTAAAAATATTTATTAAATGGCAATCTATTTTTGTTTCTCCATCATCTGTCGATTTTCTTTTAAAGCCCTGGTTTGGTTTTTAAAAAAAATCACTTGTTTGTTTTGACATTGTCGGGTCTGGTTTCCATCAGCTAAAATGGTCGCATACAGTTGCTAAGCGATACTGGTGCCCCGTTTTGATATGCTATTTACGACATATACACAATGTAAACCTGGCTAAAGTAATGGGGTGCGTGCAGCTTCACCGGGGTTTTCCCACACGCATACTATAAAATAATAAATAGTAACGGTAGGAGGGAGAAAAAGAAAGGGACAATTAGGATATTTAAGGAATATATACGGCAGTTTCTATCAGTAACTGGTTGACATAATCACTTTTTTATGATATAAATCTTTAGATTTCAATAACACCATTTTTTAATGTTCGAAAAAGCACTCACATTTTTTTCCAGTGCTTGAAATTTCAACCGGCAATTTTAATTTTCTACTGGCATTTCGTGAGCCTGCAAGTGCTAAGTTCTAACCCTGGTTGTTCATTTAATAGCTAATATAGGAATTGTGATATAGTTTTAGTGTTGAAATACCACGAAAATGATTACAAACATGCCGCGCAAAGCATAAGATTACAAATAACTTCAGCTATTTCCGTGATTCTCCGTATTCCTATTAATCAAAGCGCCCAAGTCGCACTCAAGCACTTGGTTTGTACTCAACTGATTTTCAATTATAATCGATTATCGGGATACCATTAATGCACATCGACTCAATTTAGCTAACATTTGACTAAATTTTTATGAAAATCCTTCTGGGGTCATAATTTTAATAATATATGTAGAGGACCATTAGATGATGCTACATACCAAATATCATAGGTCTAGGCCTTACAGTTTCAGAGAAGAAGATTTTTAAAGATTTTCCTATGAAAAGCCGATCAGCCCCAGGGTGGGTCCATTTTTTGGTCCGGGGGTCATAATTTGAAGAGCTTTGTAGAGGACTATTAAATGATGCTACATACCAAATATCAAAGGTCTAGACATTACAGTTTCAGAGATTTTTTTTAAAGGTTTCACCTATAAAAAAGCTGAAAAGCCCCGGGACAGGCCACTTTTGGCCCTGGGGTCACAATTTGAACAATCTTGGTAGAAAACCATTAGTTGATGCTACATACCAAATATCAAAGGGCTAATAAGCCTTACAGTTTCGGAGAAGAAGATTTTTAAAGATTTTCCTTTGAAAAACTGATAAGCCCAGGGGCGGGGTCATTTTTAACCGGAGGTCATAATTTGAACACTCTTTGTAGAGGACCATTAGATAATGCTAAATACCAATTGTTAAAGGTGTAGGCCATACAGTCTAGGAAAAGAAGATTTTTAAAGACTTTCCTATGAAAAACTGATAAGCCCCGGGGCGGGACCATTTTCGGTTCTGGGGTTCTAATTTGAACAATTAGATGATGCTACAAACCAAATATCAAAGGTCTAGGTTTTACAATTTCGGAGAAGATTTTTAAAGATTTTCCTATGAACAAGAGGGCCATGGTGGCCCTGTATCGCTCACCTGGTTTTCTATATTTTCTATATCAAAGCTCTTATCATATAAGTTTCAGAGAAGATGTTTGAAGATTTCACTACATAGCTCTATGTAAACTGACAACCCAAAGGGCAGGGTCACTTTTACCCTGGGTCAAAATTTGGATAATCTTTGAGGCGGTCTACTAGATAATACTACAAAACAAATATCACAGATCTAAGTCTACGGGTCTCAGACAAGAGGCTTTTTAAGTTTTTACTATGTAAAACTTTTGACCCCCTGGGCTGAGGCAGTTTGACGCCAGGGGAAAATTTCAAGAAATCTTAGTACAGGTCCATCAGATGATGCTTAGTAACATACCAAGTTTGGTAGCTCTAGACCTTACGGAACTTGACAAGATTTTTAAAGTTTTCAGTAAATTTTTTGACTCATTTTTTACCCAAGGGGCTTAATTTGAACAATCTTGGTAAAGGTTTACTAGATGATGCTACATACCTTTAACATCACAGCTCTAAGAAGATTTTTAAAGTTTTTATTTCTTTTTGGACATTGTTGCAGAGGTCTGCATGGAATCAAATTCTTTGAACAGTAATTTTAACAAACTTGGTAGAGGTCTATTAGGTGATGCTTCATCCCAAATATCTAAGCTCTAGGGTATGTGGTTTCAGAGAAGAAGATTTTAAAGGTTTTCCTTCATAAGTCTATGTAAAACTGATAAGCCCGGGGGTCTTAATTTGAATAACCTTGGTAGAGGAACATTAGATGATGCTACATACTAAATATCTAAGCTCTAGGATTTGTGGTTTCAGAGAAGAAGATTTTTAAAGATTTTTACATAAACAACTGATAAGCCACTGGGTAGGGCCATTTTTGGCCCCGGGGGTCACGATTCAAACAAACTTGATAGAAGACTACCCATGGTACATTTCTGTGAAATTTAGTTGAAATCCTCCCAGTGGTTTAGGAGGAGAAGCCATTTGAAAAAAATGTGGACGATGCACGACGTACGTCGCATGACAGACACCGGACACATGGCGATCACAATAGCTCACCTTAGCACTTTGTGCCAGGTGAGCTAAAAACTGATAAGCCCCAGGGCGGGCCATTTTTGGTCGGGGTATAATTTGAACAATATTTATAGAGGGCATTAAGATGATGCTACATACCAAATATTAAAGGTCTAGGCCTTACAGTTTCAGAAGATTTTTAAAGATTTTCCTACAAAAACTGATAAGCCAAAGTGCGGGCCATTTTTTGTCCAGGGGTTATAAGTTGAACAGTTTTTGTAAAGGACCATTGGATAATGCTACATACCAAATATAAAAGGTCTAGACCTTACAGTTTGGGAGAAGAAGATTTTTAAAGATTTTCCTATGAAAAACTGATAAGCCCTGGGGCAGGGTCATTTTTGGTCCAGGTGTCATAATTTCAACACTCTTTGTTGAGGATTATTAGATGAAGATTGTTGAGGAAGCATTTCGCACAAAGAAATACACACAATGCCGAATACAGCTCCCTCACAATACCTCATCTGACACTTTGTTCCAGGTGAGCTAAAAATGCACACAACTGGTTCATTATAAGAAATAGTACAGCCCACTGAGGGCCTTATTGCATTATAGTGACCTACCAGTCAACCCAAAGGCTGAGGGCCTTAAACTATTTTCAGGCTGACTGGTAGCTAGGTCACTATAATGCAATTAGGCCCGAAGTGGGCTGTACTATTTCTTATAGTATACCGCATGTCTTTGTTCACGAACATATTTTAGCAGTTCAATGTCACTCTGTGATTAACACCCCCACCACCCCCCAACCCCATCCCAACACACACAATTCCCTGTAATAAGTCTATTTCACTTTTTTCAGTCATATTAATCTGCAAAGCAATTAATTATTGCATTTACTGAATCTTACAATAACTTTTTTTTGTATCAATTTTAATCAAGCTAAATTATAAATATTATTTTCCTGAGTAAAATAATATAGAAACTAGAAAATTGTGTCTGTAAGACACAGTTATGCCCCCTTGTAGGTGCTTGCCTAGCTGCACGTAAAATTTCCAAGTCATTTGACCTTGACCTTGGGCTTGTGGGCAGCATGGGCTAGGTGTGCAATGAAAGTATGGATGGTGTTTAATGTGTATATGCAATTCCATGGCAATAGCTACAGTGGTTAGGGAGATATAAGACAATGAAAAAACTGTGACAAAAAACTGCACGTAAATGTGACAACCAACTGCACGTAAAATTTCCAAGTCATTTGACCTCGACTTTGGGCTTGCGGGCAGCATGGGTGGGGTGCCAAATGATAGCACAGATGGTAATTGATGTGTATGTGAAGTTTCATGTGTACAAGTGTAGAAATTACTGACTTATAACACTTGAAAAACTATTGACAACCAACTGCACCTAAAAGCGTGACACACGGACAGACAGACGGACGGACGGACGGACATGTGCAAAACATAATGCCCCCTGACTATCGTCAACGGGGGCATAAAAAGCCCTTTTTTAAATGAATTTCTTGGATTGAAATGTGCAAAACCCAGTATATACAGTAGAACATGTCTTAAGTGACAATTCATCAACTGAACATAGAAGTCTTAAAAAGTAGGTCTTTGTTTGATGAAAGGCACAAAATTGCAGAAAGCTCTTATAGGGGAGCAATTATTACCTCCCTTTAGGACGATAAACATAACTAGTTACAGTATCTTTTTAGGTATGCATTAATCACGTACATATTTATTATTAATAATAAAAATAAGTAATTTCAATGTATATTATACAATCTTTAATTAACTTTCAAAAAAATAAGCTGTTTTATTTTAAAATTTATTAATATATTACTTAAAATGGCGTATTTATTTCAGAGTGTTTTCGTACACGCGGAAACTACCGAAAATTATCGAGCGAAGCGGGCTCTATTGTGTCTCAGTAGGCACTATCACAATTTAGTGACCGGTATATTTTACATAAGTAAAGAAGGAGTGTATTTGGATAAGGTATACTATATTCCCCGAGTATCTTGGTTTAAACCAAGTGGACAATGTGTCTTGTCTGGGACTACTACCTCTAAAGTTGTTTTCTATTCTCCTCTGGTATCAGCTTTGAATGCTGACTCCGCCATTAGTCGCCATTTTTGCTTACTTTCTTTGAGAGCAGATGTATCCTGATGACCACTTTACAGTATCTCATTTGCATTTAGTGGACGATCTGGTCAACTAGGGATTCCCATGGTAATCCCTGTTAACTCCTCCAAAATAAAACAAGTTTTCGAAAATCGTGACTTGTTTATAAGCGTCTTCAAACTGTCGTTTGACAAAAACATCAACCTTTTCAATTTTTTACAAGAAAAAGTGATGCTAAAATATAATTGGACTCTAACAATACATGTATGTGAATACTGTTACATCATTAGAAACCCCCCGATTTTTTAAAAGTCATAAAACTTTGTTGAATTTTATAGGAATGAACAGACATGTTTGACCAAGCTCTGACTGACTCACAATGGATTTCTGAACAACACTATGAATATTAATTAAACCTTTCCCAGTTCAATACTCATGTAAGAAATAATCACATCATGAATATTTATTAGCTAAATTTTTTTATAACGGCATAAATATTATTTGCACATGAATGTTTTGGTATTGTTAGAAATAGTAGAGTACCAAATAAAGTTTATAATAAAGTTTTAATAAAGCCAAATTTGTGAAACACCTTTCACGAACAGCAAGTTGTTACCCTACATATAAGAATTACTATGCTAGTAGTTTGGAAGTTCAGATGTATTTTGGCGAGTTAGAAAAGTTGTTAAATGCCAGCCTTGGCGAGCAGTTAACTACTTTTCTGACGAGCCAAAATACAGCTTAACTTCTAAACTACTAGCGTAGTAATTCTTTTATCATGCAACACCAATAAAGAATGGAGAAAATGAAGAAAAAGAAAGTCTGCTCAAGCAGTTCTGTCCCCTGAATAAAAATACATCATAGTACAATATACATGACGTCATATTGGCGTGCAGTGACGTCGTCGATTTCTACAACATAAACAAACTTGATTTAATCCTTTATATGGACAAAACGTTGAGACAAAGGTGAGCAAATGTGTTAAATTTGATGTTTATGTTAAATTATGCCTTTTCTTCCTTCTGTTTTCCACCTATTGGCTGAATTAAACTTGCATCCCAGTGGGGTCAGTACACATGCACTGTACCTCACAAAATACAGCTTCGACGTGGAAAATATTATGCTAGTAGGAAGTGACAGTATTTTGTGACGTTGCATGATAAAATAGATTCCCCCTTTCCCCACATCAAAAACCCCTGTATCTTTGTGTCCAATTAAATAAAAGTGCCATATAACTACCCAGTCCGAGGGTATGTCCCATTGTTATCAAGAGTACAAAGGGAGATAATCTATATTTTTTAAAAAGCCTATACTTATAAAACATTTGACTACAGATTCTGCCAATACCAAAAATTCATATGTATATTACATGAATATTCATGACTCATATAAGAAGTAATGACATCATGAATATTAATTAGATTATTTGTTATAATTGCACATGAACACAGGAAGATTTGGCCATGACAGAAACTGCAGAATCGTATCTTTTATTATATCATAATCAAACAGAGCAGACCTTGATCAGATGACTCCTTTAGAAGCCATCTGATCTGGGTCTACTCTGTTTGCAAAGGTGTAGAAATGTGTATTTTTTTTAGTATAGGGTTAAAAGGTATATTTATGAAGTGAAGGGCTTGTCAAATCCAAAATATGGTTTTTCCCACTATAAAGTACAATAGTCTTCAATTGCTGTTCAACATAATACATTGTACTCAAAATTAGCAACATTGCATAAATAACCATAAATATCTATTAAGGATGGGAATGTAGTCTGCTCACATAGAATTGTTTATTGTTGTTATTATTCCCAGTCTGTGGTAAACAAAGTTCACCAAGCCTTATTTACCAAACAGGGATTGTTAAACAGGAGTGTCATGATGGCCCTGTATCGCTCACCTCGGGCAAAAAGTCATGTTCTCTAGCATGTATATAGGAATATTGGTTTATTGTTCTAAATATAGCAATAAGCTTACCACCTGGCAGCAAAGTTTTTTACAAAATCACAATCCTTTTAGCACTCTTGGCAAAGGGTCGTCTAAGAAATATTCCCACAAAATTATCACCTATTAATCTAAAAATAAAGCCATGTACAGAAATTTAGCTTCATCAGTGATGGCTAAACAGTAACAACTTTAACAATTTTGGTAAAGGGCAGAGCAACAGAAAAACATGTGTACTCAAGTACTAAAATCATCATTTCTCCTACCAACCCTATGTTGTGACCACTCCTTAGAATCGTCTCGAAGAGTGGTCATAAGATAGGGTACAGTGGAGCAATAAAGAAGTTATTCTTAAAAATGGTATAAATTACGCATCTTATCTAGACAGCTTTAACCCTTTCCTCCATAAATACGCCTTAAATATACGCCTCTGTAATAGTCACTTCTCGAAACCATTATGATAAATAGAGCATTTGCTCCATAGGAGCAAATGCTCTATTTATCACAATGGTTTCTATACTACACAATTATAACATTTTCCTTTTCTCTAGTAAATGCTCCTTTTCGGTAGATTCATTCAAAGAGGTTGGGTCTAAAAATAGCCTATGGAGGAAAGGGTTAAAGGGTCATCTGAGGTGACTAAAACACAAAGCATATACTAGTAACCTGGCATCTAATCAGGATCAAAACTGTTTGGTGCTGTAATTATATGATTTCAGAATAAAATCAATATGTCTCCCTCCCCTAAAGGGGGGAGACATAACAAGATGTGTTTGTGAAACATTATGCCCCCGATATGACCTTGATGTATGACCTTGACCTTGATAAGTCACCCCTAAAAATATTCGCCTCCATAAGTTGCACACCATGCTTGAAGTATGTATGTGCCTATGGAGCAAATTCTATATTTATCACAATGATTTCAAAACGTGACTTTTACAGAGGCGCCAAAATGCGTCACTATGAGGAAATGTGTTAAAAATATGTTAAATGGAATATTTATGATGTCATCGGTTAAAATCAGGTGATTAATTGTTTGAATGCAGAACAAAAATAATGCAGAAAGCTCCTTTTGTCCTTCATTAAGCTTCCACTTGTCTTAACCCTTTACTCCACATATGCATTTGCAGGCAGAGTAGACCTAGATCAGATGTTACTTTAGGAGCAATCTGATCAGGGTCTGCTCTGTTTGCTTATGAAATAATATAGATCGGATTCAAGTTTTTGCCATGGCAAAAAAAAATCTGTTTTCATATACATTTATGAAAATTCAGCTAATTATTATGCATACATTCATTATTTCTCACATGAATATTCATGAGATATAGGTTTAAGCTACCACATCTTAACCCTTTCCTTGTTCTATGTTTATTACAAATTTCAATACCTACTGGATATTGATGGACAAAATAGTTATAATGAAATAAGCACAGCGGAACATTGTAGCCATTTTAGAAACTAAAGAAACAGATCTACCAAATTCTATTAGCAAACAGAGCAGACCCTGATTAGACGGTTCCTTTTTGAGCCGTCTGACATGAGTCTACTCTGTTTGCAGATGTGTGAAAACACATTAACCCTTCGCTTGCTATTCACATCAATTTTCCTACCTGTAAATAGTGAAGACCCAGATGAGACAGCTCCTGCAGGAGCTGTCTCATCAGGGTCTGCACTATTTACAAGTTGATTGTGCAACCAGTGCACACCACAGCAGTGATTGCACAGCGAAATACTTGCACACAGTGAAGATATATGTAATTATACAACAGGGCATGGGTAAAGAAGGAGAAATGTATTTTAAAATTCAGCAAGCGAAGAGTTAATATTCAGGAAGGGGTTAACCACTTCACTGCCATGAAGATGGGTCTGTAATATGTGTAAACAGTTTGGATCCATATGAGACGCGGAGTAACTTGGGAGTCTCATCTGAATGATAACCCTTGGACACCCTATATATCTTACTATGATAACATTGAAGAAACGTCCACTCTAAAACTTGAAGCATGTGTCCGGCAGACAACAATGCTGGCACTGAAAGGGTTAACCCTTTCCTCCATGAATACGCCTTTCTATGCCTTTGCAAACAGAGTAGACCCAGATCAGACGGATCCTGTAGGAGCCGTCTGATCAGGGTCTGCTCCGTTTGCTTATGATATAATATAGATATGATTCTAAAGTTTCAGCCATGGCTTAAAATTCCTGAGTCCATGTGCTATTGTAACAAATTAATCTAATTAATATTCATGAGGTCATTACTTCTTACATGGAGGAAAGGGTTACACTTTTTCTGATTGGTGAAATTAGAATGATTCTACAGTAAAACCTCTCTATAATGGCCACTAAATTGTGTTAATTAGTTGGTATTCAGGGCAGGTGGCTGCTTAAAGCAAGGTGAAAGTAAAACAGAACGCTCCTATAGGAGTGTTCTGTTTTACTTTCACCTTGCTCCTATAGGAGTGTTCTGTTTTACTTTCACCTTGCTTTAAGCAGTCACCTGCCTTTAACACAAAATACTTGATGCAATTTAGTGGCCGTTATAGAGAGGTTTTACTGTATTGTATCTGGGTCAATCCACATAGAAAACTGATTACTTCTACTTTTTGCCTCCTTACCCATCAATGTCAGTACAGATATCCTCTTCCCCTGTTGGAACCAGGAGATCTTGTTCCGCCTCCTGATACTGCCTGAAATAAGAAAACAAGAATGTTCAAAGGAACACAAGTATAACCTGCTTAGAGAAGTATTAGAATAAAATAAAAGAAAGAGTGATGGACAGACAGATGGACAGACAGACGATGGAAAAGTGATCCCTATGTGACATATTGCCTCTTGGCAGGTGACACAAAAATACAGTATGTATCACCTGCTAACAAATGTGTGATTGAAAATAGCAATCAACCTGCAGCATAGCACAAGATGTGAAAGTTACTGTTCTATTATCATGACACTGCGAAATTCGACCCAAATGTCAAAACAAAGTGTGATGAAACTAGAACTATCACCAAATTTAATGGAATACCCCCACTAGCTGACTTGATCGCAAATCAAACAAGATTTGTGCCAGGTTGTGCCAGGGACAGACAGACAGACAGACCAACCGACGGACCAACACATTGACTCCCATATACCCCCTCTCAAACTTCGTTTGCAGGGGTATAAAGACCAGAGTGTGTATCACCTGCTTACAAACGCATGATTGAAAGTAGCAATCAACCTGCACATAGCACAAGGTGTGAAAGTTACTAGTCAGTTAGACAGCTGACACTGCGACATTCGACCTAACGTGTCAAAATAAGGTGTGATGATAAAAAGCATGATCGACATACACATAGACAGCAGTGTGCTACCCCACTTGAGCAGCTAAAATTCGTACTGATGTATCTAAATCTCTTACTTCTCAGCCAAATGCTATCTTATTACAGTAACAGTCTGCTTAGCAACCGTGCTGAAATTAAGAGTATTCTAAAATTATGACAACTTGTTGAAAAAAAAAAGATTTTTCAATGGTCTTAGGTTTCGAGAAAATGGAAAGTCTGCTATTACATAGTACAACCATTTTCTGGGGAACGAAAGGACCAACGGTGTTGTTTTAACCCTTCACTCCATAAATACCCCTTTCTACACCTTTGCTAACGGAGTAGACACAAATCAGATGGCTCCTATAGGAGCCGTCTCATCAGAGTCTGCTCTGTTTTCTTATGATATAATATAGATATGATTTTACATTTTCTGCCATGGTGAAAGAATTCCTGTGTTCATGTACTTTGATAACAACTAGAATTGTTTTTGATACAAAAACTGACATCTCCCCCAACAGCCTGCCCCCACGTGGACAAAATTTTTAAAGTCCCATAACTCTGCAGAAAATCATCAAACCAGAACAGGAATAAGATATGCACATATAGACATGGTGCAAATAAATCCTATGAAGTTTCATGAAAATACAACCAAAATTTTGGAGAAACCGTGCAGACAAAATTTTATATGTAAAAATTTCAAAATCCCATAATTCTGCAGAAAATCATCAAACCGGAATAGAAATATGATATGCACAACTAAGCATAGTGCTGATCAATCCTATGAAGTTTCATGAAAATCTGAACAAAGGTTTTTGAGAAACCGTGCAAAGTTTTCCATATAAAAATTTCAAAGTCCCATTATTCTCTGCAGAAAATCATCGAATCGGAACAAGAATAAAACATCCACAACTAGGCATGGTGCTCATCAATCCTATGAAGTTTCATGAAAATGCAAGAGGAGATTTTTGAGAAACCATGGGGACAAATTAAAATCTGACAGACAGACAGATGGATGGACAGACTTAATGTAATTGATATTCATGATGTCATTATTTCTCAAATAAACACTCATAAAGGAAAGGGTTAATTAATCCTTTACTGGATGAATATTCATATTGGAAATAATGACATCAGGAATATTATAAAAGATTAATTTTTATAATGCCATACATTTGATTCTACAGTTTCTGCCATGACCAAAATTTCCTGTGTTCGTATGCCATTAAACCATTACCTCATAGGCTATTTTTAGACTCACCTTCTTTGAATAAATCTACCAAAAAGCAGCATTGACTACAGAAAAGGAAAAAATTAGAATTTTATAGTTTGGGAACCATTGTGATAAATAGAGCATTTGCTCCTAAGGCTCTATTTATCACAATGGTTTCAAAAAGTGACTTTTACAGAGGCATAGAAAGGCATATTTATGGGGGGAAAGGGTTAAAAAAATCATCTTATTCAAGTCATTATTTCTCAAATGAATATTCATGGAATAATGGGTTAATAGTTAAACATTTCTATCCAATTCTAATGAGAACCAGAAAAACAGGATTTAACCCATTCCCTCATAGTGACACCTTTTCATGCCTCTGTAAAAGACACTTTTTTGAATTTGAAACAATAAAATAAAAGGTACTTCTCAAAGAGAACGAATGATCTTCAGCTATGGGGTAGACAAATCTTTATTCAGACCAACGTTTCGGCTTTACAAAAACCTTCATCAGGGTTAAATATAAACAAAATATTGATCACTGAAGTATAAAAATTGTGGTACTTAGGTCATGTGACCTGTGTCTAAAAATAGTATGTACCAATGATTGTGACGTCTTCAGTTCATGGTTGCTAGGGTAGAGTTTTTTGTTTTATGTTGTGAGGATAAGAGATTCAGTGTTAAGTATAATTATTAACTAAATAAAAAATGATTTAAAACTGTTTCTGTGAGTTCTTTGTTAATCCCTAAGAAAATGTACCGTATATTGAGTGTATAAATACTTCTTTGTTCCTGTTGAAGTATAATTCGTTTTGGCATATTGTGGCGTTGCTGTCACTTTTGGTAATGTTGTGCAACTGTGGTTGGTCAGGTATTGGTGTTATTAAGTTTGGTATGGTGGTCATTTCCTTGATTATACTGTTAATTCTTTTGTTGTTGATCAGTCGGATCCATGGTATTTGTCCTGGTATGATCCTGAATTTTGGTTGGCTTTCAAATGGATGAATCCAAGGTGTTACTTTCCTGACTTATGGTGGCGGTATTCGGATCCGTTTGTAGACCTGGGGATTCGTGAAATGAATGGTTTTTGAATGGTTTTTTATCGCATCTAACCTGCTGTACATTTTTCCGCAGTCTGTGCATACATACTTTAGTTTGCCTTTATCCTTGTTATGTGTAGCCAGGTGCCTTGCTATGTGGCTGATGCTGCCGCGAATAAATTTATTACAATTTACGCACTGGTATAGGCCTTTGGAGATGAGTCTGTAAGTGTCTTCAGGTGGTGGATTCTTGTTTCTTCTATTCACTGTGGTGTCCATTTTATTGGTTTAAATTTAGTCCTAACGGGTGTTTAGTTTTTAGAGTTTCTATTAGAGCTACTTCCGTACGTAGTCTGGTGTTTGTGTTTTTTGTGGTAACCAAGAGAACCGTGACGTCCATATCTCGGGCAGAGTGGGTGTCGTTGTTAAAATGGCGCACTACTGGTTTGTAATTGTTTCCCGTGCGAATATCGTTCAGGTGTCCATACATTCTTTCTCGGATGGTATTTCCTGATTGACCTACGTATTGTATGCCGCATTTCTGACAGGTGATAAGGTACACGACACTTGAAGTATTACAGTTGTATGAGCCTCATATGGTGAATGGTTTGCCTGTTGTGTGGCTATTTATCTTCGTTTTTCCGTTCATGAATTTGCATGATGCACAGTTTTTACCACATGGGAAGCTTCCTATGTTAGTAGTTGTTGTTTTGAGGACTGATTTTATGAGTATTTGTTTTAGACTTGGTGGTTTTTTTAGTACGGTTATGATTTTTACGGCGTTAAATATGTGGCTGTCCGAATTTTCTACCAAGAAGTGTAGGTTTTTGTTGATGTATTTGGTAGGATTTGGGATTCTCAGGTTGTTCGTGATGATAAGTGGTATTAGTTCGTCTTAAGTAGTTTCTTTGGATGGGTTGATGAGTTGGTCCCAATAGCTCAACTCTGCTCAAGGTACACCACAGAATGGAAAACAATGCACCACAGACGCAGCAGCACTATCCAAATACCTCACCTCAGCACAATATACACCACAGAAATAGACAAGAACACACCGCAGACACAGCAGCACTATACCAATACCTCACCTCAGAACAACGTACACCACAGAATGGATAACAATGAGCCACAGACACAGCAGCACTATCCCAATACCTCAACTCTGCACAAAGTACACCACAGAATGGACAACAACGCGCCAGACACAGCAGCACTATCCCAATACCTCAACTCTGCACAAAGTACACCACAGAATGGACAACAACGCGCCAGACACAGCAGCACTATCCCAATACCTCAACTCTGCACAAAGTACACCATAGAATGGACAACAACGCGCCAGACACAGCAGCACTATCCCAATACCTCAACTCTGCACAAAGTACACCACAGAATGGACAACAACGTGCCAGACACAGCAGCACTATACCAATAGCTCATCTCAGAAGAATGGACACCATAGAATTGATAACAACACACCAGACACAGCAGCACTATCACAATAGCTCACCTCAGAACAATGGACACCACAGAATAGACAACAACACACCACAGACACAGCAGCACTATCCCAATAGCTCACCTCAGAACAATGGACACCACAGAATAGACAACAACACACCACAGACACAGCAGCACTATCCCAATAGCTCAACTCTGCACAAAGTACACCACAGAATGGATAACAACACACCACAGACACGGCAGCACTGTCCCAATAGCTCACCTCAGCACAATGGACACCACAGAATAGACATCACACTACAGCAGCACTATCCCAATAGCTCAACTCTGCACAATGGACACCACAGTATGGACAACAACGCGCCAGACACAGCAGCACTATCCCAATAGCTCTGCTTACCACATTGTACAACACAGAAGGGATAACAATACACACAAAACACAGCACTATTCAAATAGCTAACCTCAGGTCTTTATGGAGAACAAGGTACCACAAACACACAGCTAAATAAGAGTGTTCCAAAGTACACATGCGTCACCTGCAGAAATAAAAGCTAACCAAAAATGCATGGCAGGTATACTGAAATACAAATGATTACAGACAACGCATAAACATGTTTTCACAGATTTGCAAACAAAATTAGTCCCAGATGGCTCCTATAGGAGCTGTCTGATCAGGGTCTGCTGTTTGCTAATGGAATTTGAAAGAGCTGTTTCTTTACATTCCAAATGGTTACAATGTTCCACCTTCCATATTTCTATTTTGTCCATGAATATTCAGTAGGTATCGAAATTTGGAATAAACATAGAACAGGGAAAGGGTCAAACAGTGTAGACTGTGAACAGAGTGTTCCTCTAGGAGCCCTCTGATCTGAGTCTACACTGTTTGCAAATGCTGGTTCACTTTTTTTCACATTCAACGGTTAACCCTTTCCCTATTTAATGTTTATTCCAAATTTCAATACCTACTGAATATTCATGGACAAAACAGTCCAACTGAAAAATGGAAGGTGGAACACTGTAGCCATTTTAGAAAGTAAAGAAATAGATCTTTCATATTTCATTAGCAAATAGAGCAGGCCCTGATCAGGCAGCTCCTGTAGAAGCCATCTGATTTGGGTCTACTCTGTTTGCAAATGCATGAAAACGCGTTTATACGAGAGAAAGGGTTAAAGAATAAAAAACAAGGGTCAACTTACTGGTCTAGTTTTCTTCTGCACTTTAATTCTTTTTTCTCTGATGAAGAAGACTGTCTGTCTGACCTAAAAACAAACACATACACTCAAAAGTAAAAACCAAACACACAATCTCATAAAGAACAAGAGGGCCAACATGGCCCTTAATCGCTCACCTGATTACCATAGATTTAAGATTTTTGCTAGGTAGCCCATTGGTAGGGCCAATATTGACATTAGGGACAATATTTGAACAATGTTGGTAGTGGACCATGAGCAGTGGTTCTACAGAACAAGATTTTCAAAGATTTAGAATATTGACTTTATCAAGACCATGATTCTGACCAATGAAGATTGGGCTAAAAATTTGCCCTCTAGTGTATTTTTTCTAAGATTTGACCTAGTGACCTACTTTTTGTTTCCACCCCACCCATGATCACACTCAACCTTGATATCACCAAGACAAACAGTCTGAGTGGGTTTGAGGAAAATTGGGCTAAAAATGTGGCCTCTGGAGTGTAAACGAGATTTTTCTAAGATATGACCCAGTGACCTACTTTTTTACCACACGTAACCCACTTTCAAACTTGTCCAAGATTTTATTAGGAAGATCATTCTGACCAATTTTCATGAAGATTTGGCTATAAATGTGACCTCTAGAGTGTTCACAAGGTTTCCCTACTATTTGACCTAGTGACCTAGTTTTTAACCCCACATAACCCACTTTCAAACTCGTTCAAGCTTTTATCAAGACAATCATTATGACCAAGTTTCATGAAGATTGGACAGAAAATGTAACCACTAGAGTGTTCACAAGGTTTTTCTACTGTTTGACCTAGTGACCTAGTTTTCAACCCCACTTGACCCACTTTCGAACTCGTCTGAGATTTTATCAAGACATTCATTCTGACCAAGTTTCATGAAGATTGGACTAAAATTGTGACCACTAGAGTGTTCACAATGTTTTGCTACTGTTTGACCTAGTGACCTAGTTTTTCACCCCACGTAACCCACTTTTCAAACTCCTCCGAGATTTTATCAAGACAATCATTCTGACCAAGTTTCAGGAAAATTGGGCTAAAAATATGACCTCTACAGGGTTCACAAGGTTTTCCTATTTGACCTAGTGACCTAGTTTTTAACCCAACTTGACCCACTTTCGAACTCGTCCGAGATTTTATCAAGACATTCATTCTGACTAAGTTTCATGAAGATTGGACTAAAATTGTAACCACTAGAGTGTTCACAAGCAAGACGGACGACGGACATTCAAGTCTCCCAAAAGCTCACTCTGAGCTTTGCTCAGGTGAGCTAAAAACTAGAAAACTGACTCAGTCAGAGAGGGTCCTGTAATCAAGGGCAGATAACTCTAGACATAGTGATCTGATTCAACTAAAAAAACAATAGGCATCTTCCTCTGATAATACTAAGCACATGCCCTAAATATGAAACCAACATGAAACAAATATATGAAGTACTGTTTGAGTTATTGGGTCACATCAGAACTGTTGACAGATGAACAGACAAAAAATGTGATTCCTATAGGGCTCCTGCATTTTAAATGCAGGGCCCTAACAAGTTTTCATACATTTTCAAACAGAATGAATTTAATCAAGAACCATCTTAGCATGCTTTTTGTTCTTTGCCGGCAGTTTCGGTCATTTGTTTATCACTGAGATGAAGTGTTAATGCAGCATGAACTTTTGTTTATGAAATGTGATGAAATGCTAATGCAGTGTTAACCTGGGGTTTGTTTTTTTTCGCACGAGATGAAGTGCTAATGCAGCATCAACTTTGTTTATCACAGGAGATGGAAATGCTAATGCAGCAGTCACTTTAGTTTATCACATGAGATGAAGTGCTAATGCAGCATTAACTTTGTTTA
This sequence comes from Azorinus chamasolen, assembly GCA_963576725.1. Lineage (NCBI taxonomy): Eukaryota > Metazoa > Mollusca > Bivalvia > Cardiida > Solecurtidae > Azorinus > Azorinus chamasolen. The sequence continues at coordinate 37,276,558 of OY755246.1, read as the reverse complement.
TCACAGGAGATGGAAATGCTAATGCAGCATTCACTTTAGTTTATCACATGAGATGAAATGCTAATGCAGCATTCACTTTAGTTTATCACAGGAGATGAAGTGCTAATGCAGAATTCATTTTTGTTTATCACAGGAGATGGAAATGCTAATGCAGCATTAACTTTTAGTTTATCACATGAGATGAAATGCTAATGCAGTATTCACTTTGTTTGCCACCGGAGATATGCTAATGCAGAATTCATTTTTGTTTATCACAGGAGATGGAAATGCTAATTCAGCATTAAATTCGGTTTCACAGGAGATGGAAATTCTAATACAGCATCATTATTATTAAAAAAAAAAATATCACATGAGATGAAGTGCTAATGCAGCATTCACTTTTGAATATCACATAGGATGAAGTGCTAATGCAGCATTCACTTTGGAATATCACATAGGGTGAAGTGCTAATGCAGCATTCACTTTTGTTTATCACTGCTAATGCAACATGATAACATTTGTTTATCACATGAGATGAAATGCTTATGCATTATTTTCCCCATATTAATCGCACCTTGACTAACATTTTCAATAAGAATCGATTGACACCAGCTGCATAAGTAGGTGTGTACTTAATTAGTATCTAAACTGATTAGTCACAGCTGTGTGCGCTCATCCAAGGCCATTAGAGGTTAACAGATTACATAAATCCAAGACCTGTTTGCCTCAACTAAATACACTTACCGCTTTTGTGCCAGTTTCTCCTTTTTTGGTGAAGGTACTTGATGATACTGGACGTCTGGAGTACTGAAAATCAATGACAAATTATCATTTACATTTAATCATAAAAAAGCAGTACAGTAAAGCCCCTCTAAACCAGATAAATACATTAGTACCAGGATTGGTCTTTCAGACAGGTGGCAGCTTAATGCGGGTTGAAAGTCATGCAGAAAGCTCATTTGGGAGCTTTCTGCATGGCTTTCAACCTGTATTAAGCAGCCACCTGCCTAAAAAACCTTAAATTGTTCTTTTATTAAAATGTCTGTTTAGAGTGGTTTTATTGCAGCTGTACAGTATTTGATTTGTATAATGTGACATATATGTATCTTTTATTGCATGAATATGCATGTAACAAACAATGTTTGTTTACATATTAACCCTTTTCCTGTTCTATGTTTATTTCAACTTTCAATACCTACCAAATATTCATGGATAAAATAGTTAAAATGAATTATGGAAGGTGGAACATGGTAGCCATTTTAGAAAGTAAAGAATCAGATCTTTCAAATTCCAATAGCAAACAGAGCAGACCCTGATCAGACGGCTCCTCTAGGAGCCGTCTGATCTGGGTCTACTCTGTTTGCAAATGAGTGAAAACACGTTTATATGAGGGAAAGGGTTAATTAATAAACTTAATACTCATTACAGCATAGGAAAAAGCAGTCTTGGCTTCAGTAAAAACTCTACAGTCAGACCTATATAAGTCCATAAGCAAAGAGAGCAGGAGCCATCTGTTCTATTCCGTTTGAAAAGTTGTTAAAAAGAGTAAAGGGTTAATGAGAAACAACGTCTGAAAACACTTATCAAAACATAATTATATATAGTGAACATTGTATTGAACCTTTACTCCGTGAATACGCGTTTCTACTCCTTTGCAAACAGAGCAGACGCAGATCAGACATCTCCTATAGGAGTCTACTGTTTGCTTATGGAACGATATTGAGATGATTTAACCCTTTCCCTCATATAAACGTGTTTTCACGCATCTGCAACAGAGTAGACCCAGATCAGACGGCTCCTAGAGGAGCCGTCTGATCAGGGTCTACTCTGTTTGCTAACAGAATTTCAAAGATCTGTGTCTTTACTTTCTAAAATGGCTACAATGCTCCACCTTCCATATTTCATACTAACCTTTTTGTCCATGAATATTCAGTAGGTATTGAAATTTGTAATAAACATAAAACAGGGAAAGGGTTAATGGTGTCTGTAACTGTTGGGAATCGAACCAATTTTTTCTATCAATTATTAATATGATGCAATGGAGTGATGATCCTTTAACTCTTTGCACGCTAAGTAATTTTCCGTCTGCAACTATTGTCGTCTGCTGCAATTCTTAAAATAACTTTTCTCTAATTTCTTTGCAAAAATATGATCAAGATGACAAACAGTTTGGATCCTGATGAGACGCCTCATTATGCGGCGTCTCATCTGGATCCAAACTGTTTGTATAGGTAATCACAATTTCGCCACTAGCGTGCAAAGAGTTAATAAATGCTATCGATTATTGTAACAAATCACAAGATATGGAACATATTTAAATCTTAACCTTTTCCTCCATAAATATGCCTTTCTACCTCTTTGCAAACAGAGTAGACCCAGATTAGATCACTCCTACAGGAGCCGTCTGACCAGGGTCTGCCCTGTTTGCTTATGATATAATATAGATATGACTCTACAATTTCTGCCATGGTCAAAATATCCAGTGTCCATGTGTTTTTATAACAATTAATCTTACTAATATTCATGATGTCATTATTTCTTACATGAATATTCATGGAGTATTCAACCAATCTCTAAGTTGTGACCAATAATTAAAAGAGAGTCTAATGAAAAGTCACAACGTCAGGATTGGTAGAAGGTTAATGACCTTGTCCTAATTGAATAGATTTTGGTCCTTTAGTCAAGCAACAGGACTTTAGACTGTTACATTCCCAATAAAACACCTGCTGATTATTGATACTGCTGTACAAATTATACAGTCAGTAATCAATTATGGCAATATTACTATCATTAGTAGATCAAAAATACTTTTTCAATCAATCATCAAATATAATCAATAATTGGAACAACACTGGTTTCTGCCATAGCCAAACTATCCTTGGTTCTTTCAAAAGTCGTTTTAACTCTTTCCTTCATAGGCTATTTTTAGATTCAACCACATTGAATAAATCTACCAAAAAGGAGCATTAACTAGAGAAAAGGATTTTTTTTTAGAAAAACCACTTTTGAAACCACTGTGAAACCACTGTGATAAATAGAGCATTTGCTCCTATAGGAGCAAATGCTCTATTTATTACAATTGTTTCATAAAGTGACTTTTACAGAGGCGTAGAAAGACATATTTATGAAGGAAAGGGTTAAAATATAATTTCACTAGTGTTCATGATGTTATTTCTTTTCATTTTCTATTCATTATGAAAAAGGTTTACTTCTGTAGGAGACGTCTGATCAGGGTCTGCTCTGTTTGCTTATGAAATGTCATAGATTATTATATTAAGATATGATTCTACAGTTTCTACCACGGTAAAATATTCTCTTGTTCATGAAGCCAATATAAAACAAGTAAAAAATGTGGAAACTGCATTAAAGCCGGATTTTTCAACTAAGACCTTCACCCAAGCTATCTGCATACCAAATATAAATTGTCTAGCATATGTAGTTCAGAAGTTATAACAAAATTTTAATGACAGCCAAGTTTTCAAAATAGTGATCTAGACCTGATTTCAGGTATCTTTATGTCATCTGTAAGGTCCTTACCAAAGCTATCTGGATACCAAAGGTGAATGGCCTAGCATTCATGGATCAGAAGTTATAGCAAAATGTTAAAGTTTGTTAAAAACAGCCAAGTTTACAAAAAAGTTACCTTGACCTTGACCCAATTTCATGTATCCTTGTATCAACTGAAAGGCCTTCACCAAAGCTATCTCCATACCATATATGAATTGTCTAGCATATGCGGTTCAGAAGTTAAGACAAAATCTTGAAGTTTTTCAGTGATGGCAAACTTTTCATAATAGTGGCCTTGACCTTGACCAAATTTCAAATATCTTTTTATATCAACTGAAAGGCCTTTACCAAAGCCATCTGTGTACCACAGATTAATTGCCTAGCATTTGTAGTTCAGAAGTTATAGGAATGTTAAAGTTTGTTAAAAACGGCAAAGTTTTCAAAATAATGACCTTGACCTGATTTCATGTATTCCGCCTGCCCACCCGGTTTTCGTCAAACTATTAGCCGAGATTTTTCTCGAAAAATCCTGCTAAAAATCATCAAATACAGCCATTATCTTTTATTAAATATTCACAAGGCTAAGTGTTAAGAAAACAATTATGTCATATGGCCTACCAGTCCCTGCTTAAGTCATCCAGATCAATTGATTCTGTACAGAAAAGGTTGGAATTGGTGTCTTCATCTCCAATGTCAAAGTAGCTGACTTCACTGAAACTACTGCCTGGCATCTGGAAGAAAAGCAAAGGTGCGAAAGTCTGAATCATGACTTGACCTTTATTAACCCATTCCCCCATAGGCTATTTTTAGATCCAACCACTTTGAATAAATCTACCGAAAAGGAGTATTATCTAGAGAAAGGGATTTTTTTTAGAATTTTGTAGTTTGAAACCATTGTGATAAATTGAACATTTGCTCCTATAGAAGCAAATGCTCTATTTATCACAATGGTTATTACAGAGGCGTAGAAAGGCGTATTTATGGAGGAAAGGGTTAAACAGACTTTTACTATTCTTGATATGACTTGAGGATGCACCTCATACAATTCCATAAAATGTTATCCCTTTCCTTCATATAAACACCTTTTCACGCAATTGCAAACAGACTAGACCCAGATCTGGTAAACAGTAGAACTTGTTTTAAGCAACCACTAACTGAAGCCAAATATTCTCTTGTGAAAATCATTATTATAACAAGAGTACGGCAAGCGGGTGCCAACGCTCTTCTGTCATCATTTTCAAGATGAACATGAACCAAAATGAAGGTTGTAAATGAAAAATTGAAGAAGTCATGGTCAATGTTAAGATTTGGGACGACAACGACAAGGACGCCAGAGTTATGACAATAGCTCGTGATTTCTTTGAAACAGACGAGCTAAATATTTATGAATATTAATGAGCAGACAAATTCATGCAAAAATCTGGGAATAGTTAAAGACGCAGGTTCATTATTTCAAGATTAATGCAGAAGCTCCTTTGGCAGTTTTCTGCATTAAGCTTTCATACATTAAGCTACCTTTTGCCTTAACCCATTCCCTGTTTAATGTTCATGTAAGAAATAAGGACATCATGAATACTTATTATTGGAATTTTGACAATGGCATATCTACATAGTATGTTTTGGCTCCGGCAGAAACTGTAGAATCAGATCTATATTTTACCATAACCAAACAGAGTACATTCAAATTAAACGGCTCCTATAGGAGCCATCTGATCTGGGTCTTCTCTGTTTGCAAATGCATGAAAACATATTTATATGCAGGAAAGGGTTAAATTATGCTTCTATTTAACCCTTTCCCTCATATAAACGTGTTTTCACGCATGTGCAAACAGAGTAGACCCAGATCAGACGGCTCCTAGAGGAGCCGTCTGATCAGGGTCTGCTCTGTTTGCTTATAGAATTTGGTAGATCTGTTTCATTGCTTTCTAAAATGACTACAATGTTCCACTTTCCATATTTCTTTATATCTATTTTGCTAATGAATATTCAGTAGGTATTGAAATTTGGCCTAATTACAGAACAGGGAAAGGGTTAATGGTTGTATAATACAGGTGTTACTGTGTCTATTACCTGTGGTGAGGAGAAGCAGCTGAATGGTGAGCCAAATGTTGATTTGGCTGGAGATACCTGGAATGACAGCAACACATCCTTGCACTCAAAACCCTCTGGGAGCTTCACTGGTGTGAATCCAGATTTGGGACAATCCTGAGGCTAAAAATAGATTTTGGTGTCAATTAAGCTACAAATAGATTTTTAGTGTCATATGTTGATTATTTATTATACCTGTAGCAGTTTAACGAGCATAAATAAAACTCATACAAGAGACGACAAGTTAACCCTTTACTCCATAAATAGGATTTTTATGCCTTTGCAAACAGAGTAGACCCAGATCAGATGGCTCTTACAGGATCCGTCTAATCAAGGCCTGCTCAGTTTGCTAATGATTTTATATAAACCTGATTCTACACTTGCTGCCATGTCCAAAAATTATTGTGTAATGTGCCATTATAAATATTAATTTAATCAATATTCAGGATGTTATTATTTCTTACATGAATATTCATGGAGTAAAGGGTTGACAGGACTTCTTTTACAAAACCTAAATAGGTGTGTAATGTCGGAGGCAGCTTATCAAGTGTAAAACAACACCAAAGCGTGGAACATAAGTTTAACTAGCATAAAAGGAAACCCTTATCCTTTTTCTTCAGATAAACGCCTTTTCACGCCTTTACATATAGAGTAGACCCAGATCAGATGGCTCCTGATCTGACAGCTTCTGTTTGCTTATGAAATTATAATAAATCTGACTGCACAATTTCTACCAGTATCAAAACAATCCTTTCAATACATCCTTTTCATGCATTTGCAAACAGAGTAGACCCAGATCAGGGTCTGTTCCGTTGGCTTATGCTATAATATAGATCTGATTCTACTGTTTCTGCTTAAGCAAAATTGTCCTGCGTTTATATTCTTTACAAAAATTAATCGAATTAATATTCACAATATCATTATTTCTTACATGATTATTAAACAGGGCAAGGATTAATCAAGGGCCCATAACTTATGATGAAAATCATCCAATCAAACAATGAATGGTCAAGTGCATATATTTATTGGATTCTGAAGGTTCTCATTAACTTTCATTGAATCCGAAGAGGTCAAGATAGGATGCGTAAAAACTTCTTTATTTCTCCACCAAACCCTATGTTGTGACTACTCTTTAGAATCATCTCTTCATAGGGTTTGGTGGAGAAATGACGATATTAGTATAGTTCGATTTCGAGTGCTGAGCCGTGACTGCACTTTTCTATTTATAGAAGTTGCAACCATTCTAATTTATGGGTAAGTGGACAATGGTTGTCACAAGAAGCTCGTAGTAATCGTGCAGTATTAGTATATACAGTAAAACCTCTCTATAACGGCCACTAAATTAAATTAAGTATTTTGTGTTAAACACAGGTGGCTGCTTAAAGCAAGGTGAAAGTACAACAGAACACTCCTATAGGAGCATTCTGTTTTACTTTCACCTTGCTTTAAGCAGCCACCTGCCCTAAATACCAATAGTCCAGTCAATCTATACTTTGACCTAGAAGAAATTGCAAAAGAATTTATTTTTACGTTATGATATTACATTTATGAATACAAATAACATATCAAAAGTCTAGAAAAATCTAAGTAGCCATTTCAGAGAAAAAGGACATTTTTGATTCCCCAAATCCCTATTTAAATACAATTAAATCGTGTCCCGCGAACGTCACCATACCTAGTGTTTATCATGCAAGCGTCTTGTGAAATCGGATACACGCCGTCTGCACAATGTTTATTTGAGTTTATTTTGATTCAAGGATAGTGGATTTCATCATGAAAAAGGTAAGAATCTTAGTATATTGAGTTGTATAACAAACTTACATACTACCACAAGCTGAAACTTAAAATGAAATATTCATAAAAAGGCAGGATCCAAAATGTCATCAGTTTTCGCGACGTGTTATCAACGATCTTTCTTTGACATTCATAGAAACATTTTATGTAACTTTTGTATGAAATACGTATCTGATATTATTATTTCTTCATAAAAAATACTTGTAATATGCATATTTTAAGTTAAAAAAAATTTTTTTTGTATTTTTCTTACCCACTGAATTTGACAATTTTTTTTGTACGGAAGCACATTCGGGCCATCTCATTTGTAGTTTGAAATTAAGAAAATACGTGTTTCACTTTTTAGATGCATTATTTGCATTTTTTATTAATATAAAGTGGTAAAAAAAATATTTTTTTCAATGAAAACATGAAATTTAGTTATTCCTCGCATAAAATACAGCCATCAGATAATAGAAATTCAAAACATTCAACTTCAGTAATTAAATTATAGTTTATATAGCTTATAGCTACTGAAAGTCTCGTCTTTTTTTTTTTATCTGAAACAGTTTGTATTTATGACAAACAATGCATTGCTTATGAAATAAAAGTGTTTTCGTTTTTATATTTTAGAATGGAGGCCATGCAAGAAAGTTGCTGTATCTGCAGTGGGACTATAATTAGGGATTCGTCCTCAGTGAAACTTACAGAGAAAGGAAGCGATGGAATTAATAAGGCCAGTGAAAAAAGAAAAGACTCTGTGCATGCAAGTAAGGGACAATTTGTACATGTGGAATGTAGACGTCAGTATTGCAACCCAAATATTATAAACCGTGACAAACAACAGGTAAAAACAGACAAAGAACCTAGAACTTTGCGATCAAACAAGGATGAATTTATTTTTAGAGAGAAATGTTTGTTCTGTGGACAATTTGCAAAAACTGGTGGTAAAAAGCGTGGCTGTAATGTGTTTCCTGTCAGAACTTTATCTTTTCAAGGAAAATTTTTAGAACTTTGTTCAGAAAGAAGTGATATTTGGTCAAATGAGGTACGCGGACGTCTAGAATATGCAGCAGTAGAAGCTGTATATCACCAGATGTGTAATGTGAACTTTAGAACTGGCAAAGATATTCCTCAAGCTTTTTCAGTGGAACAAAAAAAGAGAAAGCAACAAAGGGGTAGACCATCAGACCAAGAAGTAGTCCAAGCATTCAATAAAGTCATAGAATATTTAAAACAGAATGACGATGAGCAAATTACAGTAACTGACCTTGTAGGAAAAATGAGGGAATTATGTGGTGACAAAGCCTACAGCACTACACACACCCAACAGAAACTTAAAGAACATTTTGGAGAGTCACTGATAATTTCAGAAATCAATGGAAAACACAATGTCCTGACTCTTAAAAATACTGCTTCCTCTATCCTTCATGACTTTTATTGTCGAACAAAAACGGACAACACTGAAAATGAAAAGATAGAACTTATCAAGACAGCTGCAAATGTAATAAAGAATGACATTAAATCAGTCAATACAACAAGAAGTATTTACCCGCCTCCAGCTGATATAGAATCAATAGAAACTAATAAAAGATTTATACCTGAAAGCCTTAAACATTTTCTTAGAGGTATATTTAGCGAAAAGAATGCAGACACAAAGATATGCTCCATCGGTCAAGCTATTATGCAAGCATCGCGTCCAAGGGTAATAATTGCACCATTACAATTAGGCCTTGCTGTGCAACTTCATCATCAGTATGCATCAAAGTTTTTGATTGACATTTTAAATAGTTTAGGTTTTTGTGTGTCTTACTCTGAAGTTCAGATGTTTGAAAGTAGTGCGGCTGTGTCTCATGGAACAGATATAGACAATTTCCAACCAGATATGTTCTTACAGTATGCTGCAGATAATGTGGACCATAATATCAGAACACTAGACGGCCACAATACATTCCATGGGATGGGCATGATTGCATGTGTGACTCCTGAAAGCAAAACTAACAAAGTTATCCCTCGACGCAACATAACTACAGAGGATCTCCTCTCTGTCGGAAAAATAGACATTTCAATGTTTCTAACAACAGAAGCAAAATCTCAAATACCATTCAGTGAATTGCACAGCAGTTACATTGAAGACAAAGGCAAGCAATTAACGTTCCTATCCAAAATAACTTGGCCATTAAGAACACCAGGACCTGAATGGAATGGTTTTATGCAGACTGTGAGAACAGGTGAATGACCAGGAAAATCATCAGTGATGTTTTTACCAATCATTGATATGGATCCAACTGACATGTCATGTATATATACAACATTGAAGTTTCTAACGAGTCATGCTGAGAAATATAACCAGACTCCTGTCATCACTTTTGACCAGCCACTTTACTGGAAAGCAGTGATAATAACATTTTCTGAAAATGCTAAAAGTGACCTGAACAACATTGTCCTTCGCCTTGGTGGGTTTCACTGTATAATGAGTTTTCTTGGGTCAATAGGACAACTGATGTCGGGATCAGGTATAAATGAATTATTGGAAACAGTATATGCAGCAAATTCTGTGCCACACATACTAAGCGGAAAAGCTGTTGCAAGAGCTTTGAGAGGACACTTTCTAATCGATAGTGCATTGAGTGTGTTACTTTTCTCCAAGTGTGTTGACATGAAACCTGCTAATGATGCAAATACTGTAAATACTTGCCACAGAAATACCAAAGAGACAAATGAATGTACAACAGATATTCATGACCAACATGTGCACATGGAACAGACAATCACAAATGAACACATTTATGAATTTCAAGACAGTGTGCAAGCACAGTTGAAGGAATTAGTTGATCTGTACAATAATATTGCTACACAGATTGTTCCAGCAGAATCTGTGAATGAAAACATACTTCTAGACGTGTTCAGTAAACAGTTCCAGCAGAAACAAAATCTTTCACAGTACCCAACTGCAGCATTATGGCTACAATACATGGAAATGGTAGGAATTTTAAGGCAATTTCTGGCAGCAGAGCGTACTGGAAACTGGAAATTGAGTTTGCAAGCTTTGCATAACATGCTACCTTATTTTGCAGCAGCTGGACATAACCTTTATCTAAAGTCTGTGTATTTCTATCTGCAAAGCATGCATAACCTTCATAAAAGCAACCCAGGTGTACACAAAGCATTTGAGAATGGCCATCATGTGATACGCCGGAGTGAAAGATTCTGGGCAGGCTTGTCAACAGATCTTGTCATTGAGCAAGTATTAATGAGGAGTGTTAAAACTACAGGTGGAATGACAAGGGGGAAAGGCTTGACTGAATATCAACGTGCACAGTGGCTGTTGTCAATGCCTTCTTGCGCAGAAATTAACAATGCAATGCAAACGTTTGGAGGAATTCAGTTCCATACAAGCAAACAACACAAAGAATCCGGAAAGTCAAGAAAAGATAGAGATCATAAAGACACAGCTATTTTCCTGTCTTTTATCAATGAGAGAAACCCTTTTAGGGAAGATCCACTTCTTTGTAACATTGAAACAGGCGTCACAGCTGATCAAACAGTGAATGTGCACAAGGCAAAAGAACTTGGTACTCTGATTGTAGAATCAATGGTGGGTCAGAATGCTTTTGAGTTCAGTTTCAAAAAACGTCAAAAGGCAGTTACATTAGACACTGCACCAAAGATCAAAGTTGATGATGAATCGGTAGACGTTGATCCACAACTACTTTTCCAGAGGCTTACTGCTGCTGCCCAACGATTTGTTGATGATATTCCCCATGTTTTCTCATATGAACTATGTAGTGTACCATCTTCATTATTTGATTCATCAGGATTTATGAGAGAACCACAAAAATCAATACTTGCTGACAGTATCTGGACATTACGTGAAAGTAACAAATTAGTGTCCAACATGGCAGAATTAAAACCAAACTACATATTAGATGGTGGGTCATTGCTGCAGCGGATTCCATGGACAAAGGGCATGTTGTTTACTGATATATGTAGCTCCTACATTCAGTATGTTGCCAGGCATTATTCAAATGCAACCATTGTATTCGATGGATACCTCAGTGGTCCATCTACCAAGGACACTGCACACACACGAAGGACTCATGGTGTCACTGGCAGAAAAGTGTACTTCACAGGAAATACGCCGTTTCAATCCAGAAAAGAGTATTTTCTAGCCAATTCTGAAAACAAACAAAACTTTATATTCATGATGGGAAAATCTCTTGAGGAGAAAGGATACAGTGTTTTGCATGCAGTCAGTGACGCCGATTTATTGATTGTTAAAACAGCATTGGCTTCTACTGAGAGAAATGACACTATAGTTATTGGTGAAGATACAGATATTCTTGTACTGTTACTGTACCATGCAAATCTGCACCACAAAAAAGTACTTTTCAGATCAGATTTGAAACAGAGATCAGCAAAAGGACTACGAGTCTGGGACATATTACACACAAAACAAGTTCTTGGGCCAAAAACATGTAACATAATTCCAGTCATACATGCTCTCACTGGATGCGATACTACGTCTCGATTGTTTGGTATCAGTAAAGGAGCATCATTTAAGAAATTATGCAATGAAGAACGCACGGTTCATCTGTCAGAAACATTCCTCAACCAACCAACAAAGGAAGAAATAATACAGTCAGGAGAACAGTTGCTTGTTAGCTTATATGGAGGACTAGAGTATGAAAGCCTTGACTTTTTACGATTCAGAAAGTTCTATTCCAAAGTGATAAACAGTTCAACACACATAAAGGTGCAAACATTACCACCAACTTCAGCTTCTGCAAAATATCACAGTCTGAGGGTGTACCTCCAAGTGCAAGAATGGCTGGACACTTTAAGTGTTAAACTTGTACCAGAAGAATGGGGATTCGTGCATCATCAGAATAAACTGATGCCAGTAAGGTCTGATATCCCTCCAGCCCCAGATAACCTACTCAAGATAATCAGATGTAACTGCAAACAGAACTGTGACACTAAGAGGTGTACTTGCAGAAAGCATGGATTAGATTGCACCACAGGATGTGGTGAATGCAAAGGAATCAGCTGCACAAATGTCAGTAGTCTTTCAGACACTGACTTGAATAGTGAATTCTAGGTAGTGGAAAAAGATCATTTGAATAATCATGTCATACTTTTATCATATTATATTATATCATAACGTATTTTTGTGAATCATATACTATCCTGTAACGTATGATATGATACAATATAATATGATGTGATATGATACATAATAATATAATATGACATAATACAGATTATAAATATGTTATTTGACATATACAATTAACTATAATATATTGTAATATACAATATAATTTGATGTAATATAATATAATATAATATAAAATAATATGATATCATGTTACATTATATCATAATGTTTTAAGTTATGTCATATTATAAAGATTACTTCTTATTAGCTTAGTTTATTTGGATACAAAAGTTCAAGTACTGTTAAGAGTAGCAATTGATTCACAGTAAGTGAAAATGGCATTTTGAAAAGTATATATATATATATATATACATATATAATATTAACACATATTATGTATGTAAATATATATTTTTTCTGGATGATAATAATTTCAAACATGATTAAATTGTCATGATTACACCATGGCTAATACCCAAACTCAAGTTTACATAACAAGTAACAAATAGAGAGTAGTATTATCTTTACAGTAACATTCTTTTATCATTTTATAGTTACCCCACCCACTTAAGATCATTATTTTTTCACTTAATACATTCTGTTTATCAATTTTTATCCTCTATATTGTGTAATAGTGTGTTCTAAGCCCCTTGGTGCGTATACACTGGTACAATATGGCAGAAAATAGACAGGAATCAATTTTTATAATCAGCTGTGCAGATATATATGCTAGAAAGTGATCTGTAATTCTATTTACGGGTGGTCATTTTATTATCCATTTTTATACAAATTCCCCAACTTTTATCGTTCTAGACTTTTGATATAGTGTATCTAACTACTTCTAGATAAAAACACAATAGAAATCAATTCTTTTGCAATTAGTTGAGGGTTTGGTCATTTATCATCACAGATTGACTGGACTACAACTAATTAACACAATTTAGTGGCCATTATAGAGAGGTTTTACTGTATATGCTTATTACTTGTCTGTATAACCACAGGTAACTCCGGAATAAATACATATGGTTTGTGACGCATTTTACCTCTACGGGTGGACTGGTCCTAAAGGTCACAGCTCACGGGTCAAAATCGAACTATATTTGAGTACACATGTTTATCTATCACTCTGATTCCCATCATTAGTTCTGAGGAATTGCCTGGACAAGAGTGGGACAGACACAAACATGGATGGACGGACAAAGTAGCAACTGTTTGCTCCCTCGACTTTCAATTCAGTGAGCATGACAATGATGACCCTGAATCCTTCACCTGGTTACCGCTGGTATCATATCAAGATGATACACAAGAAGATGTTTGAAGTTTACACTAGAGCCATATCGTATTAAATGTGCCCCTCCTTTGGCAGTCATGTTTTTCAGACTAGGAAAATTATTTGAAGAAATTTGAGAAAGGGTAACCCAAGAAACAATTCTGTAAAATCATTTTGAAATCGGGCTAGTAGTTTCTGACATGAAATTGTTCAAGTTTACCCTATAGTTAGGCAAACTAAAAGCCCCATCCACTAGCGGCAATGTTTTTTCAAGACAGGTAAATGAATTGAATGAATATTGGAGTGGGTCACTCAAGAAACATTTCTGTGAAATGATTTTGAAATTGTGTCAAAGTTTTCAGTATAGCCATATAAAGTTTTCAGTATAGCCATATAAGGAAACTAAGCCAAATCCACTATCATCATTTTTTCTAGAGTAGAAAAATTATTTGAAGGGATCTTGGAAAGGATTATCCAAGAAACATTTCTGTAAAAATATTTTGAAATCAGGCCAGCAGTTTCTGACAAGAATATTTCTTAAGTTTTAAATACAGCCATGTAAAGAACACAAACAAAGCCCAGAGCAGCCATATTTTGAGAATTGGAAAATGATTTGACTGAATTTGGGACATGGTAACCCAAGAAATATTTGTGTAAAATTGTTTTGAAATCCGGCCAGTACTTTCTGAAAAGAAGGTATTAATGTTCTACACTCATTGTTGTCATGGCAACCAGATATCTTCATTTATAAATATTTTTGAAGGAATGAAAGGGAACTTCCTACTGATCAATCTAACAAAGGTTGAGTCAAATTGGCTGTTTTGGGGGAGCTCGTTTAACCCTTTACTCCATGAATATTCATGTAAGAAATAATGACATTATGAATATTAATTAGATTTTATGCTATAATGGCACACAGACACAGATTTTTTTTGCATTGCAATAAACTCTAGAATATCATAAACCCATTAACTCATAGGTTATTTTTAGATACAACCTCTTTGAATAAACCTACGGAAAAGGAGTATTACCTACAGAAAAGGAAAAAAAATAAATTTTGTAGTTTGAAACCATTGTGATAAATAGAGCATTTGCTCCTATAGGAGCAAATGCTTTATTTCTCACAATGGTTTCAACATGTGACTTTTGCAGAGGCGTCAAAAGGCGTCAATATGAGGGATATCATGAATATTTATTAGCTTTATTTTTATAATGACATATGTAGACAGGATTATTTGGTATTGGTAGACACTATAGAATCAGAATGATTATTTATTAGCTGAATTTCTATAAAGCAAACTTTTCAAGGTTAATTTTGTGCTTTGACAAAAATTATGGAATCAGATCTATATCATGTCACATGCAAAAATAGAGTATACCCTAATCAGACAGCTCCTATAGGAACCCTCTGATCTGGGTCTTCTCTGTTTGCAAATGCATGAAAAGGCATTTATATGAGGGAAAGGGTTAAGCAAACAGAGCAGACCTTGATCAGACCGCTCCTATAGGATCGAGACGATTCTAAAGAGTGGTCACAACATAGAAGTTGGTGGAGAAATGACGATTTTAGTTTGTGTTTGTAAGTACATACAGTAAAACCCCGCTAATGCGACCACCTAAAAGAGGTATAATTCTTGGTGCTAGATGCAGGTGTTAGCTAAATTCAGGACAAAAGTAATGCAGAAAGCTCCTAGGGGAGCTTTCTGCATTACTTTTGCCCTGCATTAAGCAACCACCTGCTTATAACAACACCAATGTTTATTTATTAAGTGGTCGCATTATAGGGGTTCTACTGTATATTTATCTCTGACATAATATTATATTGACCTTGCCAACAGTATCTGAACCTTTATCCTGTCAAACGCGCTTTAGTCACATTTGCAAACAGCTTGGATCCAGATGGGACATAAAGTACCCCAGCATCTCATCAGGATCCAGCTGTTTGTCACTCGGACAATCACTTCCTAAATGCATTAACCGTTTCCTTGTTCTATGTTTATTACAAATTTCAATACCTATTGAATAATCATGGACAGATTAATTATAAAGAAATATGGAAGGTGTAACACTGTAGCCATTTTAGAAAGTATACAAACAGATCTGTCAAATCCATTAGCATACAGAGCAGACCCTGATCAGACGGCTCCTATAGGAGCCGTCTGATCTGGGTCTACTCTGTTTGCAAAGACATAGAAAGGTGTATTTATGGAATAAATTTAGGGTAAAGGAATCGGAAGTAAATAAAAAGTATAGCATATCAGAGGTAAAGCTGAGAAATTGTTTTTAGTGGGATGAGGTTTAAACAGGAGTACAATCAGTATGTATAGTTCGATTTTGACCCGTGAGCTGTGACCTTTAGGACGAGTCCACCCGTAGAGGTAAAATGCCTCACAAACCATGCATGTGTTCCGGAGTTACCTGTGGTTATACAGACCTGTAATAAGCATATTTGTACGACAGACCCCCAGCAAAGCTATTGAAAAAGTGTCCTGATAACGGTTGTAAGTGGACACTTTTGTACGCACGTGATTCTTGTGGTTAAAACCTATCTACCTAGGATTTGAATTGGGTGAACCAAGGGGAAAACATTTTGTACTCATTTGTGAAATAATCATTTTTATTCATTTTTAATCAAAATTAAAAGTCTACAACGTTCTGTCGTACAAGTAAGATACATGTACTCGTCTTACTACCAAAGTGTCTTCTTACAACCGTTATCAGGACAGTTTGTTCGCATGACCTCAGACAAGTGTCCTCGGCTATGCCTCGGGCACGTCTTCGGTCATGCGAACAAACTGTCCTGATAACGGTTGTAAGAAAACACTTTGGTAGTAAGACTCGTACTGTATCTATTACATATACATGTACTAATATTGCACTATTAGTACGAGCTTCTTGTGACAATCATTGTCCGCTTACCCATAAATTAGAATGGTTGCAACTTCTATAAATAGAAAAGTGAAGTCACGGATTAGCACTCAAAATGAACTATAGTCTGTTGATGGTTCATTTTGTCAATGACAATGGCGGCCATTCTGTTATACCTACAGCAAACAGCTTGGATCCAGATGAGTTACACAGTCACTACATCTCGTCAGCATCCAATTGTTTGATGCCATATTTATGAAAGAAAATGACAAAAAATTGAAAGTTGTAGCAGATGATAGATTTGCAGAGGACAATGACAGGCAGCAGAAGAGTAAACATGCTTGTCAAGTTTTGTTAAAGATCAAAGAATTCCAACATCAAAGGGTTAGCTAGGTCTATACACTACTACTTCAACCTCACCTTCATATTTCTTTAGTTAATTCAGTCATCTTAACTCAAACTATTGTCTTGTATGCTGTCTGTGTGCTCAATAAAACCTTTTCATCATACAAATGCTTTTTTACACCTTTGCCTTTCCTTACCTTTCCTATAGGAGCTTTCTGATCAGAGTCTGCTCTGTTTGCTCATAAAAAATAATGATGTCATAAATATCAATTAGATTAATTGGTTGTAATAGTACATTGACACAGGAAGTTTTGGCCATGGCAGAACATGTAGAATTGTATCTATAGTATATCATAAGCAAACAGAGCAGACCCTGATCAGACGGCTCCTATAGGAGCCATCTGATCTGGGTCTACTCTGCAAATGCGCGAAAAACGTGTTTATATGAAGGAAAGGGTTAAATATGTTCAATGTACTATGTTATTAACCCATTCTTCCATAGGCTATTTTTAGACCCAACCTCTTTGAACAAATCTACCAAAAAGGAGTATTAACTGGAGCAAAGGAATTTTTTTTAGAATTCTGTAATTTGAAACCATTGTGATAAATAGAGCATTTGCTCCTATAGGAGTAAAAAGGCGTATTTATGGAGGAAAGGGTTAACTATCGGTATGTTCAGTTGCACTTTTACAGCAGACTTATAAATATTATGCAAGCAGTATAGATCCAGATGATGGTGCAAGTGACTCAGTATCCCCCTCAAATTGTTGACGACTGACGACGCACGACGGACGACGTACATCAGGCAATCACAAAAGCTCACCCTGAGCACTTTGTGCTCTGGTGAGCTAAAAAGGAGTATTAACTGGAGAAAAGGATTTTTTTTTAGAATTTTGTAATTTGAAACCATTGTGATAATGGTTTCAACAGGTGATGTTTACAGAGTATCTCACTCATCAGGATCGAACACTTTTCGAACCCCCCCCCCCCCCCCCCCCCGAGATGAAATAAAAAAAACAAACTCTCAGAATCCCAGCAGATGACAGATTTTGAAGGCTAAATTCCTTATCTTACAAATATTCAACTATATTGAACTCTTAAGTAATGTTTGTCTACAAAATCTGCTACTAGAAGTAGCTGGTTTAACCCGTTCAACACTGTTTTTCAAATTTGTTTTTCCTGTAAGAGCCATCTGATCTGGGTCTGCTCTGTTTGCTTTTGACATGATATATGGCAAGTGACGACAAGGTTTATACTGGCAGATATATATCTAAAGTGTTAACCCTTTCCTTCATATAAACATGTTTTCACGCATTTGCAAACAGAGTAGACACAGATCAGACGGCCATCTGATCAGGGTCTGCTCTGTTTGCTAGTGGAATTTGAAATATCTGTTTGTTTACTTTTCAAAATAACTACAATGTTTCACCATTAATATTTACTTATAACTGTTTTGTACATGAATATTCAGTAGGTAATGAAATTTGTCGTAAATATAGAACAGGGAAAGGGTTAAATCCGTATCTACATTCAGTAAAACATCTCCTTAACCCTTTCCCTGTTCTGTATGTAGGCCAAATTTCAATACTTACTGAATATTCATTAACACAACAGTTATAAAGAAATATGGAAGGTGAAACATTGTAGACAGTTTAGAAAGCATAGAAACAGATCTATCAAATTCTATTAGCAAACAGAGCAGACCCTGATCAGACGGCTCCTCTAGGAGCCATCTGATCTGGGTCTACTCTGTTTGCAGATGCGTCAAAACACATTTATATGAGGGAAAGGGTTAAAGACATCAAATTGACCTGTATTGTGGTTGTCCAATGTAGGAGCTGTATTGTGGTTGTTCAAGTGAATGCCAGTGCTGGACAGAGGTAATGAAGTAAGCTTCATAATGGGGGCTTTCTGCTTTGCTTCTGTCCTATAATAAGCAGTCCTTAACCCATTCCCTCATAAACTATTTTTAGATCCAACCTCTTTGAATAAATCTACCAAAAAGGAGCATTAACTAGAGAAAAGGAAAATGTTAGAATTGTGTAGCTTTGAAACCATTGTGATAAATAGAGCATTTGCTCCTGTGGAGCAAATGCTCTATTTATCACAATGGTTTCAAAAATGGTTAAGCAGTGATCTCCTTTCTTATCTACCAGTGCACGCTCAAGAGTATTTAATACTGTAAATATCTTATAAATACCGACAGAATACTGATTTATGAGTAGATTGTAGGCAGAAGTTTATTGAACTGTAGTACATGTACAAATGTACCGGTATTACATCTTATATTGATACAAAGACTGAAGTTCATTGAACTCTTGTACATGTATGATATTCTAAATTAATACAAAGACCATAATAAACTACATGTACATGCATTGTATATTTAATGTTCATGTCAATGTCCGTGTGGCATTTTGTGGGCGTTTGCTTGTGTGTGTGTGTGTGTGTGAGAGAGAGAGAGAGAAAGAGTTGGGTGTCTGTCTGTTTGTGTGTAGTTGGCACTCATTGTTGTTTGTGGGTGACCATGTTGCTGGATGTAGTTTGATGTGTGTCTACACTATTTGTCTAAGTTTGTCTGTCGAAATATTAAGAGAAAAAATGGTTTTAAATTTGTTACAATGTAAAATTTTCATGCCTCAATCCATATGGTACAACACATCAGCTGTCACAACAAACATTGCATTAACCCTTCCAGTGCCGAAAACGAGTCACTGATGTCCTTTGCAAACAGTGTAGACCCAGATGAGAGGTCTCCTCTAGGAGCCCTCTCATCTGGATCTGCACTGTTTGACATGTTACACTTTTCTTTAGAAAAATCCCTGAATATTCACGGTAAGCTTGACCTCTCTAAAGTTTGGACAAGTCCATTTTAAAATTCAGCATTCAAAGGGTTTATGGTATTTATCTAATATTCTTCTTTTACGACACAATAAAATAGTTACTGCTATGCGCTATCTGATGAGGCCCAAAGCTGTCTCATTGCCAATATTTTAAAAGCTTGATTGCTGACCATTATAAATAACAATTAGCTGATTTTTTTTATAATGGCACATAATACTGGAGATTATAGCCATGGAAGAAACTGTAGAAACATTATATCATAAGCCAACAGCAGACTTTGATCAGACAGCTTCAATACAGAGCTACAGATAATGGTGCGTACTCAAATACTAAAATTGTGAATGTCATTTCTCCAGCAAACCCTATGTTGTGACCACTCTTTAGAATCGTCTCTTCGAGAAATAAAAAAGTTGTACTTGAAAAATATTTTAATTTACGCATCTTATCTGTAGCCCTGCAAATAGGAGTAGTGTGATTTTGGATTACTCTGCTTGCAAAAGCAGAAAAAGGTGTTTATATGAAGAAAAAGTTAAAAGCTTGATTATCGACCAACAAAGGAAAAAGTACTAGGTCAATCGGTAATGTGTATTGCACAACAAAGTTCAATGACATCACCCTGAATATTCATGTAAGAAACAAGGGCATGTTGTATTGCTATGCAAGACATGAGTCCCCCACCGGACTGAAAAAAAAACCCTCCGCTCTCCCCACCCCACCCACCCATGGTGTGGTTGACCATGGTATATACATGACCACCTGAATGGTATTAGTACCTACTTTCATACATTAAATCAGTAAATAAAAAGTTATTGTCCCGCCAAGAAAATATGAAAAAGGGGAGTAACTCCAAAAATATTGATGCTAGAGTTATTGCCCTTGTGCATGAAACTACATCTCATCATGCTTGTTCCATATGAGAAGTTTCAAATCAATTGAACCAGTACATAAAGAGTTATTAACTGGACAAGAAAATATGTAAAATGGGAATAACTCCAAAAATATAGATGCTAGAGTTATGGCCCTTGTGCATGACATTACCCCTCATCATGCTTGTTCCATATGTGAAGTTTCAAATCAATTGAACCAGTAGATAAAGAGTTATTGTCCGGACAAAAACTATGAAAAAGGGGAATAACTCCAAAAATATTGATGCTAGAGTTATGGCCCTTGTGCATGACACTACTCCTGATCATGCTTCTTCAATGTGTGAAGTTATAATGAATTTGGCCTAACTTTGTAGGAGATATTGCCCGGACACGAAGCGTGACAGACAGACTGACAAGAAAATATGAAAAAGGGGAATAACTCCAAAAATATCGATGCTAGAGTTATGACCCTTGTGTATGACACTACTCCTCATCATGATTGTTCCATATGTGAAGTTTCAAATCAATTGAACCAGTAGATAAAGAGTTATTGTCCGGACAAAAAAATATGTAAAAGGGGAATAACTCCAAAAATATTGATGCTAGAGTTATGGCCCTTGTGCATGACACTAGCCCTCATCATGCTCCTTCCATGTGTGAAGTTATAATGAATTTGGCATAACTTTGTAGGAGATATGGCCCGGACACGAAGCGTGACAGACGGACGGACAAGAAAATATGAAAAAGGGGAATAACTCCAAAAATATTGATGCTAGAGTTCTGGCCCTTGTGTATGACACTACCCCTCATCATGATTGTTCCATATGTGAAGTTTCAAATCAATTGAACCAGTAGATAAAGAGTTATTGTCCGGACAAAAAAATATGTAAAAGGGGAATAACTCCAAAAATATTGATGCTAGAGTTATGGCCCTTGTGCATGACACTAGCCCTCATCATGCTCCTTCAATGTGTGAAGTTATAATGAATTTGGCATAACTTTGTAGGAGATATGGCCCGGACACGAAGCGTGACAGACGGACGGACAAGAAAATATGAAAAAGGGGAATAACTCCAAAAATATTGATGCTAGAGTTCTGGCCCTTGTGTATGACACTACCCCTCATCATGATTGTTCCATATGTGAAGTTTCAAATCAATTGAACCAGTAGATAAAGAGTTATTGTCCGGACAAAAAAATATGTAAAAGGGGAATAACTCCAAAAATATTGATGCTAGAGTTATGGCCCTTGTGCATGACACTAGCCCTCATCATGCTCCTTCAATGTGTGAAGTTATAATGAATTTGGCATAACTTTGTAGGAGATATGGCCCGGACACGAAGCGTGACGGACGGACGGACGGACAGACGGACGGACGGACGGACAGACGGACGGACGGACGGACGGAATCGAGCAAACCTATAGTCCCCCAACCGGTAACCGGTGGGGGACTAATAATGACATTTTGAATACCATTTAGCTGAATTTTTATAATGACCCACAAAATGGGAAATTTTGGCCATGACAGAAACTGTAGAATCAGATTTATATCATACCATAAGCAAACAGAGCAGACCCTGATCACGAGGCTCCTACAGGAGTCGTCTGGTCTGGGTCTGCACTATTTGCAAATGTGTTATTATATACAGTGTATGAGCCATCTGATCAGGGTCTGCTCTGTTTGCTTATGAAATTATAACAGATTGGACTACAGTTTCTAACAATATCAAAAACTCTTGTGTTCATATGCCATTACAAAATTAACTAATAAATATTCATGATGTCATTTTCTCTTACATGCATATGCACCAGGGAAAGGGTTAACCCATTCCCTCATAGGCTATTTTCAGATCCAACCTCTTTGAATATATCTACCAACAAGCAAAAATTGTGTGTTAAAGCCGTTTTTTTTAACTGAAATACCTTCACCCAAGCTATCTGCATACCAAATATAAATTGTCTAGCATATGTAGTTCAGATGTTATAACAAAATGTTAACGACAGCCAAGTTTTCAAAATAGTAACCTTGATCTGATTTCAGGTATCTTTATGCCATCTGTAAGGTGCTTACCAAAGCTATCTGACTACCAAAGGTGAATTGCCTAGCGTTCGTGGATCAGAAGTTATAGAAAAATTTTAAAGTTTGTTAAAAACAGCCAAGTTTTCAAAATAGTGACATTGACCTTGACACAATTTCATGTATCCTTGTATCAACTGAAAGGCCTTCACCAAAGCTATCTCAATACCATATATCAATTGTCTAGCATATGTGGTTCAGAAGTTAAGACAAAATGTTGAAATTTTTCAATGATGACCAACTAGTCAAAATAGTGACCTTGACCTTGACCTAATTTCAAATATCTTTATATCAACTGAAAGGCCTTTACCAAAGACACCTGTATACCAAAAATAAATTGCCTAGCATTTGTAATTCAGAAGTTATAGCAATGTTAAAGTTTGTTAAAAACTGCAAAGTTTTCGAAAGTGACCTTGACCTGATGTCATCTATTTTTGAATCAAGTGAAAGGCCTTCACCCAAGCTATCTGCATACCAAATATGAAATGTCTAGCTTAAATAATTCAGAAGTTATAAGCAATGTTTAAGTTTTGTTAATGACTGCACGCTGATAGAAAGAACACCCGCCTGCCCTTCCAGTTTTCACCAAACTATAAGCCGAGATTTTTCTCAGAAAATCCAGCTAAAATGAAACATTTACTAAAGAAAAGGAATTTTTTTAGATTTTAGAATTATGTAGTACTAGAACCATTGTGACAAATAGTGCATTTGCTCCTATGGAGCCTGTACTCCTATGGAGCAAATGCTCTATTCGCCTCAATGGTTTCAAATAGTGACTTTTACAGAGGCGTAGAAAGGCATATTTATGGAGGAAAGGGTTCAAGTCATTGTTACCTGTCTGATTTGTTTGGCAGGAGTTGAACATGAGTGACCCCCCTCCATAGATGGTGTGCCTGGTATAACCTCTTGTTTTAGGGTTGGCTGGAACGGGATTTGGTTTTGTTGTGAAGATGCTACAGGGGTCAAGGTCACTTTAGAAGGGGTCTTTTGCTGATGAGCGACTGTCTTCATGAACTCGTGGTCTTCCAGTTCCCCTGTCAGCAAGTTTTCAAGATGACTACGATTGTCATGACGGGACAAACCAGACTGAAATACAGCAATTCTACTGGTTTAGAACTACAGATAAAGGTGCGTACCCAAATACTAATATTGTTAGTTCTCCATCAAACCCTATACTGTGACCACTCTTTAGAATCCTCTCGAAGAGACGATTCTAAAGAGTGGTCACAGTATAAGGTTTGTTGGAGAAATAAAGAATTATTCTATAAAATGATTTAATTTACTTATCTTATCTGGACCTCTGACTGGTTGATATCATGGCTGAAGTAACAGTAATTGTAAATGACACATATCATAGTGGATAAAACGCATGTGCAAACAATGCACATTATGTACAGTAAAACCCCTCTAAACAGGAAGTTTATTAACCCTTTCCTCCATAAATATGCCTTTCTATGCCTCTGTAATAGTCACTTCTTGAAACCATTGTAATAAATAGAGCATTTGCTCTGAAACCATTGTAATAAATAGAGCATTTGCTCCTATAGGAGCAAATGCTCTATTTATCACAATGGTTTCAAACTACAAAATTCTCATCTTTCCTTTTCTCTAGTTAATGCTCCTTTTCGGTAGATTCATTGAAAGAGGTTGTGTCTAAAAATAGCTTATGGAGGAATGGGTTAAAGAACAATAATTATTTAGGTCTTTTTAGGTAGATGGCTGCTTAATGCTCTTTTCTGCATGGCTTTCAACATTTTTTTGTTTATAGTGCCATTATGAAAATTCAGTGAATTAATATTTATGATGTAATTACTTCTTGCCTGAATATTCATGGGGTAAAGGGTTTAAGCTTCCATCGGTCTATACTAATTTTAAGATCCGGTTTAGAGGGGTTTTACTGTATATATTGATCAGACTTCAGGTTACATAACCTTGGTCTGTGTGGATGATCTGGATGCATTCTTCCACCGATGTAGCGAAATTCACTCAAGCAAGCTGTTGCTCATTATCAATCTTATATCTGATTTTAACTCTTTTCACCCTAGCCGTGTAACTGTAATTACCTATGCAAACGATTTGGATCCAGATCAGACGCTGCATAATGCGGAGTCTCATCAGGATCCAAAGTGTTTGTCACCCAGACCATGTTTTTGCAAAGAAACGAGAGAAAATTTATTTTAAGAATTGAAGCAGACGACAATTATTGTCGCAAACGAAAAACATTTGTTCATGCATAAAACTTAGCCTGCTTTGCAATTAACCCTTAACCTGCTGAATAATTAAAACACTGGCTCCTCCCTTTCTGAATATTACGGTAACCTATTACTCAATGAATATTCATGTAAGAAATAAATGACATCATGAATATTTATTAGATTAATTTTTAAAATGGCACATTAACATGAAATTTTTGCCAAAGCAGAAACTGAAGAATCAGATCTATATTATTCCATAAGCAAACAGAGCAGACCCTGATCAGACTGTGCCTATGGAGCCATCTGATATGGGTCTAGTCTGTTTGCAAAGGCGAAGAAAAGCCAATTAATGGAGTAAAGGGTTAATTAATTAATTAAACAAAAAATTGTATCAAAATTCATCACTGAAGAAAATAATTCCCTCAGGGGCTCTCTGATAAGGGCTATACTGTTTGCAAAGAACTTCTATACTTGGTTTGTACACTGTAAGGGTTAAACACCAAACATTCATCATTTACATGTACAATGAACATGTTAAAAAATCTGCATTTGGATGACACATTGAGTTACACATCGTGCCTCATCTGCAGCCAAACTGTTTGCCATGTAAACCCTTTCCTTCATATAAACCCATTTGCAAACAGAGTAGACCCAGATCAGAGAGCTCGTATAGGAGCCGTCTGATCAGGGTCTTCTTTGTTTGATTTTGACATGATATACGTCTGATTCTAGAGTTTTTGTCAAAGCAAACATCTGCTTGAAAATTTTACATTATAAAAATACAGCTAATAAATATTCATGATCTCTAAAATTCTAATATAAATATTGAACACGGAAAGTGTACAATGTTAACCCTTTCCCACATATAAACGTGTTTTCACGCATTCACTCCTATAGAAGCCTTCTGATCAGGGCCTGCCCTGTTAGCTAGTGGAATTCAATAGTTCTATTTCTTTAATTTCTAAAATGGCTACAATGTTCCACCTTCCATATTTCATTATGAACTGTAAATAAACATAAATGACCTGGCTGACATTTTCTTTCCAAATCTGTAGGAAATGTTAGAATACACCATATCGTATAAACATGTGTTCAATCTGTGGTAAATGTTATAACACGTAACTATACTTCATGCAGTTATTTTTCAATTACTATCATTGTACAAATGCATGTGTTATGTGTATTTCTAAACAGTTATGGTAAGGTGTATAGTGGGATGGGTCCCCGACCCCCATACTCCAATTACGGGGTGAATAAAAGTATTGAACACACACACACACAAAAAAAAGTTATGCTCAAAATGATTGCCATCTACAAGATGTGTTTGTGAAACACTATGCCCCGATATGACTTTTAACCTTGATGTATGACCTTAGTCTGAATAAGTCATCCCTAAAACTATTCGCCTCTAAACGTTGCAAATGCGTGCCAAGTTTGAAGGATGTATGTTGAATGATAACAAAATTATCTCCAATCTAAATTTGACCCGTAATTTGACCTTGACCATAATAAGTCACCCCTAAAAATGTTTGCCTCTTTAAGTTGCAAATGCATGCCAAGTTTGAAGTACAGGTATTGTCCTGTTTTTTTAACATGTCAAAATTTAATTATTATATGCTTGCTGAACACTCCATATATAGCTGCGGTTGATATCGATTGTTTCCGCTAATAAAAGCTTTCTTACTTGGCTTATTCGAGTGCATGTATATTTATTGTGAATCTCGTGAAGAACGTTTAAAACACAGGTTTACCGAAGCTAAATATATTCTTTCAGTTATGTAGGAATATTCACATTTTGACAGGTCAAAACAAGAGGGCCATGATGGCCCTGTTTGCTCACCTGGTTTGCTATGTTTTGTATATAGACATATAAGGAAAACAGCCCCACCCCAAGCAGCCATATTTTCCAGATATTGTCACTGTTTCAGCTATTTTGGTAGAAAGTCACCTAATAATTATTCCCATCAACTTATTTTGAAACTTGACCATCGGTTTTATAGAAGAGATTTAAATATTTTTTCTTTTGGTTGCCATGGCATCCAGAGTTCTACATGGATTCTAACCATTTTAGCTATTTTGGTATATTGTTTTAGATATTGTCAACGTTTTAGGTATTTTGGTAGATAGTCACCTAATGATTATTCCCATGAAATTATTTTGAAATATGACCATCAGTTTTGGAGAAGAAGAGATTTAAAGATTTTTTCTAACCATTTTAGCTATTTTGGTAGGGGGTTACCTAATGATGACTCCCACCAAATTATTCTGAACTCACCATTAATTTTGGAGAAGAGGAGATTTGAAAATTTTGGTATGTTTTCTATATAGACATATAAGGAAATCAAGACCGCCCCTAGCAGCCATGTTGTTTTAGATATTGTCAAGGTTTTAGCTATAATGGTAGATAGTCACCTAATTATATGTAACCAGGGTTTCATATTGCAAAAGCATAATGAAAATTTCATCTGAATTGGATTTTCAATATAATATATGAATGATAATTGTGTAATATGATTTTATATTTCAAGTTCAGTTTATTAAGTATTTGGCAGTAAATGTCAGGAGACATTTATTTCAACCCAGGGGAGTATGTAACCAGGGTTTCATATTGCAAAAGTGTAATCTGCTTTAGTTTTATGGATCAAGGGTTCCATATAATCCGAATGATTGGAATGTCATCTGCTTTCATGTATATCTCATTATATCACGTATACATTTGTGTATGAGAGCATGATTGAGAGAGAGATAGTTGAGATGCACGAAATTACATTTACACATGCTTTGCATGGACTTTCTCTCTATCTTCTTCCTATGCGTTCCCGCTGTCTAAGCTCAGTGTGCTCCAGTCCATCTTGATGGTAACATCTAGATAGTTATATAGATAATTTATAGTTACTTGTACTTTGTTGTCTCACGACAACAGCCTTATTTTGAAGTCAACTATATCCCATGTGTCTGGTAAGTACTGAGCGAAGTCTGTTGAATGTATTTAGTAAGTTTATACTGTTTCGGTATCTTGCGGCTATGTATTGTTGAAATCTCTAAATTGTTATAGACACCAATAGTTAGTTAGTATATTGTTTCTCATTTATATTACAGGCTTTTCTATTACCGCCTTAGTAAACTGCATCAAACTTGGGCGCTTCTACTTCCTAACCCTGGTTTACATATTATTCCCATGAAATTATTTTGAAATCTGACCATCAGTTTTGGAGAAGAAGAAATTGAAAGATTTTTCCTTTGGTTGCCATGGCAACCAGTTCTACATTGATCCAAGCTATTTTGATAGAGGATCACCCAAAGACCATCCTTGGAAAGTTTCATTACATTTGGCTTTCTCAAGGTGGTAAACAGTTGCACCAGGTTACTTTAAATTGATTCATATATGGAGGAGTTACAAAGCAGACACGACAAAATTTCCCAATTTTTTAACTTTGACCCCAGATTGTAACCTTGACCTTTGAGATATGAACCTGGTTCTTTTTCAAGTGGTGAACATTTTGTACCAGGTTATTTTGAAATCCAGTCATGTATGTTGGAATTACAGAGTGGACACAACAATTTTTTTCCATTTTTTAACTTTGACCAGACTGTGCCTTTGACCTTTGAGACAGGAACCTGGTTCTTTTTTTTCTTTTTTTTTTTGCCAAATGACCATGGTATGTATGGATAGTGGAGCGTACCATTTTTCAACAGGGGTGTATTGCATACCGATATGAAATAAATGATGTAATTTCGTGTATGACGTCAACTTTTAAGAGCTATAATTACCCTCAGTTAAAATCGAACGTTCCACTCGACCTTAATCGTCTGCCATTTGCAATTTGAAATGAAAATGTTTACAATGGGAAAACTTTGTTTTTATGCATAAAATCTTTATTTAAAGATGGATTCAAAGGAAACTTGGACACAGAGTTCCTGAAAAACGATGACACCAGTGGTTTAAATTTGATCTCAATCCGGCAAGAAATGAAAAAAAATCTCGATTCAAATTCAGTGATAAAGTAAATTGAAATGGACAGTAGGCATGGTGCTAATCAATCCTATGAAGTTTCATGAAAATCTGACCAAAGGTTTTGGAGAAACCGCGTAAACAAATTAAAATCGGACACACTGACAGAGAGATGGATGGACACTGCCCACAAAAATAATATGTCTCCCCAGTATACTGGAGGGACACTGGAGCAGCAAATCCAGAAGATTTGACCATGTGTATGAAGGACAGAAGTGATTGGCAGTGTTGGTGGCGTGTCCGTCTGTGGACAACCTGAGAGAGAAAATTATGCACATCTACAGGTCATGTGGTAAAATCAAACTGCACAGAATAGAAATAGTTAGTTAACCCTTTACTCCATGAATATTCATGTAAGAAATAATGACAACATTAGCAATAGTGAGCCTAAATTTTTAAAATAGAATATACAGTAAAACCTCTCTATAACGGCCACTAAATTACATCAAGTATTTTGTGTTAAAGGCAGGTGGCTGCTTAAAGCAAGGTGAAAGTAAAACAGAACGCTCCTATAGGAGCGTTGTTTTACTTTCACCTTGCATTTAGAGGTCACCTGTCCTAAATACCAAGTTAATTAGCACAATTTAGTGGCCGTTATAGAGAGGTTTACTGTATACACAGGATTATTTGGTAAAGGTACAAACTGTAGAGTCTGATCTATTATAATTTCATAAGCAGAGCAGACCCTGATCAGACGGCTCCTATAGGAGCCATCTTATCTGGGTCTACCTTTGCAAAGGTGTGAAAAAGTGCTTATAAGAAGGAAAGGGTTAAACAAGATTGTATACTGTGAAGCGTACTGGCTGACCTCCTGCCCAACTGTCCGATCAAGTGACTTCTATTTATAACCCCTCCCAAAGCTGCGCTTGGTTGGAGTATCATAAAGAACTGTAAGTTAACCATTTTCCTCATATAAACGCTTTTTCACACCATTGCAAACAGAACTGCCCCAGATCAGATGGCTCCAGTAGGAGCTATCTGATCATCCTCTACTCTGTTTGCTCATCAAATGATATAGATGTGATCCTACAGTTTTTGACTAAGCCTAACATTCCTTGAAAATTTTACCTTTTAAGAAATAAATTAATGAATATTCATGAAGGGATCAATTTATGCATAAATCTTAATTAGGGAAAGTCAACCCATTCCCTCGTTAGCTATTTTTAGACACAATCTACTGAAAACAAGTAATTACTAGAGAAAAGGAAAATTTTGGAATTGTGTTGTTTTGAAACCACTGTGACAAACAGAGCATTTGCTCCTATGGAGTAAATACTCTTTTTATCACAATGGTTTCAAAAAGTTACTTTTACAGGGCATTAAAAGGTGTCAGTACGAGGGAATGGGTTAAAGAAACTGAACAAGTGACTGATTTTCGGAAACACAGGTGGGTTAGTAGCAGGCATGCAAAAACACAACAAAACAATACATGCTGATTAAATGCAATTTAATACAAAAATGGCACCAAATCTTTAATTTGCTCCAATTGTAACATGATTGTCTATTTCTAATTCAAACTATTAAACAGAACAGTCAAACAAAATCAACTTACACTCCCTGTGACACATTACTCCATAAATACATCTTTCTATGTCTTTGCAAACAGAGTAGACCCACATCAGACGGCTCCTGTAGGAGCTGTCTCTGATCAGGGTCTGCTCTGTTTGCTTGTGATTGAATACAGATACGATTCTGTAGTTTGTACTATTGTTAAAAATTAATATATCCATGCCGTATTATAACAACTAATCTAATTAATATTCATGATGTCATTATTTCTTTAAAACACATGAATATTCATGGTGTAAGGGTCAAATACTCAATTTACTCTTAGAATGCGCAAAACGAGTATACTGGCATTTGCAAATGGTGTAGACCCGGATCAGAGGGCTTGTGTAGAGTTCTCTGATCAGGGTCTGCACTATTTGTAAGACCCAGATCAAAGGTTCATAGAAAAACTCTCGGACCAGAGTGTGCACTTTTTGTCATTCAAAATTCTTTTACTAATAATACCCTTGCATACAAAATGGTCTCTATCATTTCCCTGATCTAATTGTTTATTCCAAATTGCAATACCTACTAGATATTCATGGATGAACTAGCTATAGTGAAATGTGGAAGGTGGAAAATTGTACCAATTTTAGAAAGTAAGGAAACAGGTCTTTAAAATTCCATTATCAAACAGAGCAGACCGTGATCAGACGGCTCCTATAGACAATCTGATCTGGGTCTACTCTGCAAATGCATTCAAACGCATTTAAATGAAGGAAAGGGTTAACCCTTTCCCTGTTCTGTATTTAGGCCAAATTTCACGAAATATTGAAGGAGGAACATTGTAGATATTTAAGAAAGTAGAGAAACATATCTATCAAATTCTATTAGCAAACACTAGAGCAGACCCTGATCAGACGGCTCCTCTAGGAGCTGTCTGATCTGGGTCTACTCTGTTTGCAAATGCGTGAAAACTTTTATATGAGGGAATGGGTTAAACAAGTGAACATTCAGCAAGGGTTACAAAGGGAAGATAAGCCTACAACTAAAGCTATCATTTTATGCGACCGACAAACATCCTCCCCCACAACACTTTGATCCAATCTTCTTTTGTATTCAAAAACTGAGACTTAAGTCCATAACCACTTATGTGATTTGGAAACAAGAGGGCCACGATGGCCCTGATATCGCTCACCAGACAATCAGAGATGACTTTCAAGGTTTTCACTATGTGTTTCTATAGAAAACTGGTCACCCATTAGGCGGGGCCAATTTTGACCACAGGGGCATAATTTATATAACTTTTGTAGACGACCTGAACCTGACGCTAGCCTATGTACCAAATATAAAAGCTGAGAACCTTCCTATTTCAGAGGAGAAGATTTTCAAAGTTTTCACTATGTTTCTGTTGAAAACTTGCCCTCCCTGGGGTGGGGCCAATTTTGACCCCAGGGGCATAATTTATATAACTTTTGTAGACGACCTGAACGTGATGTTATGTGCCAAATATGAAAGCTGAGAACCTTCCAGTTTCAGGAGAAGATTTTAAAAGTTTTTCACTATATTATGTTTCTATACAAAACTGGCCACCCCTGGGACGGGGCTAATTTTGACCACAGGGGGCATAATTTATAAAACTTTTGTAGACGACCTGAACATGATACTATCTGCCAAACATGAAAGCTGAGAACTTTCCAGTTTCAGAGAAGATTTTTTAAAGTTTTCTCTATATATTTCTATTGAAAACTGGCCTCCCCTGGGGTGGGGTCAATTTTGACCCCAGGGGCATAATTTATATAACTTTTGTAGACGACCTGAACGTGATGTTATGTGACAAATATGAAAGCTGAGAACCTTTCAGGAGAAGATTTTAAAAGTTTTTCACTATATGTTTCTATACAAAACTGGCCATAACTTTTGTAGAGGACCTGAACATGATGTCATGTGCCAAATATGAAAGCTGAGAACCTTCCAGTTTCAAAGTTTTCACTACATGTATATGTTTCTATAGAAAACAATGCACCCCTGGGGCGTAGCCAATTTTGACCCCAGGGGCATAATTTATAGTACTTTTGTAAAGGACCTACAGATGATGCTATGTGCCAAATATGAAAGCTGAGAACCCTGTAGATTCAGAGGAGAAGATTTTTAACGGTTCAACTTGTTGATGACGGACAACGAGACATCAGGCAATCACAAAAGCTCACCTGAGAACTTTTCTGCTCTGGTGAGCTAAAAAACACATGCAAATTGCTGGTGAACATTCAAGTTTATAAAAGAGTGAAATTGAAACATATCCATAGGACATGGATGCCACCCTCTGATAGACAGACAGGGTTGAAAATACATGAATATTCATGGAGTTAAAAAGCATAATTATGGAGTAACCTTTAATCTTAGCACACTACCAGCAAATACGTTGTTACTTTTACAAAACATTTCAATCCAGATGAGATAAATTGGTGTCTCATCAGGATCCACACTGTTTGACACCCTGAATATGAAAAAAAAACCTGCTTCAAATTTTGAAATTACATGCCATGCTCCATCGACAAATACTTGTTCAGTTTAACCCTTTCCTCCATAAATACGCCTTTCTACACCTATGTAAAAGTCACTTTTTTTAAAACATTGTGATAAATAACGCATTTGCTCCATAGGAGCAAATGCTCTATTTATCACAATGGTTTCTACACTACACAATTCTAAAATGTTCTTTTTCTCTAGCAAATGCTTCTTTTCAGTCGATTTATTCAAAGAGGTTGAGTCTAAATATAGCCCATGGAGGAAAGGGTTTATAAAGTTAACTACCTCTAATAGTCATGAAATCTATTTGCTTTTAAATTTAACTGTTCATCTCCTGTAATTGTTCCTAATGTTATGTAAATTAAACGAATACATGAATATAAAATCCAGATGAGATAAATCGGTGTCTCATCAGGATCCACACTGTTTGACACCCTGAATATGAAAAAAAAACCTGCTTCAAATTTTGAAATTACATGCCATGCTCCATCGACAAATACTTGTTCAGTTTAACCCTTTCCTCCATAAATATACCTTTCTACACCTATGTAAAAGTCACTTTTTGAAACCATTGTGATAAATAGAGCATTTGCTCCATAGGAGCAAATGCTCTATTTTTTCACAATGGTTTCTACACTACACAATTCTAAAATGTTCTTTTTCTCTAGCAAATGCTTCTTTTCAGTCGATTTATTCAAAGAGGTTGAGTCTAAATATAGCCCATGGAGGAAAGGGTTTATAAAGTTAACTACCTCTAATAGTCATGAAATCTATTTGCTTTTAAATTTAACTGTTCATCTCCTGTAATTGTTCCTAATGTTATGTAAATTAAACGAATACATGAATATAAAATCAGCAAAAATCATCCATCCTATGAATTGTTTTCGATAGTATTTTCCGGTCCATCGTTTAACCCTTTCCTTCATAGCTCTCTCACGCATTTACAAACAGAGTAGACCCAGATCAGGGTCTGCTAAGTTTGCTTATGAATTATAATAGATCTGACAGTTTCCACCATTCTAGTCTGTGGTATGACCAAAAAATTCTTGTGTTCACATGTATTTCATGACTAAGTCTATTTAGTAGCTGATTTTTATAATGACATAATTATGTACACATGATATTTTGGTATAAGTAGAAAGTGTGGATTCTGATATATTATAATTTCAAATGCAAACAAAGCAGACCATGATGATATAGTTCCTACCAGAGCTGTCTGATCTGGGTCTACTCTGTTTAAAAAGGTGCTACCAGGGGTCTCTGGTAGGATAGGGTTAAATCATGCCTGTTTGACTGACAACTTTGTTTTTGCCAAATGCTTAATTTTAGGCATCTTGCAAAAATGGCAAGTTTTTATAGTTAGCACGGAATAAATTCAACAGTTTGGCCAGCAAATGGGCCTAAGAACATAAAGTTTTTACAATGGCTGCGGGGTATTACGCGTACCATCTTCCTGGATGCCGGCTTGAACAGTTTGGGCAGCAGGGACGGAGCTGATCTGACTTGGGAGCGGTTCACAACAACCAGTCGGCAGGACTGCTGGCTGATGTTTTCCAAACTTGCTTCGATGTCTGCAGGGATATTGTAACGTTTCTTTCCACTCCCGCTGCTGCTGTCAACAGGCAAGTTTCAAGAGAAGAAGTTTTGATAATGACAGCTATTCAAGAGAAGAGATATCAGCAGAGCTCCAGATAAGATGCAGAAATTTAAATATTTTCAAGAATAGCTCCTCTATTTCTCCACCAAACCCTATACTGTGACCACTCTTTAGAATTGTCTCGAAGAGACGATTCTAAAGAGTGGTCACAGTCTAGGGTTTGGTGGGGAAATGACGATTGTAGTATTAGGGTTCGCACCTTTATCTGTAGCTCTGTATCTGTACCTTTATTAACCCATTTCCTCATACTGACGCGGCAGTGACACCTGTTGACTACTCTGTAAGATTCATATTTTGAAACCATCGTGAGCAAATGCTAGATATTTATCACAAAGGTTTTCAAAACTACACAATTCTAAAATTTACCATTTTTCTAGTAAGTGCTCCTTTTCAGTAGATTTATTCAAAGAGGTTGGGTGTAAAAATAGCCTATGAGGGAATGGGTTAAAATACCATTAATGTAATACTGAAAGCTCCTACAGGAGCTTTCATTTCAGCATTACTTCCCACCTGCATTAACCTGTCACATGTGTTTCTAGATATCTGTAGTGATACATTTTTAACAATTCCGTATTGTAAATTTTCGAAGGACAAAAGTTCGAGCTATCCGAGTTTGAGATATTGAAGTTCAAATCTTGCAAACAAATTGGATCCCAGATATGAAAACAAGTAACTCAATGTCTCATCAGGATCCAAACTGAAATTGGAAAAAACGGCATAAAACAGTTTTAACAGAATAAAAACAAGGACAATTTTGCAAATGCTTATAGATATTAAAGCATCTAGCTGCAATAATTTTGCAATAACCTTCTGATTTACTCTAAGTAATTGTCGTCTGTAAATATTGTCATCTGTAAAGTAAATATTGTCATCATCTCATCTGGATCCAAACTGTTTGCAATGGTTACCTGCAAAAGTGTTTCTGTGAAGAAAATGGTTAACCCTTTCCCTTTCACTCAATTGCAAACAGAGAGGAACCAAGATCAGACGGCTCCTATACGAGCCGTCTGATCTGGGCCTTCTCTGTTCGTTAATGGAATTTGAAAGATCTGTTTCTTTACCTTCTAAAATGGTTACAATGTTCAACCTTCTGTATTTCATAAATATTCAATAGATATTGAAACTGAAATAAACATAGAACAGGGAATTCAAAATGCTATTTATATCACAATTTGCAGGATAAGGGTTAACCCTTTCCCTGTTCTATATTTAGGCCAAATTTCAATACGTACTGAATATTCATTAGCAAAATAGTTATAAAGAAATATGAATTGTGAAATATTGTAGACATTTTAGAAAGCAAAGAAACAGATTTATAAAATTATGTTAGCAAACAGAGCAGACCCTAATCAGACGGCTCCTCTCTGTCTGATCTGGGTCTACTCTGTTTGCAGATGTTTGAAAACACATTTATATGAGGGAAAGAGTTAAAAATTCAGCATGCTTTGCAGCTGACTGTATTTTTTTTTAAAAACCCTCCTGTACAACCAGCAGAGACCCTAGGCCATTCAAATTAATAAGGTCAATGGTATTTGTTAACCCTTTCAAGAGTGGAACAGCCAATCAGTGCTTAGCCATTTCCCTACTGGACATTTATGCATGAACTGATTACTTCATGGA
The DNA here is from genome assembly GCA_963576725.1 of Azorinus chamasolen. Classification (NCBI taxonomy): domain Eukaryota; kingdom Metazoa; phylum Mollusca; class Bivalvia; order Cardiida; family Solecurtidae; genus Azorinus; species Azorinus chamasolen. Next base: position 37,240,278 of record OY755246.1, on the reverse strand, counting down.
TATTCATTAACTTAATTAATTCTACATTTGTATTTTTATAAGTTCACTTTCTCATTGGTATTTTTCACTTAGACAAAAACTGTAGAATCAGATCTATATTATTTCTTAAACCAACAGAGCAGACCCTGATCAGACAGGTCCTATACTCTGATCTGGGTGTACACTGTTTGACAGTGACAGTGCATACATGCATGTCCCCCAGATGAAAGGGCCAACCTTTCCCTGTTGAGCATTCCTGTCAGAAATAATGACATCATGAATATTTATTGGCTGACTATTTATAATGGCACACATGTATGTACACAAGGTGCTTTGGTATTGAGGCACTAGCAGCATATCCAGAGATACAGTTAAAGGTGCATACTCAAAAACTAAATTCGTCATTTCTCCACCAAACCCTATACTATGACCACTCTTTAGAATAGTCTTTTCGAGACAATTCTAAAGTGTGGTCATAGAATAGGGTTTGGTGGAGAATTGAAAGAGCTGTTCTTGACAATGATTGAATTTACGCATCTCATCCGCACCTTTGCATATCCATTATAATTCCATAAGCAAACAGAGCAGACTCTGTTCCATTGGATCCTACAGGGGCTGTCAGATCTCGGTCTGCTCTCTTTGCAAAAGCATGTACAGGCCTTTATAAGAATGAAAGGGTAAAACCTTACTGAAAGCTTTTCCCATGGAGTAATTCCTTTTCAACCATGAACATGCTGTAAACAAAGTTTGCTAGGATACAACATGTCTCCCAATTCAGATTTCTAAGCAGACCTGCCAGTATTTCCATTCAATTTCCAAACAAGCATATCAAACAGTCATGCGATGCAGAATCTCAAATGATCTGGAGCCATCTCTTTACATAGGTAATCACAATTTTGCCTGTAGCATGTTAAAGGATAGCTAGCATTGTAATGACATTGCTTTATTATCAAAATGTAAATAATCAACTCTATTTTCAAAAGCCTTGGTGAAAACCTTTTGAATGCCTACTTTTCAAAGTAACATGTTCTATCATTGTTTAACAGCAGAGTACATTAAGTATGAAAGGTACAACCTGCGAGAGGATTTTGAAAGACAGTGCGGACATTGATCAGATGGCTCTAGAGGAGCCTTCTGGTCGGAGTCTACATGATTTGTAAATGCCAGTATATATTTGTTTCCCTGCATTCAAAAGGACAAGAAGGCAGACAGCATAACAATTCAGCCTATTCTATTCTTCTGTATGTTTAACAGAAAATATCGCTGATGTGTCCGATAAATAGCAAATAAATGGTATGATTCAAATATCAAAGACTCTGGAGCATACTGTGAAGATAATATACAGTAAAACCCCTCTGAACTGGTTTTCTAGTAGAGAGAAGAATGTAGACACTTTTAGGCAGGTGGCAGCTTAATGCAGGGTGAACGTCATGCAGGAAGCTCCTAGAGGAGCTTTCTGCATGACGTTCACCCTGCATTAAAATGCCACCTGTCTCTAAGATCTATATTCATACTAAATTGAATGTCAGGTTTAGAGGGGTTTTACTGTACTAATTTCTTAGATTATCACTATAATGATTGATCTGCTGTATTCAAAGGATACTTTTGTCTAAGCATTTATTGTCTGCAATATATTGTCGTCTGCTAAAACTTATTTTTCTTGTTACATTTCTCAAAAAAAAAAAGTAATGATGAAATTCATTTTGGAAATAATTTTTAGTACCATTTTAACTTGTTGAAGTTATTTTGCATTATTTTAGCATTTTAATCAAAATTTTGTGTCTATTAAGGACTGGGAAAAATGATAACTTTTTGCATCCATGAATATCAATGTCAGAAAAAACCACATTATGCATATTAATTGGCTGCATTTTTAAAATAACACATGAACACCTGAATATTTCTTATATAAAGATATAATACCCCCACATGCACATTTGACACAGACATGGGGTTATAGAAATAAAGCTCCCGAACGCTAAATTTTCATTTGTTAAATTACGAAAAGGGAGATCATTCATTCATGCACAAAGCAACAAATCAAAACCTTTATCGCAGGTGCAGAACTTCAGATGGTGTTCAATAATAATGCAAACTTTAAAAAAGTTCTGTTGAGGTATGACAGAGAAAAGGTTTGGAAAAAAAATTATTTATTAAAACAAGCCAGATTTTGACAAAAATAACAAAGGGCAATAACTCAAAAAATACTGAAGACAAGAGTTATGGACCTTGCACACTGCACATTGTGGTCAATGTGATCTATCTGTAAATGAAGTTTGAAGTCAATAGCTTTTTTACTTTGAAAGTTATGATCCGGACAAGCCAGATTTTGAGAAAAATAACAAAGGGCAATAACTCCAAATATACTGAAGACAGAGTTACGAACCTTGTGCACTGCACTTGTGGTCAATGTGATCTATCTGTACGTATATATGAAGTTTGAAGTCAATAGCTTTTATACTTTGAAAGTTATGATCCGGACAAGCCAGATTTGAGAAAAATAACAAAGGGCAATAACTCCAAATATACTGAAGACAGAGTTACAAACCTTGTGCACTGCACATGTGGTCAATGTGATCTATCTGTATATGAAGGCTTTTATACTTTGGAAGTTATGATCCGGACAAGCCGGACAGACGAACAGACGGACGAACAGACTGATGGACATGGTGACTCCATTATACCCCCCCCCCCAACCTTCGTTTGTGGGAGTATAATAAGATCTCACACACAGAGTGGATCCAAATAAGATCTCACAGGCAGAGTGGATTCTACTAAGATCTCACACACAAGAGTGGATCCAAATAAGATCTCGCACGAATAGTGGATCCAAATAAGACCTCACACACAGAGAGGATTCTAATAAGATCTCACACACAGAGTGGATCCAAATAAGATCTCACAGGCAGAGTGGATCCAAATAAGATCTTAACCCTTTCCTCCATAAATACGCCTTTCAACGCCTCTGTAGTAGCCACTTCTTGAAACCATTGTGATAAATAGAACATTTGCTCCATAGGAGCAAATGCTCTATTTATCACAATGGTTTCAATACTACACAATTCTAACATTTTCCTTTTCTCTAATTAATGCTCCTTTTTGGTAGATTTATTCAAAGAGGTTGGATCTAAAAATAGTTTATGAGGGAATGGGTTAAGGACTGCATATTATAGGACAGAAGCAAAGCAGAAAGCCCCCATTTTCCTTTTCTCTAGTAAATGCTCCTTTTGGGTAGATTCATTCAAAGAGGTTGGGTCTAAAAATAGCCTTTGGAGTAAAGGGTTAAACGCAGAGTGGATTCTAATAAGATGCGAAGTTAACTTCTTGTTTATCATTTAGACAGAAACTGTTTTCAAAGTGTTTTCAATCTGTCCATTTTGCCATAATGGTTCTCTTTATCACTGTTGTAAACAATTTACGGCCTCTAACCCTAGTATATGATAGTCGTAAATGTCATCAAATCCTTTACTTTAAATCAACATTGAAGGGGTTTAACCCTTCGCTTGCTGAATTTGAAAATACATTTCTCCTTTTTTACCCATGCCCTGTTGTATAATTACATACATATTCACTGTGTACAAGTATTTCGCTATGCAATGTAGGCTGGGTCCTAGTAGTGGTTACCGTAGCATCCCCCCCTAGACTTTTTTTCATGGGTACCAAATTGTTCGTTAGGGTCCTCAGAACACATTTTGAGCATGCCCCCAAAAATAAGTTTGTCCCAGCTATGTTTTATTTAACGGTTTCCATGGTAACCCGAGGTAATTTTCGAAACTACCTTGGTTCAGAAAATGCACCATAACTTTGTTTTTAGAACCAATATAAGGACAAAACAAGTACCAAAGTAAAGCAGAGACATATAGCTTGAATATGATATATGATTTTATTAATATTCATAAATGCATTCTTATGAATATTAATGAGGAAGTAAAAAATGTGATTTTTTTAGAAAAAAGGAGTTTGTTGTTTAGTCTGAGAGGCTTATTAATGCACAGAAATTATTGAATTTAGGCTTAAGTTGTTCGTTGGAGTCCTCAGAACACATTTTGAGTATTTCCCCATATAATTTTGTCCCATCTATGTTTTATTAAACGGTTTCCATGGTAACCCGAGATAAATTCCGAAACATCCTTGGTTCAGAAAATGCGTAATAACTTTGCTTTTAGAGGTAATAGAAGGACAAAACAAGTACCAAAGTAAAGCAGAGAGATATAGCTTGAATATGATATATGATTTAATTAATATTCATAAATGCATTCTTATGAATATTCATGAGAATGTAAAAAAATGCGTTTTTTAGAAAAAAGAGCTTGTTGTTTAGTCTGATAGGCTTATTAATGCACACAAATTGTTGAATTCAGGTTTAAATTGTTTGTTTGGGTCATCAGAACACATTTTGAGCATTCCCCCAAAGTATTTTTGTCCCATCTATGTTTTATTGAACGGTTTCCATGGTAACGCGATGAGGTAAATTTCGAAACATCATTGGTTCAGAAAATGCATAATAACTTTGCTTTTAGAGGCAATAGAAGGACAAAACAAAAACCAAAGTAAAGCAGAGACATATATGTTGATTATGATATATAATTTTAATAATATTCATATATGATTGCTTATGAATATTAATGAGGAAGTATAAAAATCCGCTTTTTTAGAAAAATGAGTTTTTTGTTTAGTCTTAGAGGCATATTAATGCACAAAAATTATTGAATTCAGGTTTAAATTGTTCATTGGGGTCATCAGAACACTTTTTGAGCATTCTCCCAAAATAATTGTGCCCCAGCTATGTTCTATTAAACGGTTTCCGTGGTAACACGAGGTAAATTTCGAAACTATCTTGATTAAGAAAATGCTTCATAACTTTGCTTTTAGAGACAATAGAAGGGCAAAACAAGAACCAACGTAAAGTAGGGACATATAGCTTGAATACGATATGTAATTCTATTAAAACATATAATGCATTCTTATAATGCATTCTTATGAATATTAATGGGGAAGTAAAAAATGCGTTTTTAGTTTGACGAGTTTGTTTTTAGTCTGAGAGGCCTAATAATATACAAATAGTTATTGAATTCAGATTTAAATGTTTTAATATCAACATACAAATAAAGGAAAACATCTTTGGTTCATGTAATATTTGTAAAACATGTATATTTAAGCTAATTTGCATATAACGTGCGTAAATGAATAAGCAATTTAATATAAGCCCTATATTTAGCATTGTTTCGAGTGTACTATCTTTTCTATTATTTATTTTACGTAAAATACCAGAACAACAAACATTGACAAGAGCAGAGGGTCATTACTTCGGGTTCTTGAATATTAATGCATATTTATGAATATTAATGAGATGTAAAATAAACACACTTGAATGAGCTGTTCTTTTTATCTGAGATTATTTTAGTTAACCAGTATAGAGCTTGATACTGACTGAAACAGCGATATTGATGTTCATGTATATAAATATGTAGATAATGAATATTATTTCAAAATCATGAATATTAATGAGAATGTAAACTGTTGTAGGAAAGTAAGTTTTTCTATTATATTGCAATATACATGTATGTGAACAACACATTTCTTGTAAGAAATTACAGCAGAGGAATTGAGCCTCATGCATGTTTTATGAAGAATATTACTGTTATGGGTGTTTTGCAATGCAATAGAAAATATATAGCATCTCGACTGTAATCATCAGCTTATGTTTACCCATATTAGCCTTGCGTGACTTCTAACTTACTCGCGATGTCTTATGCATATGCTTGATTATTTACCACAGCATGCCAGAGCAACGCAAGGCTTCTTGCGAGCATTTCGCGACAGGCTGGACAACTCATTAAGTGTGTCTGGTCTGCTGCGGATGCTCCGCGTCAGCTCCCTGTCAAGTTTCATCCCTCTGGACAGGGGAGACGTGGGAGCTTGCTACCCGAAGGAAGAAGTATTCTTCTCTTTGGTCAGCGACTCCCTCGCAAAAGACACATCACTGTCCTCTAAAGCTCAGAAGAAGCCTGCTTCTTCTTTAAAATCACTTTCGTCAACAGCCCCTGTGGTGCAGTCGATTCCCCAGTTGTTAGTTGCAGATCGGCACCCAACTGCTGGCCCAGGCGCGGGTTCCCCGTTTACCACTTGAATGGTACCCTTTGTTCTGGTTCCAGGTACTATTGTTGCCAGGTCTCCCGGTCCGCTTGTTGTGTGAAGAGTTTTGCCTGGTCCCGCTGAATCTAGGCCCAGTTATCCGTCACCGGTCCCTGGTGTCCTGGCGTTAGTGCTTCCGTTTCATGACATCACCAGCAGACCGGTCTACCGAGCCCCCGCCCAAAGATGTCACTGTGTATTCTTTGGCCCGGTGTCCTAAGTTTGCTCTCCAACGGTCCTCCGGTGGCCCGGTCTGGTCCTTTGGACCAGGATACCGAAGTGGACCGGTAAATCTACCAGTCCAATCTTTTCTACAGGGCATTCTGTCTCTACACCGCATTACAGTGGTGAAAGTCAACAGGAAGCTGCTCTGGATAAGTCTAGACGTTCTTGGTCGTCTAGACTCTGCAATTACTCTTCATCTTCTGAGTACACCTCGGACACCCCAGCCCCCATCCCACCCACCCCGTAGGAGGCGTAAAAACCTTCTTATTCTTCTAATGGGAACCGGCACTCGCACCGCTCTCATCGCAGATCGAGGTCTTACCATTACTCTTCTATGCAACGACATCGCTCTGCCTCCTCAGATTCGCCGGCTGGTCGCTCTCGATAGCCGACACTCATTCTGGGAACCAGCAAGCTTCACCTAGAGGGAGAATAGCTCTCACGTGAACCCACAGTCCACACTTCTATGTCTGTGGCGGGTCCCACTCTTCCCGAATGCTGCCATCCATGGCGTTCACCAGGGCGGATTCTGAGGGAGAGCAGGAAGACACTTTGTCCATTATGGGTCCTAGGGATGGTCCTATTGTTTAAGGGAATCAGACTTTGTGGAAGCCTCTCACTCAGATTTAGACGGGACTTAGTCCTCTTTTTCTTTAGATGATTCTGAGCATCAATATTTTCTATTGAGAATGCGTGTGAAGATTGTTTTAGAATCATCCCACCCTCTGTCTGCCCTAGACCCCCGAATCCTATTCACAGGGGTCCTCTATCCTCTTCCGTGCTAGTGTCAGTCGAAAAAGTGGACCTCCCTAACCTAATTAAGTCTAGGGAGTCTCTTTCTCCTTCCACGGGATTTCTTTCCCGTTTGCCTGACCTGGACGAAGATTTTTGTGCCAGCCCGGCAACTGGGTGGATCATGTCCGCTAAACTCTTACGGACAAGGGTTCCCTGGGTATCTCTTTGGCCTCCGGTTTCAAATGAAAATCGACCTGGGATGTTTTATCAGAACCCCTCACTTGATTCCGACAGCCCCATGGGCGGGCATTAGCCCCCCCTCCCTCCCCCTCTCTCTCTCTCTCTCTCTCTCTCTCTCTCTCTCATTCACTTCTTTAGCACCGGCAGTTGCATCCAACAGATGGGATTCGCTTCAAACATTGACGTATTATCATTGACGTACGTATTATTATCGATATTTAAGACAGGTGACAGCTTAATGCATGGTGAAAGTCATGCAGAAAGCTCCTAGTGCACTAGTGCAGCTTTCTGCATGACCTTCACCATGCATTAAGTAGTACCTGCCTAAAAAGGTCTTAATGCTTCTATAAAGAAAATTCGAATAATCGAGATTTTACCGTATACTCAAAATCATACTTAATACAATGCTCATAGAAAATTGCTTATTCATATACGTACATTATATGCAAATAAGCTGAAATACGTATGCTTTATAGAAATATTACCTGAAAAAAAGATGGTTTATTTTCCTTCACATGAAAACATTCAAACATGAATTCAATAACTCTTGTTTATTAATAGGCATCTCAGACTAAACAATAAACTCCTTTTTTCTACACAAAAATCGGATTGTTTTACTTCCTCATTAATATTCATAAGAATACATTTATGAAAATTATTTAAATTACATATCATATTCAAGTTATATGTCTTTGCTTTATTCAGGTTCTTGTTTTGTCCTTCTTTCGCCTCTAAAAGCAAAGTTATGACGCATTTGTTTAACCATGGATGTTTCGAAATTTACCTCGGGTAACCATGGAAACCGTTAAAACATAGCTTGGACACAATTATTTTGGGGAATGCTCAAGTGGTGTTCTGCAGACCCCAACGAACAATTTAAACCTGAATTCAATATTTTTGTGCATTAATAGGCCTCTAAGACTAAACAAAAAACTCATTTTTCTAAAAAAGCGGATTTTTATACTTTCTCATTAATATTCATAAGCAATCATATATGAATATTATTAAAATTATATATCATAATCAACATATATGTCTCTGCTTTACTTTGGCTTTTGTTTTGTCCTTCTATTGCCTCTAAAAGCAAAGTTATTATGCATTTTCTGAACCAATGATGTTTCGAAATTTACCTCATCGCGTTACCATGGAAACCGTTCAATAAAACATAGATGGGACAAAATTACTTCGGGGGAATGCTCAAAATGTGTTCTGATGAACCAAACAAACAATTTAAACCTGAATTCAATAATTTGTGTGCATTAATAAGCTTATCAGACTAAACAACAAGTTCATTTTTCTAAAAAACGCATTTTTTTACATTCTCATGAATATTCATAAGAATGCATTTATGAATATTAATTAAATCATATACCATATTCAAGCTATATGTCTCTACTTTACTTTGGTACTTGTTTTGTCCTTCTATTACCTCTAAAAGCAAAGTTATTACGCATTTTCTGAACCAAGGATGTTTCGGAATTTACCTCGGGTTACCATGGAAACCGTTAAATAAAACATAGATGGGACAAAATTATTTGGGGAAATACTCAAAATGTGTTCTGAGGACTCCAACGAACAACTTAAACCTAAATTCAATAAATTTCTGTGCATTAATAAGCCTCTCAGACTAAACAACAAACTCCTTTTTTCTAAAAAAATCACATTTTTTACTTCCTCATTAATATTCATAAGAATGCATTTATGAATATTAATAAAAGCATATATCATATTCAAGCTATATGTCTCTGCTTTACTTTGGTACTTGTTTTGTCCTTCTATTGCTTCTAGAAACAAAGTTATGGTGCATTTTCTGAACCAAGGTAGTTTCGAAAATTACCTCGGGTTACCATGGAAACCGTTAAATAAAACATAGCTGGGACAAACTTATTTTTGGGGGCATGCTCAAAATGTGTTCTAAGGACCCCAACGAACAATTTGGTACCCATGAAAAAAAGTCTAGGGGGGGGTGCTACGGTAACCACTACTAGGACCCAGCCTAATGTGCACTGGTTGCACAATCAACTTGTAAATAGTGCAGACTCTGATGAGACAGCTCCTGCAGGAGCTGTCTCATCTGAGTCTTCACTATTTACAGGTAGGTATATTGATGTGAATAGCAAGCGAAGGGTTAATATGTAGTGAAAGCTGAAAGAAGAGCAAACACCTGGAAAGTAAAGTAAGGCAAAATGAAAACAATCCATTCGATTGAGGTACGTGACATGACTAGCCCTTGGAGTTCCATCATTGTGTAATAGTAGAGAACAATTACTTATTAATCCTTTCGCTCATATAAACGCCTTTTCAGACATTTGCAAACAGAGTAGACCCAGATAAGTTGGCTCCTATAGGCGCCGTCTGATCAGGGTCTGCTGTTTGCAAATGGAATTTGATAAGATCTGTTTCTTTAGTTTCTAAAATGACTTGTTCCACCTTTCATATTTCATTAGAACTATTTTGTCCATGAATATTCAAAAGGTTTTCAATTTTGAAATAAACATAGAACAGGGAAAGGGTTAATCTTTTCCTTAATATTTAAAATGACATATTAACACATGCAATTTTTGCCAAGGCAGAAACTGTAGACGCTGATCTACAAATGTATATTATTCCATAAGCAAACAGAGCAGACCCTGATCAGAGACTTGAGTAGTAAACCCCAGTCTGGTTTGTGAGGTTGAGTAGTAAACTACCGTCAGGTTGGTGAGCTTGAGTTATAAACTACCGTCAGGTTGGTGAGCTTGAGTTGTAAACAAAGATCAGGTTAGTGAGCTAGTGCAGCAAACAAGTCAGGTTAGCGTCCTTGAGTAGTAAACGATGGTCAGGTTAGTGAGCTGGAGTAATAAACCATAGTCAGGTAAGTGAACTTGGGTAGTAAACCAGTCAGGTTAGTGAAGTTGAGTAGTAAACCATGGTCAGTTTAGACTAGTGATCTTGAGTAGTAAACCATGGTCAGGTTAGTGATCTCAAGTAGTAAACCATGGTCAAGATAGTTAGCTTGAGCAGTAAACCATGTTCAAGATAGTGAGCTGAATAGTAAACCATGGTCAAATTGAGTAGTAAACCATGGTAAAGACAGTTAATCTGAGAAATAAACCATGGTCAAATTGAGTAGTAAACCATGGTAAAGACAGTTAATCTGAGTAATAAACCATGGTCAAATTGAGTAGTAAACCATGGTAAAGACAGTTAATCTGAGAAATAAACCATGGTCAAGATAGTTTGAGTAGTAAACCATGGTCAAGATAGTTAACCTGAGAAGTAAACCATGGTCAAGATAGTTTGAGTAGTAAAGCATGGCCAAGATAGTTAGCTGGAGTAGTAAACCATGGTCAAATTGAGTAGTAAACCATGGTTAAACCATGGTCAAGATAGTTAGCTGGAGTAATAAACCATGGTCAAATTGAGTAGTAAACCATGGTAAAGATAGTTAATCTGAGAAATAAACCATGGTCAAGATAGTTTGAGTAGTAAAGCATGGCCAAGATAGTTAGCTGGAGAAGTAAACCATGGTCAAATTGAGTAGTAAACCATGGTCAAGGTAGTTAGCTTGAGTAGTAAACCAATGTCAAATTGAGTAGTAAACAATGGCCAAGATAGTTAGCTGGAGTAATAAACCATGGTCAAATTGAGTAGTAAACAATGGTCAAGATAGTTAAGATTGAGTGGTAAACCACGGTCAAGATAGTTAAGATTGAGCGGTAAACCATGGTCAAGATAGTTAAGATTGAGTGGTAAACCATGGTCAAGATAGTTAAGATTGAGCGGTAAACCATGGTCAAGATAGTTAAGATTGAGTGGTAAACCATGGTCAAGATAGTTAAGATTGAGCGGTAAACCATGGTCAAGATAGTTAAGATTGAGTGGTAAACCATGGTCAAGATAGTTAAGATTGAGCAGTAAACCATGGTCAAGATAGTTAAGATTGAGTGGTAAACCATGGTCAAGATAGTTAAGATTGAGCGGTAAACCATGGTCAAGATAGTTAAGATTGAGTGGTAAACCATGGTCAAGATAGTTAAGATTGAGCGGTAAACCATGGTCAAGATAGTTAAGATTGAGTGGTAAACCATGGTCAAGATAGTTAAGATTGAGCGGTAAACCATGGTCAAGATAGTTAAGATTGAGCGGTAAACCATGGTCAAGATAGTTAAGATTGAGTGGTAAACCATGGTCAAGATAGTTAAGATTGAGCGGTAAACCATGGTCAAATTAGTGAGCTCATGGAGTAAACCCTTAGGAATGACATTTGCAGATTGGATCCAGATAAAAGTAACAGTGTGTCAACATGTATGACATATGGATGGTTACAGTACTTCTGTAGAGAAAAGAATATAGTTTTTACCTACTATACGGCATATAAACCTTTAGTAGATGAACATTTGGTCAGCATACTACATGCTAAAGAAATGTAAAACCCTTGAACAAGTACATCAAGAATACAATGATTTATCTAAAAAGCCTTCCGCATGTTGAAAAATGATGTCTGCCCAATCTCTGGTTTTCTAACTTTTCATCGACTTCCAATTCAGTCAAATATTTGAGAAACTACTAACCAAGTGTCAAACAGCTTGGATGCTGATGAGACGCCAAGTAGCCCTGAGATGCTGAGTTACACTATATCTCTTCTGGATCAAAGCTGTTTGTAAGTGCAAGTCCAGACACCCTAAACATGAGAAGATTTGACCATGAGCCTGCTTTAGGCAAATCTGTGATTACAGAGCTACAGATAAAAGTGTGTACTCAAATATAAAATCACCATTTCTCCATCAAACCCAGCCATGCTGTGACCACTCTTTAGATTTGTCTCTTCGCAACACTTTTAAAGAGTGGTCACAACATATGATTTGATGAAAGAAATAAAGAAGTTATTTTTGAAAATGTTTTAGTTTATGCACCTTATCTGGATTACCTTTGCAAACAGTATGGAAACATATATGAGACACAAAGTTACTTGAGGTCTCAACTAGATCTAAACTGACAGACACTCTGAGCACTTTTTCAAGCCTTTGCAAAAAAGAGTAGACCAACATCAGATGGCTCCGATAGGAGGCGTCTGATCAGGGCCTGCTGTTTTTATATGAAACTATAATAACTCTTCCATGGAAATACCAGAACATTCAAGTCTACATTCGGTATTATAACAAGATGTGTTTGTAAAACACTATGCCCCCGATATGACCTTTGATCTTGATGTATGACCTTGACCATAACAAGTCGCCCCTGAAAATGTTTGCCTCCATAAGTTGCACATGCATGCCAAGTTTGAAGTATGTTGAATCAGTGTTGCATCTAGAGCGCGGGATTGCGGGATTCCCGCAATAATTTTGACTTTGTCCCTTAAAATTCACGACAGAGCGGGCCTACGGGCGCACTTTTCAGATTATGACCTCTCCAATAAAAGGTAGACTGTGTATGCATGTATCAGCGAAAGCAGTTTGACGGCTAGTTTTAACATCAATAAATTGATAACCAGTCGAACAAATTCAAGGCTACGGGACATTTCCTTCCAAATCTAGTTCATCTCCGAACGTTTGGTACTACTATTAAAACTTACTGGGACGACAGTTTATTAATTTAACCATCTTTTCTTCTCAGGGTATTTAGACCTTTCGAGAATCGCTTCTTAATTGTTTTTCGACCTTTATAGAATTATCTTGTTAATAGGTATTCTGGATTATAACAACATGAAAGAAATACGTAAAAATGTGAGGTCAGCTTTTGGTACAAAACATCGGGGACCAAATTCAAAATGGCGATCTCTATGAGTAAACATCGTCGTATTGAAATTAGAGCAGACGAAATGCAAAGTGAAAGTATAACTTGCGCATGGAAGAGAGTTTTCGATAGAAGAAGTTCTGAGCATATTAAATTAATTATAAACGAGAAAAACAGTGAAGTGAAAGACCAAAAATTAAACAAGAGGGCCAGAATGGCCCTGAAGCGCTCACCAGACAATCAGAGGAGAACATTTTCAAAGTTTTCACTATATGTTTCTATAGAAAATTAGCTGGCCCTGGGGCGGGGCCAATTTTGACCCAAAGGGCACAATTTATATAACTTTTGTAGAGCACCTGAACATAATGCTATGTGCCAAATATGAAAGCTGAGAACCTTATAGATTCAGAGGAGAAGATTTTCAAAGTTTACACTATACATGTATGCTTCTATTGAAATCTAGCTACCCCTGGGGCGGGGCCAATTTTGACCCCATGGACATAATTTATACAACTTTTGAAGAGGACCTGAACATGATGTTATGCTCCAAATATGAAAGCTGAGAACCTTCCAGTTTCAGAGGAGAAGATTTTCAAAGTTTTCACTATATGTTTCTATTGAAACTGACCACCCCGGGTGCGGGGCCAATTTTGACCCCAGGGGCGTAATTTATATAACCTTTGTAGAGGACCTGAACATGATGCTATGTGACAAATATGAAAGCTGAGAACCTTCCAGTTTCAGAGGAGAAGATTTTAAAAGATTTCACTATATGTTTCTATTGAAAACTGCCCACCCCTGGGGCGGGGCAAATTTTAATCCCAGGGGCATAATTCATATAACTTTTGTAAAGGACCTGAAGATGATTCTATGTGCCAAATATGAAAGCTGAGGACCATCCAGTTTCAGAGGAGAAGATTTTCAAAGTTTTCACTATATGCTTCTATTGAAAACTGACCACCCCTGGGGCGGAGCCAATTTTGACCCCAGGGGCATAATTTATATAACTTTTGTAAAGGACCTGAACAAGATGCTATGTGCCGAATATGAAAATTATGAACCTTCCTGTTTCAGAGGAGAATATTTTCAAACTTTTACTATATATTTCTATAGAAAACAAGGCACCCCTGGGGCAGGGCCAATTTTGACCCCAGGGGCATAATTTATATAACTTCTGTAGAGGACCTACAGATGATGCTATGTGCCAAAGATGAAAGCTGAGAACCCTGTAGATTCAGAGGAGAAGATTTTTAAAGGTTCAAATTGTTGACACGGGACGACAGACATCAGGCGATCACAAAAGCTCACCCTGAGCACTTTGTGCTCTGGTGAGCTAAAAAGGAATGGTTGTCAATGGCTATAATCGAAGGTAAGATGCAATGCAAAACCTGTATTGAATCCAATCTTAAACTTAGAATCATGAATGTAAAAATAATGTGAGCTGTATTTTTGCCTGAAACTGTTATTAGAGTATCAGATTTGCATTTTACAACAGACAACTGTATTTGCGAGTCTAGGTAAGCTTATACATTTTGTTTTTGATCATGTCCCCCAATTTTTCCAAATGTCCCCCAAATTGTAAACCAGGGGGCCTGTGTGTCCCCCGAAATTTCTGACCTAGATGCAACACTGTTGAATGGCGACAAAATTATTTCCAATCTAAATTTGACCCGTAGTTTGACCTTGATGTATGACATTGACCTTGATAAGTCACCGCTAAAAATAGCCTCCATCAGTTTCACATGCATGCCAATTTTGAAGGATATGTATGTTGAATGATGACAAAAATATCGCCAATCTAAACTTAACCCATAATTTCACCTTTGACCTTGAGATATATGACCTTGGCCTTAATAAATCAATGTTCGTCTCCATAAGTTGCACATGCATGCCAAGTTAATTACGTATGTGCAATGGCTACAAAATTATCACCAATGTTAAAGTTGGGGTCATATTAACCAACCAACAGACAGACAGGGCAAAGACAATAATCCCCCTTTTTGATTTGGGGGGGGGGGGGGGGGGGGGGGGGAATAAAAACTCAGCTAAACAATATTCATAATGTCATTAGTTTTTACATCAATATTCAAAAGGGAAAGGAAAGGGTTAAGAGAAATGCCAGACAAGAGTAGACACTTTTCTACCCCCACAGTTTTGCACTGGTAGAGGTTAAGCACAATCTATACCAGACACATACATCTCAGAAATTACATCAAGTTCCTAAATCAGAATGTGTACTCAGCCTTCATCATGCTGTTCACATCTATATGACTACACTAGAAGTGTAAAATACCCCCCCCCCCCCCCCACACACACACACACACACTTCTATATATCGCCTTTGAGTCAAAATTGAATTAACACTTCCCCTGTTGAATATTCATGAAAGAAATAATCACATCATGAATATTTATTTTGTGAATTTTTAATAGCACAGGATATTTTGGTATTGGTGGAAACTGGAGAATCAGATCTATTATAATTTCATAAGGAAACAGCACAGACCCTGATCAGATGGCTCCTATAGGAGCCGCCTGATCTGGGTCTACTCTGTTTGCAAAGGCGTGAAAAAGCGTAATTAAGAAATATTGGTGAGTTATTTAGAATTAAGGTAATACTCATTGACTTATAGCTGGATTTCTGTAACCTGTCTACAAGCTTGAGCGTAAATGTTATTGAGAATATCTTCTGCTTTTCTGCGGAATAAACAATGCCAAAGTAAAACAGTACAAGGCCTTTTTCAAGTAAAGAGATGTGGAGAGATGGTGAGAGTGAAATAGAGAGCACAAGAGTACAGTGTGAAAAGACAAAAAGCGAAAAGCTTTAGCCCTTTCCCTCATATGATACTTTTTCATGCATTTGCAAACAGAGTTGACCCAGATCAGATGGCTCCTGTAGGAGCCAACTTATCAGAGTCTACTCTGTTTGCTAATGGAATTTGATAGTTTTGTTTCTTTACTAAAATGACTACAATGTTCCACCTGCCAAATTTCATTATAACTATTTGCTCCAGGAACAGAGGAACAGATAAGCTGTGTATTTTTGAGTGATTACTCAATAGAAATTTGCCAAATACAGTAAAATGGCGATAATCCGAGGACTGTTGGGAACTGAGAAAATGCTCCGATTACCGCTATCCTCGGATTATCTATGAAATCATACTTTGTGGATTCAACGTGTCCAATCTATCGTACAGTGTATACACGTACATGTGCTTTTTTGCCTCCAGAATGCTAGACAGTTAATTGATATGTTTGCGTATTTTTAGAAAAGTCTCGTTCAACCCGACGCTTGCTATGAGAGATAAACAATGAGCGAGTTCAGCTGACTTACTAGGGTTAACTCGATTAACTAGAGTAGCAGGAAAACACGTCCAGTTTTAACGTGAATGATGTTATTTGACCTTTTAACCTGACTCGAGATCAACCCTGCCTCAGCGCTGGGTTGGTGAAGTCGGGCAATTGTTTTATACACAACCGGCATGGCAGAGAAGGACACTAAATATACAAAAGTAACAAAACCTATTTAGATATGTAACTTTTCTTTTTCTTACCAGTATCAATAAGTAATATAATACATCCAAACATTCCATATAAACAGTTTAGACATTGTAAGGCCACTTTTCACTCGTAACGGTACCTGTAGCATTTAGTTTCATCTGATTTGGGTCTTCTCTGTTTGCAAATGTGTGGGGAAAATGTTCTGTTTGCAAATGTGTGGGGAAAATGTTCATATGAGAGAAAGTATTAACTATTCAACATCGCAAACAGGATCTTTATCCTTTACTCAAAAAATATGCCTTTCTTCATCTTTGCAAACAGATTAGACCCATATCAGATGGCTCTTTTAGGGGCCGTCTGATATGGGTCTGCTCTTTTTGCTTATGAAATAGTATACATGTGGATATAATTCTACATATTCTGTTATGGCCAAAACTTCCCGTGTTCATATGCAGTTATAATAATTAATCTAATCAATATTTATGATTTTTCATTTCTTACATGAATATTCATGGAGTAAAGGTTTAAACCCTTTACTCCATGAATATTCATGCAGGCAATAATGACATCATAATTTAGCACATGGACACAGTAATTTTTGGCCATGCCAGAATCTGTAGAATCATCTATTTTTTAATATCATAAGCAAACAGAGCAGATCCTGATCAGACGGCTCCTATAGGAACCGTCTGATCTGGGTCTACTTTGTTTGCAAAGGCACAGAAAGGCGCATTTATGGAGTAAAGGGCTAAGGAAACTAAGTCTTTGTCTTGCTATAAATTCTGAAGGGAGGTTATTATTCGCTATATTGATAGTACAAAGTTCGCTATAAATTACGACTCTGGCACACGACTGTTCAAAACTTTATTAAGCCGTAGTTTAGACAAGCAAGCGAATATGTATAACGATCAAACTCCCAAAATGTACATCATACAGCTTACTCATTTGTGGAAGAAATCAGTCATTTGCTTTAGAGCACATGTTAATGCTCGACACTTGCCAGAAATTTGTTTTATAGATGTCAACATTAAAAAAAAATCCTCAGGAGTATTTGGTAACTTTATTTCAATGCCCGGTGCAAATTGTATATAGCAGACAAAGACTCCGCGTATGTGGGCACGGGCAAATATTCCCTTATCTGTGTCGTCATCGGAGTCAACGGTATTTTTAGTGGAAAATGCTGAAATAATATGCGAACATGGAAGGAATAATTTTGAAAATAAAAAAATCGAGCATCACATCTTAATGATGTTTAGCTATAACACACACTTTTAAGTGCATATATGCCCCGCGTCTAGCGGTGTTTAATTATACCTTACCGCTACACAACAATTGAACAATACATGTTTATGGATCGCTTCACAGTTCACCCCAACACTAGTGTGTGTTTTAACACTTATGCGACATGGTGTTAATCGTGCGAAATACACAGGTGATTGAAGATAGTAGCAAGGTGAAACTTCGCTTTAACGAAGGAATTTTAAAACTTTAGGATGAGTGAAACCTTTGATTAGGGCCATGGAATTTTACTGATCACTAGTCCTACAGGACAAATGGTTTTCAAAAACAAACAAAAAAATATACTCCTGCATCTCAACAAGATCTGAACTGTTTGGCATTCTGATAATATTAACCCCTTTACACAATGAATATTCATGTAGGAAATAATTATGCCATGAATATTAATTATTATATAATTCTTATAACGGCACATGAACATAAAGTGTTTTGGTCATGAAAGAAACTGTAGAATCTTATCTATATTATTCCATAAGCAAACAGAGCAGACCCTGATCAGACAGTCCCTATAGGAGCCATCTGATCTGGGTCTACTCTGTTTGCAAAGGCGTAAAAAAAGGTGTTAATATGAAGTATAAAAGGGTAATTCAAACTTTGTACCTTGCAAAGTAAGAGTGCTGTTTAAGAGCAAAGTCTCGTTTGATGTCCTCAAATGTTGCAGGGTACATGGTATTATCATCTCTCTCCACCATTACAACCTTACCACTCATGGGCGCTGAAAACGAACAGACCCGCAGTCATTAACATTCTGAGTCTAAATTTGACTCAGAATCAGAAAATGCAAACACAAATATTGTTGTAAATTTATTATTGTTGTTAAAAATTTCAAACAAAGCCATTTGTTAACAACAATGCATGTAATATGAATAAAGTAATGATTTAGGTTAGTACTAGGTCAGAGCTACAGATAAAGGTGCATACCCCAAATATTAGAATCATCATTTCTCCACCAAACCCTATACTGTGACCATTCTTTAGAATCATCTCAAAGAGACAATTCTAAAATGTGGTAACAGTATAGGGTTTGATAGAGAAACAAAGGAGCTATTCCTGAAAATGTTGAAATCTATGCATCTTATCTGGACCTCGGATTAGGTTACTATCTGTTTTGAGTTAACCCTATCCCAGTTGAACATTCATGTTAAAAATTACATCATTATCTCTTTGCACGCTAGCGGCGAAACTGATTACCCATGCTAACAGTTTGAATCCAGATGAGACGCCGCATAATGCGGTGTCATCAGGATCCAAACTGTTTGTCATCTTGACCATATTTTTGCAAAGAAAAGAGAGAAAGTTTATTTTAAGAATTGAAGCAGACAACAATTGTTGCAGACGAAAAATTATTTAGCGTGCAAAGAGTTAAGTAATTCATTAGCTGATTGTTATAATGGTATATAAACATTTAGCAATTTGTTTACCATGGTAAAAACTGAAGAATCTATACAATTCAAAGAGCAAGCACAGAAGATCCTGATCAGACAGCTCCTGCAGGAGCTCTGTGATCTGGGTCTACTCTGTTTGCAAAGGCATCAAAGGCACTTAATTCTGGGAAAGGGTTAAAACAAATCTTTGATTTCAATTATGCATTACATATAACTTAAAAAATAAGTAATGCAATATCATACGAGCAAAAGATACTCGTGCCTATTCAAATACTAAATTTAAATCGACACTTCTCCACCAAACTCTATGTTGTTACTCCTCTCTAGAATCGTCCTATGGAGAAAAAAGAGTGGTCACAACAAAGGGTTTCTTGGAGTTTTAATGGAGCTATTATTGAAAATGTTTTAATTTATGCATCTTCTCTGGACTTCTAATCATGCAGCAATGTAAAGTTGAGCAGCTTATCTTTGTTTCATATTCTCATTTCTTTGAACTCACACATTTAGGGTTGGATACCGTTAGTCGGTATCTTATCGATACCGGTACCCAGTTCAAAAACTACTGGTAAATACCCTTTCAGATATTACCGATTCTCTTACTGATACTTTGACAAAAAATACTCTGTAAATCCTCAAGTTATTTTGGCTTTAAATGCTTCAAAAATTTCATTTAATATCCCTAAAAATGACATAGACATGCAATATATATAATACATAAACAACACCACTTTTGCATTAAAATCAAAATTCTTAAAAACAGACTCCAGTCGACACTTAACAAAATTATATGAATATCATTGGAAATCTCACTGGTATTGGTATCAATAAAACATTGTATCGTTTGAAAAGTATCGTTATGGTATCGTATCGTTTCGTTCTTAACGGTATCCAACCCTACACACATTAAATTTTAACCTAGAACAAGAGCACTGGCTGCCAATGCTCATCAGTTTCTGCAAAAAGAACAAATGTTTATAGTATCACAATTTCTTAACCCATTCCCTCATATTGATATCTTTTGATGCCTCTAGTATAAAAGTTACTTTTTTAAACCATTGTGATAAATAGAGCATTTGCTCCAATGGAGCAAATGCTCTATTTATCACAGCAGTTTCAAAACTACGCAATTCTAAACTTTTCCTTTTCTTTAGTAAATGCTAAAATAGCCTATGAGGGAATGGGTTATATGTGCTTGATAGAATTATGAACTTTGACCAGGTTGTAGCCCCTGTACTGGTTTGATATAAACAGCTGTACTGATGTTGAAACTACTACAAAATGTCAAGATTTTTGCATAAGTAAAACAAAACAATGGCAATACCTACATTTTTATTGTTGGGAATTATATTAAAGGCAAACTGTATCACTGAGTGTGTATCAATGTAAATGTTTTTGACAAATATACCTCTGTCTTCAATGATTTCTTTAAGCTTTCTCTCCAAATTTACAATATGTCGCTCTGTTTCTTTAAGGGTCAGTGCCTGAAATGAAACAAGAAACTGCAACAAATGCTTCTGTTTGATTTACTAGTAGAGGTTACACCATATTTTAACACATTGCCCCATAGTGACGCATTTTTGCGCCTCTATAAAATTCACATTGTGAAACCATTGTGATAAATAGAGCATTTGCTCCTATAGGAGCAAATGCTCTATTTATCACAATGGTTTCAGAGTACAAAATTCTAAAAAATTTCCTTTTCTCTAGTTAATGCTCCTTTTCGGTAGAATAATTCAAAAAGGCTGGATCTAAGAATAGCCTAGGAGAAAATGAGTTAATGTTTATTTGCAATCATGAATTATGTTCAAGTGCAAAATATGCCTTCTGACACTGATTTTATTTATCTAAATATCACAAGAATATTGTATTTATAAGGGATGAACTTTTACTGGTGAAATTTGCTAAATGAGGCAAAAGTTCAACGATCCTAGAAATGTGTCATCCACTCATGTCACTGTCTATGCCAAAAGAGAAGAAAAATGTGGTTAAAATAATTCTTTCAAAACCTTAATCAGTAAAACCCTAATTTCAGAATGATTATAATTCAGGGTGGTCACTAAGCAAAACAGAGTTGATGAATGGAAAATAAATAAAGATATTTTGTATGAAGAATAAGAACTATATACCCCTTTACTCCATAAATACAGCTTTCTATGTCTTTGCAAGCACAGTTGACCCAGATCAGATGACTCCTGTAGAAACAGGGTCTGCTCTGTTTGCTCATATAAATGAAATACTATAGATATGATTTTATTTTCTGCTATGGCCAAACATACCTATTTACAAGTGCTATTAAAACAAGAGGGCCAAGATGGCCCTTAATCGCTCACCTGATTACCATAGATTTAAGATTTTTGCTGGGTAGACCATGGGTAGGGCCAATATTGACATTAGGGACAATATTTGAACAATGTTGATAGTGGACCATGAGACGTGGTTCTGCAGAGAACAAGATTTTCAAAGATTTAGAATATTGACTTTATCAAGACAATGATTCTGTCAAACGAAGATTGGGCTAAAATTTGCCCTCTAGAGTATTTTTTCTAAGATTTGACCTAGTGACCTACTATTTATTCCTACCCCACCCATGATCACACTCAACCTTGATATCACCAAGACAAACACTCTGAGCGAGTTTGAGGAGGATTGGGCTAAAAATGTGCCCTCTGGAGTGTAAACAAGATTTTTCTAAGATATTACCCAGTGACCTACTTTTTGACCACACGTAACCCACATTCAAACTTGTCCAAGATTTTATTAGGACAATCATTCTGACCAATTTTCATGAAGATTTGGCTATAAATGTAACCTCTAGAGTGTTCACAAGGTTTTCCTACTATTTGACCTAATGACCTAGCTTTTAACCCCACATAACCCACTTTCAAACTCGTTTGAAATTTTATCAAGACAATCATTATGACCAAGTTTCATGAAGATTGGACATAAAATGTGACTACTAGAGTGTTCACAAGGTTTTTCTACTGTTTGACCTAGTGACCTAGTTTTCAACCCCACTTGACCCACTTTCGAACACGTCCGATATTTTATCAAGACATTCGTTCTGACCAAGTTTCATGAAGATTGGACAAAGAAATGTGACCACTAGAGTGTTCACAAGGTTTTTCTACTGTTTGACCTAGTGACCTAGTTTTTAACCCCACTTGACCCACTTTCAAACTCGTCCGAGATTTTATCAAAACATTTCGTTCTGACCAAGTTTCATGAAGATTGGACTAAAATTGTGACTACTAGAGTGTTCACAAGGTTTTTCTACTGTTTGACCTAGTTTTTTACCCCACGTAACCCACTTTTCAAACTCCTCCGAGATTTTATCAAGACAATCATTCTGACCAAGTTTCATGAAAATTGGGCTAAAAATGTGACCTCTAGAGTGTTCACAAGGTTTTTCTACTGTTTGACCTAGTGACCTAGTTTTCAACCCCACTTGACCAACTTTCGAACTCGTCCGATATTTTATCAAGACATTTGTTCTGACTAAGTTTCATGAAGATTGGACAAAAAAATTTGACCACTAGAGTGTTCACAAGGTTTTTCTACTGTTTGACCTAGTTTTCAACCCCACTTGACCCACTTATTAAACCATTCGTTCTGACCAAGTTTCATGAAGATCGGACTAAAATTGTGACAACTAGAGTGTTCACAAGGTTTTTCTACTGTTTGACCTAGTGACCTAGTTTTCAACCCCACTTGACCTACTTTCAAACAAGCAAATTGTTGACTACACACGACGGACATTCAAGTCTCCCAAAAGCTCACCCTAGCTTTGCTCAGGTGAGCTAAAAACTAGAAAATTGTGTCTGTAAGACACAGTGATGCCCCCGTGTTGGGTGTTTGCCTAGTTGTACGTAAAATTCCTAAGTCATTTGACCTTGATATTGGGCTTGCGGGCAGCATGGGCTGGGTGCATAATGAAAGTATGGATGGTGTTGAATGTGTATATGCAATTCCAAGCCAATAGCTTTAGCGGCTAGTGAGATATAAGACGATGAAAAAACTGTGACAACCAACTGCACTTAAAATTCCTTAGTCATTTGACCTTGACCTTGGGCTTGCGGGCAGCATGGGTCGGGTGCGTAATGAAAGTATGGATGGTGTTGAATGTGTATATGCAATTCCATGCCAATAGCTATAGCGGTTAGTGAGATATAAGAGGATGAAAAAAACTGTGACAACCAACTGCACGTAAAATTCCTAAGTCATTTGACCTTGACCTTGGGCTTGCGGGCAGCATAGGCTGGGTGTGCAATGAAAGTATGGATGGTGTTTAATGTGTATATGCAATTCCATGGCAATAGCTACAGTGGTTAGGGAGATATAAGACAATGAAAAAACTGTGACAAAACACTGCACGTAAATGTGACAACTAACTGCACGTAAAATTTCCAAGTCATTTGACCTCGACTTTGGGCTTGCCGGCAGCATGGATGGGGTGCCAAATTATAGCACAGATGGTAATTGATGTGTATGTGAAGTTTCATGTGTATAAGTGTAGAAATTACTGACTTATAACACTTCAAAAACTGTGACATCCAACTGCAACTAAAAGCGTGACACACGGACGGACATGTGCAAAACATAATGCCCCCTGACTATCGTCAACGGGGGCATAATAATCTAACTAGTATTCATGATGTCATTATTTCTCACAATAATATTCATGAAGTAAAGGGATAATCATTCACTAGTTATATGTACCTTTGATACTTTTCTGCGACTCAGCTTTTTCTGGTTAGGGATGACATTTTTCATGATGTTGTAACACATTGCTACACTGGCCCTCCATTTTGCATCACTCTGTCTTCTACGAACCCTTGTTGGTGTCATACCTCTTGGCATCATCTCTCTATCAAAACTGTCAAAGGAAATTGAAAGTCATTCTTTTTACTACATGAACATTTGTCCATTGCAACAATGTACAGTAAAACCTCTCTATAACGGCCACTAAGTTGTGTTAATTAGTTGGCATTTAGGGCAGGTGGCTGCTTAAAGTAAGGTGAAAGTAAAACAGAACGCTCCTATAGGAGCGTTCTGTTTTACTTTCACCTTGCTTTAAGCAGCCACCTGCCTTTAACTCAAAATACTTGATGTAATTTAGTGGCTGTTATAGAGAGGTTTTACTGTATACATTTTTTGTATTTTCATAAAATCATTTTTATTGGATCTTCACCATAGCTAATTTGTTAAATAGCAACAGTAAGATTACTGAAAGATTTTGCACTGGAACTTGTTATAAAGCTAACCAACAATTTACAATTAATGACTGAATGACAGACCACCAGCGTTCAAACTGTACATACTACATTACAATTCAATCTACATGCATACAATTTAGTTAATTAATTTGATTCATATTGTTTTAGAATATAGCCTTGCCCAAAATACATGTATGTTCATGTGTGAAAGTCAGGATCAGACGGGCTTAAGCTGGCAATCGTATGTGGTGCTGTGTATACAACGGTTGCAACAGTTACCATGTTGTCTCCTCGTTTTGACACTCTAAGCGTCTATTTCCGCGCATGCGCACTACGATTAACAAGTGCTCGTTTCATTTAATACACATAACGAAAAATGAACTCTAACTAGAGATCCTAGAACTAACAAAACAACATTAACTATCAACAGAACCAATAAACATTGGTATGAACATGTATCATGTATGTGCGGTCATCAAAATCACCCAAAAGCTTTATCCTCAGTTCGTTACTCAAATTGGCTGCTTATCTAAGGTCAAGGTCATGTGTTGATTTTTTAGTCTACAGTTCATTTCATTAACTCTGTTCCATATTCAGTATTTTGGTGCATTTTATTTCTCTCATACTTTGTATACAATAGGGAAAATGGCCATAACTAGCCTGTGGGTATCTTATAAAGATGGCGGTAGAAATACATTGATAGTAAATGTGAATTCGTTTTTAATTTTGATACCGTCTACAAAAATGTGTGGAATACTAAAAGTGAACCGGACTGTAAATCATTCATTTTCTCAAATATAGTATATAGAAACCGGATGTTTTCTATTTCAGCGTGTGACGTGTCGAATGCATGCAGTGTCAAACTGAGGAGACAACACAATACTAGTATCCTCGAGTGCCCAGTTTCGACGCACCTAAGCAATATTTCGCTATTAATTTAATAAACAGTTATTTAATAAATACTATAAATATAATAACAAGAGGGCCATGATGGCCCTTAATCGCTCACCTGTTCATAACAGATTAATGATTTCAATGACAGATTACATAATTTGAAAAATCTTGGTAGAAAACCATTAGATGATGCTACATACTAAATATAAAGAGTCTAGACCTTACAGATTTGGAGGAGAAGATATTTTAAAGATTTTCCTATGAAGCTGAGAACCCTGTAGATTCAGAGGAGAAGATTTTTAAAGGTTCAAATTGTTGACGCCCGACGACGGACGACGGACGACGACGGACATCAGGCGATCACAAAAGCTCACCCTGAGCACAAAAGTGCTCTGGTGAGCTAAAAACTGATATGCCCCTGGGCGGGGCCATTTTCAACCCAGGGGACATAATTTGAACAATCTTGGTAGAAAACTATTAGATAGCGCTACATACCAAATATTAAAGGTCTCTGCCTTACAGTTTTGGAGAAGAAGATTCTTAAAGCTTTTCATATGAAAAACTGATAAGCCCCAGGGCGGGCCATTTTTGACCCAGGGGTAATAATTTAAATAATCTTGGTAGAAAACCATTAGATGATGCTACATACCAAATATCAAGGGCCTAGACCTTACAGTTCTGGAGGAGAAGATTTTTAAAGATTTTCCTATGAAAAACTGATATGCCCTTGGGCGGGGCCATTTTTGGTCCGGGATCATAATTTGATTAATCTTGGTAGAGGACCATTAAATAATGCTACATACCAAATATCAAGGTCTATACCTTATAATTTTAGAGAAGAAGATTTTTAAAGATTTTCCTATGAAAAACTGATAAGCCCCGGGGGCGGGGCCATTGTCCTGGGGGTCATACTTTGAACAATCTTAGTACAGGACCATTAGATGATGCTACATACCAAATACTGAAGGTCTATTCCTTACATTTTCAGAGAAGAAGATTTTTAAAGATTTTCCTATGAAAAACTGATAAGCCCCGGGGTGGGGCCATTTTTGGCCCAGGGGTCATAATTTGAACAATCTTAGTACAGGACCATTAGATCATGATACATACCAAATATCAAAGGTCTATGCCTTACAGTTTCAGAGAAGAAGATTTTTAAAGATTTTCCTATGAAAAACTGATAAGCCCCGGGGCGGGGCCATTTTTGTCCTGGGGGTCATTATTTGAACAATCTTAGTAGAGGACCATTAG
Source organism: Azorinus chamasolen (assembly GCA_963576725.1). Lineage (NCBI taxonomy): Eukaryota > Metazoa > Mollusca > Bivalvia > Cardiida > Solecurtidae > Azorinus > Azorinus chamasolen. The sequence continues at coordinate 37,213,707 of OY755246.1, read as the reverse complement.
ATGATGCTACATACCAAATACCAAAGGTCTATGCCTTACATTTTCAGAGAAGAAGATTTTTAAAGATTTTCTGATGAAAAACTGATAAGCCCTGGGGCGGGGCCATTTTTGGCCCAGGGGTCATAATTTGAAAAATTGTAGTTGAGGACCATTAGATCATGCTTCATACCAAATATCAAAGGTCTATGCCTTACAGTTTCAGAGAAGAATATTTTTAAAGATTTTCCTATGAAAAACTGATAAGCCCTGGGGCGGGGCCATTTTTGTCCTGGGGGTCATACTTTGAACAATCTTAGTAGAGGACCATTAGATGATGCTACATACCAAATACCAAAGGTCTATGCCTTACAGTTTCAGAGAAGAAGATTTTTAAAGATTTTCCTATGAAAAACTGATAAGCCCAGGGGCGGGGCCATTTTTGGCCCAGGGGTCATAATTTGAACAATTTTAGTAGAGGACCATTAGATCATGCTACATACCAAATATCAAAGGTCTATGCCTTACAGTTTCAGAGAAGAAGATTTTTAAAGATTTTCCTATGAAAAACTGATAAACCCTGGGGCGGGGCCATTTTTGGCCAGGGGACATAATTTGAACAATCTTTGTAGAGGACCATTACATCATGCTACATACCAAATATCAAAGCTCTTGGCTTTGTAGTTCCAGAGAAGATGTTTAAGTAAATTGTTGACGCCCGCACGTACGCACGACGCCGGACGCCGGACATAGGATCATCCCAATAGCTCACCTTGGCACTTTGTGCCAGGTGAGCTAAAAAGGCTACTAACTTGCTCTTCCTACGTATTTTTTTAAAAGTAGTAACTCCTAGAGATTATCATTTTTCAAGGATTCGGAGGCCCTATTTCGACGCACCTGATTGGTTGTTATTTTGAACAGTGGAAAATCCCATCTGTGCCGACATACTTACCCACTGCAATGAATATGCTACAGGTGACTGTGTTAACTCCTCAGAAAAATACTCACATGGAAATTATCGAAAACTATCAACTTCTGATATAAATGTAGTTTATTATTAAAATTGTAAGCATTTCAAACAGTTTTTTATATCCTCAAAATATCTTGCTTTCTTTTCAAAGCCTAGTG
>OY755246.1:36250501-36487501 GCA_963576725.1 Azorinus chamasolen | reverse complement strand
GCAGCTACCCTACTTCTTCGGACCCGCCCACTCGGCCCAATGGGAACTATCCGTGAAGATAGTCGTCGTGGAAGACTCTATAACGCCTTGCAGCCAGTCAGGGTTTGGGGACTTCGACGTCATAGAGCTGAATAGTCTGCCTTGGTCCGCCGTCGTCTCGTCATCTGGTCTCTCTGGTGTCATCGTGGTCCTGTCATCTTGGGTTCCATCTGTTCTGCAAAAAACTAAATACAAAAGAAGGTTAAGGCTGAAAAGAATTTATGGATTAGAACATATATAACAACACTAACAACAATACATATATAAGAACACTCAAAATACAATTGCAAAACAAAACTAGCTATACAAATACTAATAACTACCATACATGTAATTAGAAAAAAACCGAGTTGACGATCAACTTCTAACGATCGCGATGTGGTACCACAAACAAAAATAAACATATCAAACACTCTAAACCCATATATATCAGTAAACTAAATACAAAAGAAGGTCAAGGCTGAAAAGAATTTATGGATTAGAACATATATAACAACAATACATATACAAGAACACTCAAAATACGAATATTAATAATATCACACTAAAACTAAACTAGCAATACAAATATTAACTCAATATATACTCAAATGAAAACAATGATAACAATATTAATAATATCACAACAAAACTAAACTAGCAATACAAATATTAACAATCACGACGAGAAAAAAACCCGAGCTGGTCGATCAGCGTCTAAACGCGCGCGATTCGGTGTAACATACAAACATATCAAACAATCTTAATATATCACCAATCAAACTATAAACAAACCTAATTAACCTGAACCCTGTGTGCACACTTCAAACCTAAATCCTGTTGTTCTCCTGTGTAGTTGTGGCCTCGTGTCGTCGCAGCTCCCGGTGTTGGTCCTTGTCGTAGTTCCTCTTCGTCACCCGCCATGGCGACCCATAAGGGTCCCATACAACACTAGTACCACGCCGTAGATGCTAAATTTGAATAAAAACAATAAAATGAAAATATATATCTCTATACCAATGTATATTGGGCGAAAACCACAGAAAAAAATTCAGTGAAGCAACATAGTTCGTCTGGCTAATTTATGCCAAGTGTTTAGATACAGATTACAGGCATCTTTTCCCTTTATTGGATCGTTGTTAGCTTTAAATTAATCGAACGTGTTTTATCCTGATAACCGGGAAATGGAACTAACAAACAGTTTGATCTAGATCAGATGCTCGGTGTGTAGTCAATGGCCAAGTTGTTTGTCACAAGGTCAATAAAGTAAATCCTCGCTTCAGCGACACCATAATATTATGAATAAATATAAGAATCTATAAGACTGTTTAATGCGGAGCGAAAGTAGTGAAGACAGTGGCTGAGGGAGATTTCTGCACGTCTTTCATCCTGCGCTAAACTAAATCCAGATTTAAACATATTTTGAACCATTTTGAAGAGGTTTTGCTGTTCTTTAACCAATTACATCATAGGTTTTTTTAAGATATAGCATCTTTGAATAAATCTACCGTAAAGGAAAATTAAATAGAATGAATGAAAATTTCAGAAGTTTGAAACCATTGTGATAAATAGAACATTTGCTCCTATGGGAGCAAATGCTATATTTATCACAATGGTTTCACAAAGTGACTTTTACAGAGTCGCCAAAATCGTCAATATGAGGGAGTGGGTTAAAAATAGCGGATCAGCAATTTTTCACAATATAATGATGCTAGCATTTAAAACATGGCGGCTTACCCAGATCCCCAATACATAATGCCATGGACTCCAATCTCCAGCATTCTGTCATTCAACCCGGAGGAGTCAGACTGTTCATACCTAAAACAAAGAAAAAGATGGATATTACAACTGGAATCCAACTCTGCAATATGTAATATACATCACAAAATTTGGGTCTTAAAATTGGCGAACAGTTGTTTAAAACTGTAACGGTTAGGCTACTGTTAACATTTTCACTGTTCTATGTTTATTCCAAATTGTGATACCTACTGATTATTCATGGCCAAAATAATATGGGAGGTGGAAGGTTGTGGCCATTTTAGTAAGTAAATGGACAGGCATTTCAAATTCCATTAGTAAACGGAGCAGACGCTGATCAGACGGCTCCTCTAGGATCCGTCTGATCTGGGTCTACTTTGCTTGCATATGCGTGAAAACGCGTTTATATGAAGGAAATGGTTAACTGAACAGTTTGAGTGCTAAACGGTATGGATCCTGACCAGTCGCAAAATAATTCGGTCTCCCATCGGAATTTGCATATGTATATACATGTACATCATTTGATATCAAATTTTATTTTGTTACATGTAAACGCTACTTTATGCTATCAATTTTGTTTTCTTTTCACTCTCATACTTTAACCCTTCTCTTGCTGAATTTTAAAATACATTTCCCCTTCTTTACCCATGCACTGTTGTATAATTACATATACAGTAAAACCCCGCTAATGCGACCACCTAAAAGAGGTATAAATCTGGGTGCTAGATGCAGGTGGTAGCTTAATGCAGGACAAAAATAATGCAGAAAGCTCCTAGAGGAGCTTTCTGCATTACTTTTGCCCTGCATTAAGCAACCACCTGCTTATAAAGACAGATATGTTTATTCATTAAGTGGTCGCATTAGCGGGGTTTTACTGTATATATTCACTGTGTACAAGTATTTCGCTGTACAATTACTGCTGTGGAGTGCACTGGTTTGCACAATCAACTAGTAAATAGTGCAGACCCCTGACGGGACAGCTCCTACAGGAGCTGTCTCATCTGGGTCTTCACAATTTACAGGTAGGTATATTAACGTGAATAGCAAGCGAAGGGTTAACTACTTATCAAGTCACGACTATGCACTGACTTGCCGAGGACTTTGCACACGACGATGTATGAACAATTTGTCTTTGACTCCTGTTCTACCAGGAGGGGCCAGGTTGTGCCCATACCTAGAATAAAAACGTGAAAGTTGTAAAATATCCGTAATAGTAGTTTAATTATACATGCACTTCGGGTTACATCATCGGTGTCAAACAGTTTGTGTCGTATTGAGAATATGCGTCTCTATCTAGATTCAAATGCCTTTCAAAAGTTATAATGAATGTCCGGACATTGTGCTCAGTATTGATCAGTAGCCAGTTTTAGCATTTAGATATTTTCACTGTAGACAGTATATCCGGTTAACTTAATTAAATAAACATGAAAAAATGGTATGTATGGATAAACTTATCACGTACGACACATTTTTCATTCAATGGCGAGACCATTATTTTATGTATTTATAATACATATGCATTTTCAATTTATCGATTAAAAGTTTCCATAGGTAGCGACATCGAACCGGTTGTGTGATACACATGTGTATACAAATGCTGAAAAGCACGCAGGACCCAGCCGAGTTGAAAACATTAGTATTGAGCACTTTATAAAATAAATCTACAGCATTTCATATTCGGAAATAAATATTCATGTGCCTGATATGATAATAGTAAAACCATTTAAATAAGTGAAAAGTAAACACATCAGATATTCTCCTTAAACAATTTTCAAAACTTTTTTTTGTTTCAGTTCAGCAGATTCCACGTGTATATACAGTGAAACCTCTCTAAACCGGACGTTAAATTTTGTATAAATATCAGTCTTGGTGGTATCTTTATGCAGGGTGAAAGCAATGCAGAAAGCTTCTGTTGGAGCTTTCTGCATGACTTTCACACTGCATTAAGCAGCCACCTGCTTAAAAGTATCTAAATTCTGCTTTACTAGAATTCCGGTTTAGAGGGGTTTTACTGTACTTCGCAAAGTAAGTTCGATACCGCTACCTGTGTATTAATAGTTCGATACCGATTCCTGTGTATTTATCTGCAAAGTTTTACGTCCATCACAATGAAGCTCTTTATTTCAACGACTATGTTATCACGTTTTAACCCTTTCCTTCATGAATATGCATGTAAGATGTAAGAAATAATGGTACTATGGATATGAATCCGAAGAATTTCTATACGTGTATAGTGGCATACAAACGCAGGACAATTTGGTCATGACAGAAACTGTAGCATGTGAGATCTATATAATTCCATAAGTAAACGGAACAGACACTGGTCAGACGGTCCCTAGAGCTTGACTTCTTGTACTATGTATAATCTACCTTTGACCGGAGGTCTATAATTTTTACTCGTTTATACACATGTAAATTGTAAAGGTTCAATCTAGTTACAGAAATCATGGGTAAACCGAACAACAGAGGACGTATTTATCCTTTACTCAATAAAGACGCGTGTTGACGTATATTCCACCAGGAAGCTGTCTATCAGGGTCTGTTCAAGTTGCTAATGGAATATGAATGAGAAGAATGTCTATACCTCTAACGGCATACAATTGCAGGCAATTTTGATCATGACAGAAACTAGTAATTCCACAAGCAAACAGAGCAGGCCCTGATAAGAAAGCTCCTACAGGGACCGTCTGATCCGTGTATACTTTGTTTCCAAAGATGCCAAATGCATGATCTCTATGATGTAAAGGTTGATACGAATCATCTAACATCTAACACGTATTCAAATCTTAACCCTTCGCTTGCTTTTCACGTCAATATACCTACCTGTAAATAGTGAAGACCTAGATGAGACAGCTCCTACAGGAGCTGTCTCATCAGGGTTTGCACTATTTACAAATTGATTGTGCAACCAGTGCACTCCACAGCAGTAATTGCACAGCGGAATATGTGTACACAGTGAAGATATATGTAATTACACAACAGGGCAGTGGTAAAGAAGGAGAAATGTATTTTTTAAATTCAGCAAGAGAAGGGTTCATATTAAATATACATTCCTGGAATATTTATGTAAGAAATAATGGCATCAATAATATTAATTAAGATACATTTGTAACAGGTGTTCTTATACAGAAACATACACGCTCAGACTCGGGATCGAACCCGGGTCGCCAGATTCTTAGTCATACACTCTACCACGTCGGCATAAAAACGTGCTTGCACAGCACGGCCGTGCAAGTTATGATAAACCTACACACCGTGACACATTTTTATACCGGCATGTGCACACAGAAAGTTTTGGCAAAGGCAGAAACTGTAGAATCAGATCAATATTACATAATCAAACAGAGTAGAACCTAATAACTCCTACTGGAATCATCTGGTCACGGTCTACTCTGTTTACAAAGGCGTTAAAGACGTAACTAATGGATTGAAGCCATAATACTCAAATTGGACACATGCAAACAAATTATAAATCTGAAGTGATTGACACGAAGCCTATGGAGCAAATGCTCTAACTATCGCAAGGGTTTCTAAATGCGACTTTTACAGAGACGCCAAAATGCGTCACTAGGTGTAATGTCTTAACTGGATGAAGATTAATCCTTTACCTCAAAGAGACAAACATTTGACACCTTCATACACAGGGTAGACACTCCAGCAGGATCCACCTGTTCGTGTCAGCTTATCCAGTAGTATAGTTTTTACAGTTTTTTAAAAACAATGTGATGACAATATCCTGGAATACCCCCCCCCCCCCCCCCCACACACACACACACACACGAGCGCGCGCGCGCGCGCGTGTGTGTTATTTCACTGTTATTTCAATATTCCGGAATTAATATATATAAATACAAATTTTTATGGAGGAAGAAGCAAAGGTAATCCGATTCATTCCATAAAAGACGAATGGAGAGAGTGGGTCACTATTCCTTGATATTGCCGTCTTGAGCTCATATGCCATTAATATTTAGGACGACATTATTTCTTAACCCTTTACTCCATAAATACGCCTTTTTACGCCTTGGCAAGAAGAGAAGACCTCATTCAGACGGTTCCTATATGAACCGTCTGATTAGGGTCTGCTCTGTTTGCTTGTGATATAAATAAAATATTCTACAGTTTCTGTCATGGCCAAATTTTCACGTACTATTACAGTGCTCCCTCCCTACAACGGCCCTCTCAATAACGATTCCCTCCTTACAACAACGCATGTCACTGTTTCCGAAACAACAAGGCTCCAGAAACAACCTTTTTCCATCGTATTTTCTTAATACCTCCATCAAACCCTATGTTCTGACTACTCTTTAGAATCGTAACTTTGTGACGATTCTAAAGAGTGGTCACAGCATAGGGTTTGTTTGAGGCATAACGGTTTTAGTTCTCGAAATACACCTTATCTGGGGATCTGCAAACAAGCTAATTATGTTTGATTTTCCCTCCCAATAACAACTCCCTCTGAACAACACATACACTATTCGTATCCCAAAGGGTGTCGTTGTAGAGAGGGAGCACTGTTTAACAATTAATCTAATGAATATTCATGCTGTCAACTTATTACATTAATAGGCATGGGTAAATAAATATTCAAGCAGTAAAGGACCAAGTAAAAACACTGCAAACTCCACCACGGAGCAAACTCCTAGACCATAGTTAGTTGTCAAACAATGTGAAAAGAAACAGGTAACAAATGATAATACTCACTGGCCTGTGTACTCTAGCCAGACTCCTCAATTTCACAAACAAAGCCAGACCTCTCAATTTCACAAACACAGAAACACTTGCAGCAGTCATCTACGAAGTTTGGTGAACGAATGATTTCGTTGTAGTTTTCTTTTGTCATTATCTACACCTGTGAGATTTTTGCTGGAAAGCGTGCAAATACGAGTTGAATAGCCAACAACTCGCGATATTTTCGATTCAGCCAATGATTGAAGTTCAATTGGACCATGTATAAATCTAATCTTAGAAAATTGCTCCCCATATGATAGATCTCAAATAAGACAATCACTGAAACGTTTGTATCCAGATCGTAAGTGTACTTCAAATTCAGTATTTGAAACATTGAGTTTAACAAATCTACTTGAATATGTAGATCGATGCTACTATTTGAATAGATAATTTGATTATGATAAATCAGGTGTTTGATTAGGATCAAAACCGTTTTTACTCCGTATCAAAACCGCTTTGTACTCTATTTGAGTTTAGCTCCAGTCTAACAGCATAGCATGTGTGTTTCAATCATTGTACCCTGGCGAAGAAATGCGAAGAGTGTTTGGATCCAGATAGGATCATCAGGATCCAAGGCATGTTAACTGAAGAGAAGAGAAGTTAATCTTGAGAATTGTAGCAGACGATAATTCTCAGACAACATAATTAATTATCGTAAGCGAGTTAATAGTTATATTTATATATTTCAAGAAACCATTAACTATTCCAGCTTGCAAATACATGTGCTATTTGCTACTTTCGAGGAAAATGAAAGCGCATTATCTGAATCCAAAATAGTTTCTCTCTCTCTCTCTCTCTCTCTCTCTCTCTCTCTCTCTCTCTCTCACTGTCTCTCACCGTGTATGTCTGTTTGTATCTCTCCCCCTCTCTCTTTCCATCTCTCTCTCTCTCTTCCATTAGACAATCAATGATTTCTCAATGCTCTATCGTCCACATTTCCACTATCTGTAATGTTATTATTCAGTACATCTACTTTCTTTCCCAATAATATGCAGAACATATATATTTTCATATCCCCACCTAACCCGTAACTCGTTAAAATTGTCACTTTTTTAGACAACTCCGGGCGTGGTGGAAACACGAGAGAAATGTTTCGTTAACGCGTTTTATATATAGACGTTAAATTGTCCATCTATCATTTTAGTCGAACTGTAATACAGTAGAATCCGCCTTAAGCGGTCATTCATTTATTGAACACAAGAGTCTCAAAACTCAGGTGGTTGCTTTATGTAGGACAAGCGTATTGCAGAAAGTTCCTGTAGGAATTTTCTGTATTACTTTTCACCTGCATTAAGTTACCCCCATAAATAGACCTCTTTTTGATTGCGGTTTGAGGCAAATTCTACTGTACTGGTCAAAGTCGTACATACAGAGAGTCAGCTGGATATAGAGATCAGACATAGTTTGTCAAAGTCGTACATGCAGGTTGTCAGCTGGATATAGGGATAACATGTTATATATCAAGATTAACTCTTTCCTTCATATTAACGTTTTTCACGCATTTACAAACAGAGTAGACCCAGACAAGACGGCTCCAGTAGGATCGGTATCTGATCTGTTTGCTGATTGAATTTGTACGGTTTGTTTACTTTCTAAATTGGCATCAGTGTTCTACCTATATTATTTGTTATAGCGTCACCTCTACTAAAAGGGCCGGCCAGTTCGACAAATACAACGCCTTATTCTCTTTCGCAATACCTCCTAAGTCTTCACCTTAATGTAAGGTACCAGGCAGACAGGCAATCGTAATCATTCTTTTCTTAGATAGCGGATATATCTAAACAAACACATGTCGGGGCTCTTAGTCGACCACCTACATACATATACTAGTCTCTAGGTGGATGTCACGGATACTTGCGTGCGTGCGTGCGTGTGTGCGCGCGTGCGTGCGTGCGTGCGTACGTGTGTGCGTGCGTGCGTGCGTGTGTGCGTGTGTGCGTGTGTGCGTGTGCGTACGCGTACGCGTACGCGTACGTGTGCGTGTGCGTGTGCGTGTGCGTGTTTAATATCCTATGATATAGTACTATCATCTAGAATAACTCATGTATTAATTCATACATGTACACATGCGCGCTCACGCATGCGCACATCACCTACACTTTACACGCATACACATACTGGCACTTGCGCACATTCATACACACACACACACACACACACACACAAATACAGACACAAAAATATTTTATTACGCTTCAGGTTGTTATTAGACATTTTTCGCTGCTGCTGATTGCGAGTAGCGGGTGACTGTACACGACTTATTTGAGGGGGCTTTCTCAAACCATTCGGACGCAATGCTGTTTGAAATTGAATTACCGTCTGCTTTCTTGTCGTCTGCTTATTTTCCAAATACAAATACAGTAAAACCCCTCTAATGCGACCACTTTATGAATGGAAATAAATGTCTTTAAAAGCAGGTTGTTGCTTAATGCAGGTCGAAAGTTATGCAGAAAGCTCATGCAGGAGCTTTCTGCATAACATTCGACCTGCATTAAGCTACCACCTGTATTTAAGACCCAGAATTATACATCTATTTGGTTGTCGCATTAGAGGGGTTTTACTGTAGTTTGTTTTCATTCCTTGTGCACTAATGAAAAGCTTTGTCCAACATCTTGGGCCTCAGGTTAGCCCTTTTGGTTTGGTGGATGGTGTACTGTTTAACATTCTGCCTACTACGGGTGAATTTGGATCCAGGCGAAACGCCGCATGACGCGGCGTCTTATCTTGATCCAAACTGTCTGACACTCTGCTGATATTTTTCGGTACAAAAATGCAGAAAATTGTTGCAGACGGCAAAGTTTTGCAGACGACATCTGCGTACCAAGTAGAAGGTTAACCAAACTTCGCAAGGCAACACAATTATCGTATGCGTACGACGTTTGGTAAAAAGGTACCCAATTCTGGATCCATGATGTATTAATCTCCAAATGGGTAACTAAAAAGATGAATAAGTTCAAAACAAAATAAGTATTATGTTAATCATTTAATCCAATATGCTTCCGTCTGCAGATAAGACCGGCACATATTTTCACAATTCGTCCTAAAAGGGACCTTGAATGCCTCCACACAGAATTCACTGCTCTGTAAGACTTGAGCTTGGCAATGACATGCTCGACACTCACTCGATATGCTGAATGAACCCTATTAAACTTTCTGCACTGTTGCAAATCTCTTCCTTGCTTTCTGGCCAGCTGTGTAGAGGTGTAAGCAGTCAGAAGCGGACATCTGTTAGGATATATCTTGTCTGCTAACAAATTAAATTCTGTAAAGGGAGATAATTTGAAACATATCGTCTTTGTCAAAGGACGATTGTACACAAACTGCTTAATTCTCCAAAATTCCAGTTTTTTGTCACTGACTACTTTTCAACATTATTGCTAACTTTCATGAGAAAAACATGATTCTATCTCGTTTATGACTTGCTAAGCAGTTACAATAAAAGGGGAGTTACTTCCCTTAATGCAAATGGATAAACACGGTCGACATCTCTTTCTGTTTTCGAACGTTTTATTGTTGATGTCAGTATGCAATTTGAGTGATAAAATGTACTAAGCAAGCGTAGTTTGCATCTTTAATGTATGACTAAACTTATTTTGTTCAGTAACTTAAATTGCATGAAAATATTCAATCTTTTTAGATGGATGAGCTGGGTTTTACCGCACTGCCACACTGAATAGGTCACATAGCGCCGACTTTGGTATCCAAAGCCTGTTTCATGACATATCATAACTGTTCTTTTGGTCATGTTTTCATTAATTAAGTTACAACAAAACAATATCAAATGAATCCCTTCTTTAAAGGCACATTATCCGCTTTGTTATACAGGTGCAAATTTAATACCTTATCATACGTTTTGAGAAGACCCCCATATTTAGTCCGCCACTCGCTTCTCGAGACCCGTGTTCAGCAGCAGCGAAAAATGTCTAATACCATCCAGGTTGACCACCAACTGTAATAATGTTTTCGCAAAATAACCAGTTTTGTAATAAAATTTTCTAAGTCGTTGTACTATCATCTAGAATAACTCATATATTACTTCATACATGTACACATGCGCGCATAGGTATGCGTCCCTCACTTACACACAACACGCATTCACACACTAGCACTTCCACACACAGACACACAACTCCAGGCACAAAACTATTTTACTACACTTCAGGTTATTATTACAATAATAAATGAATTCAGGTTGACCACCAATTGTAATAACGTTTTCGCATCATAACCAGTTTTGTAATAAAATTTCTAAGTCGTTGTACTATCATCTAGAATAACTAATGTATTACTTCATACATGTACACATGCGCACACAGGTATGCGCTCATCACCTACACACTATACTAGCACTTGTTCACATCCATACACACACACATATACAAATATAGACATAAAATTATTTTATTACACGTCAGGTTGTTATTACAATTCAGGTTGACTACCAATTGTAATAATGTTTTCGCATCATAACCAGTTTTGTAATAAAAAATTCTACATACACATACTAGGACTTGCGCAAATTTCATGCACACACAGACATACATTTACAGACACAAAATTATTTTATTACACTTCAGGTTGACCACCAATTGTAATAATGTTTTCGCATCATAACCAGTTTTGTAATAAATAATTCTAAGTCGTTGTACTATCATCTAGAATAACTCATGTATTACATCATACATGTACACACACACACACACACACACACACACACACACACACACACACACACACACACACACACACACACACACACACACACACACACACACACACACACACACACACACACACACACACACACACACACACACACACACACACACACACACACACACACACACACACACACACACACACACACACACACACACACACACACACACACACACACACACACACACACACACACACACACACACACACACACACACACACACACACACACACACACACACACACACACACACACACACACACACACACACACACACACACACACACACACACACACACACACACACACACAAATACAGTCACAATATTTATTAATATTTACATTCGCCCTGCAACGTCCTTATATAACCTTATTCTAAAAAGAAAGTTGCATAACCTCATGAACACCGGAAGCACGTCATTCATTTGTTAAATATAAGAAATACAATGGAATATAAATATAAGAAATAAATGACGTGCTCCCGGTGTTCATGGGTTATGCAACGCATAGCTTTACGAGCAAAGATTCACGTGAAGCCCTTCGGGCTTCACTAACTTTGCTCGTAAAGCTATGCGTTGCATAACCTCATGAACACCGGAAGCACGTCATTCATTTCTTAATTACACTTCAGGTTGTTATTACAATTCCGGTTAACCACCAATTGTAATAACGTTTTCGCATCATAACCAGTTTTGTAATAAAAATTTCTAAGTCGTTGTACTAGCATCTAGAATATCTGATGTATTACTTCATACATGTACACATGCGCGCACACGCACGCACCCCTCCCATACAAACTACACGCATACACATACTATCAACATACTAGCACGTGCGTAAAATTCATACTCACACAGACACACAAATACAGATACAAAAATATTTTATTACACTTCAGGTTGTTATAATGACCACCAATTGTAATAATGTTTTCGCATCATAACCAGTTTTGTAATAAAAATTTCGAAGTCGTTGTACTATCATCTAGAATATCTGATGTATTATTTCATACATGTACACCTGTGCGCACACGCATGCGCCCCTCCCATGCAAACTACACGCATACACATACTATCAACATAATAGCACGTGCGCACATTCACACTCATATAGACACACGATTACAAACACAAAATTATTTTATTACACTTCAGGTTGTTATTACAATTCAGGTTGACCACCAATTGTAATAACGTTTTCGCATCATAACCAGTTTTGTAATAAATTTTATTACAATTCCCGTTGTTATTACAATTCAGGTTGCAACAGGTGTTGGGGCCCATGTCGAACAGCTACGAGACAAAAACTATACATAAGCGAATAACATCGAGTTTTCGATATCAGACATATGGAAGATTTGTCTTTTTCACCGTCTATTTGATTTGTTTTCTTGCGATATACTTTTGTTCAGCATATAAAAATGATTTGTGTATTTTTAGACATTTGTAAGCGCGTTGCAAGTAGAGACCATCCTGTAAAACAAATGACAGCTTAATGCAGGATGAAAATACTGCAGAAAGCTCCTAAAGAATATTTCAGTCACTTGCCCAAAAATATAGATCTAAGAATCCAGTTTAGAGGTGTTTTACTGTTTATGTGATTGGCATTCGTCGTAAATTACTCAAGACAGTGTATGCACGAATACATTATGATAATGTGAAGAATATAAAACTTATATAACGATGATATTTGCGAGAGGGGAAATACACATGGTACATATAAACGTGAATTTGTTGTTCACGGGAATTTTGTCTGCTCCCACATCGATCAGCGGACATCGATGAGGGACTCCGATTGACTCGCACTTCCTGTAACAATTTCTTTCTATCCGATTACATGTATACATATTTTTCTGATCTATTAAAAGCTTTCATGTGTTCGATACACTAACATCTCGACAACTCGAACTCTCAAACAAATATCGTTACTGGCGTTTAACTCGTAGGTGGCTGTTTAATGCAAGATTAGTCATTACTTTAATCCTGCATTATAAGCAGTCATATTTTGTTTCTGTTTTTTTTTTTTTTTTTTTTTTTTTTGGGGGGGGGGTGCTTGTTGTTTTTCTTGTGAATTTGTTTATATATATATATATATATATATATATATATATATATATATATATATATATATATGTGTGTGTGTGTGTGTGTGTGTGTGTGTGTGTGTGTGTGTGTGCAGTCCCATTGTTACAATGTACAATCATATTTTCACACGCGTAATAGATGTAATAGGATATATAAAAATGTCTACAATAAGACCAAATTTGTACTGAATACAGTAAAACCTCTCTATAACGACCACTAAATTACATAAATTACTTTGTGTTAAAGGCAGGTGGCTGCTCTAAATATCAACTAATTAACACAATTTAGTGGTCGTTATAGAGAGGTTTTACTGTATATACTTTTTTTTTAAACTTTTACTCCGTGAATATGCATGTAAGAAAAAATAAAACCATGAATGTTAATTCTAATAGACATTTTATTATGTTATATGAACACTTGTAGTTTTGTTAAAGAATTATTGAATCAGATCTATGCCATTCCAAAACGCGCTTTTGATAGGTTTTTATTTATTTAACTTCAAAGTAATCGCCCTTGCTATGTACACAAAGTTACAAACGTTGAATCTAATTTTAAGCTTATTATCATACTCATTGTCAGGTATACCTAGCGTAAACTGATACGTTTAGATGTCTAGACCAATACTGTCTACCAGCTAATTGTTTTATTTCAGTCTAGGAAACAAACAATAGTCACATGGGGCTAGGTCTAAGGAATATGGCCATATGGAAGAACTCGAACTCTTGCCCTCTTCAAAAACGAGGTAACGACAGCAGACTTGTGCACAGGGGCATTGTCGTGCAGCATGGATATGTGCTTAAACCCAGTTTCTTTAACACTTTCTTTTTATAAAAAACTTTCTAGTTGGTACAGCAAGTTGCATAACTGGACCACGGATATCAAAGAAAATAAACATCGCTTTCTCGGCACTTAATTCTGTTGGTAATTGAAAGGCGGCGACGATGTTTGGTAGCCCATATTTTGTTGTTAATTTTCCTGGTAGTCTCAAAAATGTGTACCAATGTCTCATTTCAAATAAAATGTCAAAACATTGGTTTATATAAATGTCTTTACACCTGTCTTGACGACCATTTTTACTATAGTGTCAATGACTATGTATTGTGTTTGTCTATGTATTAGTACGATACAACATGGACACACGTTAATGGGATATGTCCGTATAAAGAATGGATTTCTCGTTTAACTGGTGCGCTTTTGACGTGAATCCCGTGCACAGCGAGACGCTACGGTGATCAGTTGCATTACTTCTGAAATGCCCCTCGTATTGAGAAATATGGTCATTATATACGGTAAAACCTCTCTAAACGACCAGCTTTTATGGTCAGGTGGGTGTACATGTAATTTTGTTTTGCCAGATAGCGTGGCTAGCAGTGCGGAATCTGATAAGCTGTCTAAAAGTAAGTTCATTGTGCCCCCATACAGTAAAACCTCTCTATAACGGCCACTAAATTACATCAAGGATTTAGTGTTAAAGGCAGGTGACTGCTTAAAGCAAGGTGAAAGTAAAACAGAACGCTCCTATAGGAGCGTTCTGTTTTACTTTCACCTTGCTTGAAGCAGCCACCTGTCCTAAATACCAACTAATTAACACAATTTAGTGGCCGTTATAGAGAGGTGTTACTGTATCGTAGTGCGTTACAGTTATTGTTTGGCATTTACCCCAATCCCCTGATTCCTATGCTTAATAGGTATGCAACTCTTGACAGACTAGAACAATGGCGCTGTACGAATCTTTGAAAACCAACTCGACATTTATAAAATATGAGTAACGCTATCAGGTGTATGAGCCATTAGTGATTTATTAAATATAGTAACCCTTTACTCCATAAATACGCCTTTCTACGCCTTTTAAAACAGAGTAGACCCAAATCAGGCGGTCCCTATAGGAGCCATTTGATTAGGGTATGTCGTGTTTGCTTATACTATAATATGGGTTTGACTAAAATGTCCAGTGTGCATGTTTCATTTAGAAAGTAATCTAATTAATTTTCATGCTGTCATTATTTCTTACATGAATACTCATTGAGTAAATAGTTAAGACCTAAAACGACACACTCCCCTAATTGGCCATCCTGCCATTCGCCATCTTAACAATTTACTCCATAATACACCTTTCTATGCCTTTGCAAACAGAGTAGACCCAGATCAGACGGCTTCTGTAGAAGCCGTCTGATCAGGGTCTGCTCTGTTTGCTTATGATATAATATAAATATGATTCTAAAGTTTCTTCCATGGCCAAATATTCTTATGTTCATGTGTCCTAATACAAACAAATTTAAATATTTTTCAGGTTGCCACTATTTCTAATATGTATATTCATGGAGTAAAGGGTTAAGAAAGTTTAACCTAAAACGACACACTCCTCTAATTGAACATCCCGTTTTCATCACTTCAACCCTTCCTCTGTTCTATGTTTATTTCAAATTTCAATACCTACTGAATATTCATGGACAAAATATTTATAATGAGATATGGAATTAGGAACACTGTAGCCATTTTAGAAAGTAAAGACAGGGATCTGTCAAATTCCATTAGCAAACATTGCAGATCCTGATCAGACGGCTCCTATAGGAGCTGTCTGATCTGGGTCTACTCTGTTTGCAAATGCGCGAAAACATGACAGAAACTGTAGAATCAGATCTATATTATTTTACAAGCAAATCAAGAAGATCGTAAACAGACGGCTTCTGTAGAATTAACCCTTCGCTTGCTGAATTTTGAAATACATTTCTCCTTCTGTACCCATGCCCTGTTGTATAATTACATATATCTTCACTGTGTACAAGTATTTCGCTGTGCAATCACTGCTGTGGAGCGCACTGGTTGCACAATCAATTTGTAAATAGTGCAGACCCTGATGAGACAGCTCCTGCAGGAGCTGTCTCATCTGGGTCTTCACTATTTACAGGTAGGTATATTGAAGTGAACAGCAAGCGAAGGGTTAATGCGTCTAGTCTGCGTTCAAGGCGTGAAAATGCATTTCTATGAAGGAAAGGGCTAAATCCAAGCTGTCTCCCTGTTCGCATTTTGAACGATTCGTATCGTCATATTATTTATAAGAAATGGTACGACAGGTTGTGAATTCACAACTCTGAGATTGTCAACGTAGCCATTGCAAATTCAGATCACAGTGTCAATGGTATGGCAGACACACAATAGTGTATCTGATTCACGTTGAAGACATTGTAGAACCAGATCACAATGTTATACCGGTAAGTAGGCCCTATGGCAGACACACAATTGTGAATCTGATTCACGATGTAGCCATTATAGAGACAGACGACAATGTTAATGGTATCACAAACACACATTGTGAAACTGATAGACCCATACCATGTGTCAGTGGTTTGGCAGAAACACAATAGTGAAGAATCTGGTTCACGATGTAGACCAAGATCACAATGTTTCATTTGTCTTATTTTGAGAGGCCACTTGTAAATGGGATTACATGAACAGAGTTTAATTTTAAAACAGAGCTCCAGATAAGATGCGTATATTTAAACATTTTCCAGAACGGCTCTTTTATTTCTCCACCAAACCCTATTAGTGACCATTTTTTAGAATCGACTCGACCTTTATCTGTAGCTCTCTTAGTTACCTGTGCCTTATTGAGGAATGGTGTAGCTATGAAGTAAAGAGTTGACATTTCAAGTTGTACAGCCATATGGGAAGGGGGTTAACCCTTTACTCCTTTAACCCTTTACCCAATAGCCAAACCTCCAAACCCTTATCTTCGCCGATATAGGTAAGCCTTATCCGATAATCAATAACCAATATCTATGTGGTAAGCGTAGGTTACGGATAACTTCCCCATAGGGTGATTACCCCATAGGACTATTGCCCTACAGACGATTGCCCCCTGGTTGACTGCCCCGCAAGAAAACTGCCAAACTGGGCAATCCCCCCATGGTTATTAACAATCCCTAAAAAGTGTTTTTAGTTTTCTTTTTTATATTATAAAAATATTTGATGTTTATGAAGGCTAAATGCCATATAATTTTCTTTGTGCTGAATAAAATATTGTATTTGTATATCCAATTTTACCTAATGCTCCTAACTATCCCAATGGTAATAAAAATCACTAAAAAAAGTGTTTTTGAAGGCTAAAAGGTCAAATAATTTGCTTTATTGTTTCCTTAATGCTTACTATAGGAGCCGTCTGATCTGGGTCTAATCTGTTAGCAGATGCCTCAAAATGCGCTTACATAAGGGAAAGGGGTAATCCAATTAAAGGTTGATAAAGACATTTATCATTACATCATTGTACAACTTCAAAAGCATTAAGTTGCACAAAAGCAATATACTATAATTATGTGCTAGTATTACATGATATTTACCTAGTGACTCTTTATCATCTGACATTGAGCAAACAGGGTGGACCCAGATCATATAGCTTTAAATTTGTTTTGGGTCTAATCTGTTTCGATGAGAAGGAATTTTATGTTTGTTCATACATTTTATGCTTGTTTAATATACCATATGTGCTGGTATTACATTATCTTTAGCTAATGACTCTTTATTATCTGACATTGAGCAAACAGGGTAGACCCAGATCATATAGCTTTATTGTTGGTCATACTTATGCATGCTTATAAATACAATATATGCCATATGTGCTGGTATAATGTATTACATTATCTTACAATGATGTGCTTTACCTAATGAATATTTATTGTCATTGAGCAAACAGAACAGAAACTGATCAGAAAGCTTTGTCATGTTTATTCATTAATATAATATTAAAAATAATATGATATTATTATGAAATATTATAATAAAACGAATTGAGTGTATGCAAGAAATTAAATCGATTAACTTTTATTCATTGTTGTTGATATTTCTATACAGTGTCCCGAAATGAAACAGAATCTTAATTTATTACTCTTTTAATTTGGACCTACAAACCACAGTGTAGCTCCTATTAACCCTTATAGCAGTGACCTGTCACCATTTTCTCTTACTTTCGTTTTGCGTACGCTTTTGAGAGACTAATGACTGATCATACAGCTTGCATTGTGATGAGACGCTATCTTAATCAGCGCCTAATGAGGATCCAAACTGTTAGCAAATACCAGTTATGTTGCACTTAGCAGGCAAATGGATTAAATAATTATTAATTCTTCATTTAAGTTGTACAAAAAAATTCTTAGTGTGTACTTTCTAATGGGGATTATGCCCTTTCTTTAGGTTTACATGGAGTCAATACAATACATACAAGAGTTCCAATTGGTCTACACAGCCTTCTACCAATTTATTTTCATCATATAATTTATTAAATTTTACTTATATATTATTTTTTTTACAAAATAATAATATATTTTTTATATTGAGGGGCAGTCAGCCTATGGGGCAATAATCCTAAAGGGTTATTATCCTAAGGGGCAATGGCCCATAGGGCAATCATCCTATGGGGGAGTCACCACTGTATACACCCGCGGATACCCGCTTCTATCAGGCAATAAGCAAATTCGCTTTATCTCGCGTCTATCAGGTGATAAGCAAACTCGCGATTTCTCGCGCGTATAAGGTAAAATACGCTTTTCCAATGCTTTTTCAAACAGAGTAGACTCAGATAAGACGGCTCCTATAGGAACCGTCTGATCAGGGTCTGCTCTATTTGCGTATGGCAAATTATAGATATAATTCTACATTTTCTGTCTTAGCCAAATTATCATGCGATCATGGGCCATTATAAACAACAATCTAATCCATGTCCATGATGTCATATTTTTTTCAGATTAATTTTTAACCCATTTACCCCTATATTATTTAAGTAAAACTCGCCCAGTCCTTACTTTGGAACCCATCCAACTGCAAACGAAATAGTTTCTTGAATAAGCCATTTGTATAGATGGCTTCAGCAAACAGATCCTGATCAGAGGGCTCCTTCAGGAACCCTTTGATCTGTGTATATACTGTTTTATATGTCCCTTTAAGGGGACACTGGGCACAAATGGGTTAGATATACACCATCTACGAAAGAGCTCGTTCTGCTAAAAGTGTAGAGTTGTCGTGTTGGATAACAGAATACATTTTACCCAAATTCTGATGATGATACCCTAATCAGAACCGGTGATTTATCTGTGTCTACACCGCTCTCGTAAAAGGTAGGCTATAAAACTTCTGAGTTTGGGGCCGAGTTTATTAGATCTATCAAGTATAATTATGATGAATCTCTTGGACAGACGAATGGGCAGACGGACAGACAGATGACGAAAAAGTGACCCCTAAGTGTCACCTCTGTTTACAGCAGGTGACACAAAAATATGTATTACATTCATTTCATAAGCAAGTCAGTATGATGGAAATTCCATTTTATTATTGAATGTCGTTTTGTCTAGGACCCATTGACAGTAGTTTTTAAAATCGCGCGAATTTCCGGTGCGCGTATAAATATCTATCTTGTGAAATTTAGCCTTCACTTTACGCTTAATCTACATATTAAGGAAGTTTTATCTTTATATATCGATGTTTTATCTTTATATATCGATGTTTTATCTTTATATATCAATGTTTTATCTTTATATATCGATGTTTTATTATATATCGATGTTTTATCTTTATCAATGTTTTATCTTTATATGTTTTTTCTTTATATATCGATGTCTTATCTTTATATATCAATGTTTTATCTTTATATATCGATGCTTTATCTTGATATATCGATGTTTATCTTTATATATATAAATTTCATGTGTATATATAGAAATTTTGCATTTTTATAATGGTTGTATAGATACATACGCATTCAAATTGACTTTATCTCATAATACAGTAAAACCTCTCTATAACGGCCAATAAATTACATCAAGTTTTTTAGTAAAAGGCGGATGGATGCTTAAAGCATGGTAAAAGTAAATCAGAACGCTCCTGTAGGAGCGTTCTGTTTTACGTTCACCTTGCTTTAAGCAGCCACCTGCCCTAGATACCAACTAATTAACACAAATTAGTGGCCGTTATAGAGAGGTTTTATTGTAGTGGCTTATACAATGCGTTCCATATTTGCACGCTTGCGATGAAACAGTGATTACCTACGCAAACATTTTGGATCCAGGTGAGATGCCGCATAATTCGGAATCTAAACAGGATCTAAACTATTTGATATTCTGACCGTATTTTTTAAAAGAAATGGGAGAAAATTTTATCTTAAGAATTGAAGCAGACGACATATTGTTGCAGACGAATAACAACCTAACGTCCAAATACCATACATACGTTTATGGAATATTTTACGAGCGCACAGGATACTGACAGATGGCTTTTATTACCTGACAACATACAATATTGCAAATGTTCTTTTATACATAGTACAGTAAAACCTCTCTATAACGACCACTAAATTGTGTTAATTAATTGGTATTTTGGGCAGGTGGTTGCTTAAAGCTCCTATGGGAGTGTTCTATTTTACTTTCACCTTGCTTTAAGCATCCACCTGTCTTTAACACAAAGTACTTGATGTAATTTAGTGGTCGTTATAGAGAGGTTTTACTGTACTACAACATATTGTATTCTGTTTTTTTCTGTTCTATGGCAGGCATAATGTTAGCGCTGAGCGTCACTTAAACAAGGACCAAGGTCAGAAAATGTCACTAGAACAGGGACCAAGTACAGTATAACCTCTCTTAACCGGAATTCTACTAGATAAGAATTTAGATACTTTTAGGCAGGTGGCTGCTTAATGCAGGGTGAAAGTCACGCAGAAAGCTCCTCTAGGAGCTTTCTGCATGACTTTCACCCTGCATTAAGCTGCCACCTGTCTCCAAGACCGATATTCATACTAAATTTAACGGCCGGTTAAGAGAGGTTTTACTGTATATAAAACGTATCGAGAACAGTGACCAATGTTAAAACCCGTTAACGTCACGAAAACAGGGACCAATGTTATAAAACGTCACGAGAATAGGGGTAAAGTTTGTAAAACGTCGCGAGAACAGGGACCAATGTTAGAAAACGTCACGAACAGAGGCCAGTGTTATACAACGTCACGTCACAAGAATAGGGAATAATGTTATAAAACGTCACGAGAACATAGACCAATGTTATAAAACGTCACGAGAACAGGGATCAATGTTATAAAATATCATGAAAACAGAGACCAATGTTATAAAACATAACGAGACCTGGGGCAAAAGTTATAAAATGTCACAAGAACAAGGATCAATGTTATAAAACGTCACGAGAACAATGACCAATGTTATTAAACGTCACGAGAACAGGGTCCAATGTTATAAAACGTCATGGGAACAAGGGTGGGGGGGGGGGGGGGGGGCAATTTTGTTAAACATCATGTTATTCTTTTTGGTTTTTATCGGGTTTAACGTCGTTTTAACAGTATTTCAGTCATATCACGACGTCCAGCTAATTACAGGTGGAGGAAGACCCCAGAGGTTCTTCTGTGCACGGAACAAATTGCATTATTCCGTAAATATCATGAGAACAGTGGCAAGTGTTATAAAACATCAGACCTACGAGAACAGAGTCCAATGTTATAAAACGTCACGAGAAGAGTGACCGATGTTACAAAACTTTTTTTTCTTGGGTCTGAGTTCAATCTTAAGCATATGGTTGGTCAGATTTTGAGATTCACTCAAAATCTGACAGTCATATAACTGATAATGAACTCAGTCTCAAACTCAGAGGTTTATAACCTCGTGAGCAAGCGCCTATCTTTTAACCCTTTGCTCCATAGGCTATGTTTAGACCCAACCTCTTTGAATGAATCTACCCAAAAGGAGCATTGACCAGAGAAAAGTAAAAATTCAGAATTTTGTAGTTTGAAACCATTGTGATGAATAGAGCATTTGCTCCTATAGGAGCAAATGCTTTATTTATCACAATGGTTTCAATTCAAGAAGTGTCCACTACAGATGCGTAGAAATGCGTATTTGTCCATGGAGGAAAGGGTTAAGTGTAGAAACAGGCCGGTTCTGATCAGGGTATCATCATCAGAATTTGGGTAAAATGTATTTTGTGATCCAACTCAACAAACTGGTGACTGTCTCTGACATGGTTAGTAAACAGAGTCGACACTTCTAGCAGAACGATCTACATGTATTTCGTGAATGGTGTATATAACCGAACAGAATAGATCCTGGTCAGAGTCTACTCTGTTTGCAAAGGCGTAGAAAGGCGTATTTAAAGAGTAAAAAGTTAAAAAATGATTTTAGCTGATACTTTCATTGCAATTATTATTTAACCCTTTCGCTGCCAATGCCGGATCTGTGATTACATATGCAAACAGTTTGGATCCAGATGAGACGCCGAGTAACTCTGCGTCTCATCAGGATCCAAACTGTTTGTTACTGTTACTGTGTGTTTGAAACAAAAATGAAGAAAATCAAAAGAATGAAAATTTGTAGCAGACGACAAAGTTAGCAGACGACAGAGTTTGGCAGCGAAAGGGTTAAAAATCCAGCTGGCTTTCAAGAATGTTTGAGAAGTTTTTGGCCGAGTGGCAAACAGTTTTATTTGCAATCTGATGAGACGTCGAGTTACTCGGCGTCTCACCTGGTTCCGTGTTGTTTGAAAATAGATATCCACCAGTGATGTCGCGCAACGCATGGAAAGGGGGTAATTGCTGGACCGCTAGACCAAAATTATACTTCAAGCTAATTAACATTTCTTTTACATACACTGTCTGTCAACAACTCCGGAAATAGCTAGGTAAAACCAATAAGTAAAGCGAAAGTTCATTGACTGTGACTTAGTAATTCGATATATTTATATAGATTATGACATATTCTAGCATTGCAATGTTTGAAACTACTGGTAGATAGATCAACCAATTATTACATGGTTTCTGATCAATTCAAATTCACGGATGTAAATCATTTTTGGTGCATTATTCTCGGATTAGTACAACCGATATAGCAGCGAAGAGGTCAAAACGTGTTCGCAATCGCTTTTCTAATCCTCCGACACTCGATTACACATATTCCTTGTCATCACACAGCTAATACACTCTTATGACAACGTTGATTGCAGAATACGATCGAAATTGGCTTTGAATTTGATTAAAGGAAAACAAGGTGTGTGTACGGCGAATAGATAAATGTGGTATGAATATTGTACGGCGAATAGCTTCCGATGTGTACGGCGAATAGTAATATATTTTACTGTTATGAAGACTTCTCGGCAAATAGCTTCCGTGGTGTGCGGCATTTTACGGCTTTAATTTATTTATAGTCGTTCCCTAAGGTTAGTGCGAGGAAAATAAAACTGACACCTCATGTCTATCATGAAAATGCCATAGATCTAGAATTAAAATGTATGTTTTGCAATAGCAAATGAGGAAACTTTTAGAAGGCACAAATGGCAGAGTATCCACATCTACTATTGTGCTACTTTCGGTTTTGACAGATCTGCACATAACAATGATTACAGAATTAATTGCTCATGAATAGTCTCCGTCATTACGGTACTACATGTATTAAGTTTTGCTGATAAATAAAGATTTTAGATTGTATGGATTTGTTTTATGACCGATATTTTAGGAATTTGTATAGAATAATAAGTTATAATGCCATACGAAAGTATATCAGGGAAGTGATGTGCTGCTTTTCATTGCAATAACAATCAAAAGAAACTTTATATATGGTGCAACGGTAAGGAGAAAAAATCTGCATAAAAACTGCCCGTGTTGGGAGCCTTACAAACTGCACATCATTTCTCGCAGTGAAGAAGTGCGCTTGCAGTGGATCAAACATTTCAACGTCAGCCGCGAAGACTACAAGCCAATATCTAAAGACAGGGGCGTAACTAGCGACACGCATTTACGCACGTGTGTAACATCAATGATAGGTGAAAACATTAACTAGTGTGGCCAAAATGGAAAAAACTTGAAGGCCAAGTAGGGATAGACTTTGATAAACGTTCTGTCTTGTCATGTAAGATTTAACCCCCTCCTCCTTGACGCCTCTGTAAAAGTCCCTTTTTGAAACCACCCAACTCTCAATTTTCCCGGGGGAACAAACCCCCGGGGCCCTATAGCCACGGTGTTTAAACTTTATTTGGATTCAGCTACGCTCCTTAAAGATGTGTAAGTGAATTTTTAGATCTGAACATTTTAGTTTTAATTACTGTTTCGTGCATCGGAGCATTCACAAAATTCGGATACCACAAGATATATGTATGAATGAAGAATTAGTTTATTAATCACTTTGCATTTAAAAAGACTGGTGTTTGGTCTAAACAAGAAATTCTGCTATATTAATTGCAATGAGAGAATCCCCTGCGTAAACAATGATTTGAGAATTTTTTTTATTCTAATACACCCCCCCCCCCCCCACACACAAACATACTCGCACACACACTATCGCACACACCAATCAAGAACCTTGTTGACTTGAGAGTGCTGCTACCTCTTTGGCATAAACTGACCACATGGCATCAGCCTTAAATAGTCAGGGAATGGTAGGGCAGAAAAAGGACACTCCTGCTTAACTCATTCAATACAACGCTTATCAATCAGCCCTCGTATGCCACAGGCTGTAGCTGACCTGTATCAACACGTGTACAACATTGCAATGCAATCCGGCTTTTATCGTGCCGCAGTAGATTATTTGACTAGGAATCTCGAGGACTCGAGTTCGCTCCCCACACCGGATGAGTATATTTTCTCTAGAGAAACCCTGGTAAACAGAAATCTTGATTAAATCATTAATGCTTTTCTTCATATAAAATCATTTTTACGCATTTGCAAACTGAGTAGATCCAAACCAGATAACATTTAGGAGCCGTCTGATCAGGATCTGCTGTTAGCTAATGACATTACATGTGTAGATTTATAGACCAACTAATTTTATTTTTTGTCAAAAGAAATACCTCACTTGAAAAAATAACTTTACACAAAAATGGCTAATATTCATGATTGCATTAGTCTTGCATAAATATTGAACAGGTAAAGGGTTAAATAATTCATATTAAATTTCTTTAGTAGAAAGGGGTTAATACGATGAAAAGTAACTGTATATACGTACATATATTGAACACATGAGTCTTAAAAGCAGGTGGTTACTTAATACAAGGCAAAAGTAGTGCAGAAAGCTCATAGGAACGTTCTGTATTAATTGTAGCCTGTATTAGTCTACCACCTGCCTTACATACCCATAATTGGACCTTTTTTGATGGTCGGTTAAGACAGGTTCTACTATATTTTTGCCAAAAAACCAAATCTCAACTAATCCTTTGCAAACATAGTAGGACCGGATTCTATTTGCTTTCGGATGGCTGTCATAAAGCAGGAAACGTACTCATGAAAATCAATAAGTAATACACTTAAGAATAGAACTTCAACTTGAATGAGCACATTGGCCAACTCTAAAGCAATGTTCTCAAATTGTTAAGTAGCCTATTAATGTAATTTTACTCACGGGTCCTTGTTTGACAATGTCGATTAAG
The DNA here is from genome assembly GCA_963576725.1 of Azorinus chamasolen. Taxonomy (NCBI): domain Eukaryota; kingdom Metazoa; phylum Mollusca; class Bivalvia; order Cardiida; family Solecurtidae; genus Azorinus; species Azorinus chamasolen. The sequence continues at coordinate 36,461,794 of OY755246.1, read as the reverse complement.
ATACCATCCTTATTTAAAGCATTTTCTTCCGAAAACTGTTGAAGCTATTCGCCGTACACTAAAAATCACCAGAAACGCTATTCGCCGTACACCGTGACAACTATCCGCCGTACACATTCCTACATATGAATTTTGCAATATCTTCTCACACAATGTATGGAAAGATACAATTTTTGGTACATAAAACAAAACAATCATATGCTTCGATTCGGCATTTAATTTATGAATATACAAATACAAGTTTCCTTAGATAAGACCCAAATATCAAGTGGCGTTGACTTTTCCTCGCTACTAGGGAAGCAATTTACAGGTTAGATATTCTGATATTGCCAACTTATGCAAGAGTTTAAACTCTGAGTGAAGTAATCAAAGATCCATGGACCCGGTAGTGCTTTATCTATGATTGTTAATGTAATGAGAGTTAAAATAACAAAGGATTGTCTAACATGGTGTTGTTCAGTTTTGTCATTTTCTTCGCCTCGCTTAGTAGTTTTACGTAGCTATTTCCGGAGTTGTTGACAGACAGTGACATAGGTAATCACAGATTAAGCGTTAAGCAGATGTCACCTGTTTCTACTAAAGAACACTCTGACGACCCATGTACATACAAACATACTCATCCTAATAATCTCAATCTGACTCGCATTTGCAAACAGCTTGGATCCAGATAAGACACCGAGTTACTCGTCCGAGCTGTTTGACACTCGGTCATTAGTTTCTTAAAAGCTCGATCGTATCGCCGGAAGTCAAACCCAAATTTAAGCAGACGTTAATATTCATCACAGCTTTGTAAAGGTTTATGCATATAATGAATGTCTGAAGCAGACGACACGCATACATGCTGTCATGTTGTGTTTTATTACACTGGTGTTTAGTTGGTGAATATCTTCCAGCGACTAAACCAACGACAGGTACGGCTATATTTAGGTTATTATTCATTTCCTCATTTTGTCGTAGTATCTTATAGTAGAACTCGTGGCTGATCGTGTAGGCTACCTGCTTCATATTAGCTGATCTGGTTCCTGTATAGAAGACATATCAACCATTTCAGTGCGGGAAACGAGTCGCTTATGGTTTTGCAAAAAGTGTAGACTCAGATGAGAGCACAGATGCCAGGCGCGTGACATATTTCTTTCGTGTAGTATCTTATACTACATAGTATTATACTAGATAATCTAGATCTAGATCTACATGTATACGGAAAAAATCAAACTTTTTTCTGTCAAAGTATGATTTCTAAACGTTATTTCTAAAGATGTTTGTTAGTAGTATTTATGAAACTGTCACACGCCTGGCACCTGTGGATGAAAGGGTTCCTTGAGAAGCCCGCTCATCAAGATCTGTACTGTTTGTCATGTTACACTTTTTCTTTAGAAAGTCCTTGAATATTCACTGTAAGTTTGACCTGCTTGAATTTTGGAATAGGCTAGAAAATACGGCGTTGAAAGGATTGGCTAATTCTAAGGTTAATCTAGGAATTAGTGGAGGTAGATCTAGACATAGGGGGCAATTTCGTGGATCTAGATGGTCTAAAAAGTCAAAACAATTGATTGGGTCGATTTAGCGTTATATTATACGTACATAATATAACACTTTTAAATCGACCCAATTTTTACTTTTTAGACCATCTAGACCCAAGAAATTGCCCCCTGTGGATCTAAGCGTAACAGTTTTTATGTGAGTGAAGTTCCCACTACTTTTTGTTGAACGGACAGGTTTACAGTAGGCTTAAAGCCACTATACAAAAGCCTCTCAAAACATGTATAATGTGTGTGTTAGAGTCAGATGATTTCATTGGTAGCTTAATGCAGGTTAGACTTTATGCAGAAAGTCTCTTCTGCTTTACTTTTTATTCTTTAGTTAAGCAACCACCTGCTGAGCCTGTAACTAAAAGAAACATGTTCATTCGTTTTGAATGGTCAATTTGTAGAGTAGATTCTGTTCATGTATTGTATACTACACGAAATCAACATATTAATTACTCAGAAAACAGTGTATACCTGATAAAACACCAGTTTCTTTCAATCATAAGCGTAGGCCTATGAGCTAGTCATACGAGCTATGTATAGCGCCACATACATGACTGTCGCCTTTTTATTGGCCAAACCGAAAGTAGCTCGATATCACTATCACGAATACACATATGTACGGTCATATGTGTATACATGTGGACCTATAACCAGGGAAGAGGACAAGTGTATTTGGTGAGTAACGCATGCTGGTGGTCTGATGTACCGTTTAGCCATAGGCTAGTTTGCAAATCGGGACCTGACTCGATTTGTTACCATGGTTACAGACGGATGAGGGTTTAACACTGTTTGCATTTCACGGAGTTTGGTTTCTATTATATATGTTAAACTTTTACACCATGAATAGTTGAATACTCATATGAGAAATAATGACACCATGGATATTAATAACATTAGATCTATTTCTTATAAATTTGCCATGGCAGAAACTGTGGAATCATATCTATAATATTCCATAAGCAAACAAAGCAGACCCTGATCAGACGGCTCTTACAGGATCCGTCTGATCTGGATCTATCTGTTTGCAAGTCGTAGGAGGGTGTAGGGCCTAGTTATGTAGTAGGCTAAAGGGTAGTCCTATAAACAAGACCTGACGTAGCTTATTTCACATTTTTACATTTTCTAGTAGGCCCTAGTGACAGACATCCCAATAATGATGTTGTAGACGGCTTATGTAGTATCAGGATCTACTCTGTTTGCAAATGCGTGAAAGCGCGTTTATACAAAGGAAAGGTTTAAGCTTATAAATATTCAGGATGTCTTTATTTCTTACATGAATCTCCAGTCGGGAAAAGGTTCATTCTTCCATCGTCAGGTATGTCAACCAAATCGAAAGCGATTCGATAATACAGTAAAACCCCTCTAAACCGGACGTTAAATGTGGTATAAATATCGGTCTTGGAGACAGGTGGCAGCTTCATGCAGGGTGAAAGTCACGCAGAAAGCTCCTAGAGGAGCTTTCTGCATGACTTTCATCCTGCATGAAGCAGCCACCTGCCTAAAAGTATCTAAATTCTTCTCTACTAGAATTCCGGTTTAGAGGGATTCTACTGTAACTATTTCTAGTACACATGTACATGATGTATGTGGACTAGCAATCAAACCAAATCAACGCATTGACTCATAATGGTATATTAACTGGTTCAATCATCGACTGCATTTGTTTCATCTGCTGCAAATGCCAATTCTCAAAGTTGCTGAGTTACTCGGCTTTACGCGTGAATCCAAACTGTTTGTCTGGGTTGATGGCGAGCTAAAGGAATGTTTTATATCAACAATAGTGTTATTATCATTGTAATCACGGACACTGCTGATAATTTCGCTAACCTGACCACAGGGATCGTTTTAATTAGGTCTTATTCTGGGTGTGTTTAGATTAGGTCTTATTCTGGTTGTGTTTAGATTAGGTCTTATTCTGAGCTGAGTGTTTAAATTAGGTCTTATTTTGGTGTGTTTAGATTAGGTCTTATTATGGGTGTGTTTAGATTAGGTCTTATTCTGAGTGTGTTTAGATTGGGTCTTTTTCTGGGTGTGTTTAGATTAGGTATTATTCTGGGTGTGTTTAGATTAGGTCTTATTCTCAGTGTGTTTAAATTAGGTCTTATTTGAGTGTGCTTAGATTAGGTCTTATTCTGGGTGTGTTTAGATTAGCTCTTATTCTGAGTGTTTAATTTAGGTCTTTTTCTGTGTGTGTGTAGATTAGGTCTTATTCTGGGTGTGTTTAGATTAGGTATTATTCTGGGTGTGTTAAGATTAGGTCTTATTCTGAGTGTGTTTAAAATTGGTCTTACTTGAGTGTGCTAAGATTAGGTCTTATTATGGGTGTGTTTAGATTAGCTCTTATTCTGAGTGTTTAATTTAGGTCTTATTCTGGGTGTGTTTAGATTAGGTCTTATTCTGGGTGTGTTTTAGACAGGTGGAAGATTAATACAGGACGAAAGTTATGCAGAAAACTCCTCATATAAACGCGTTTTCACACCTTTGCAAACAGAGTATACCCAGACCAGATGACCCTGTCTGTTCTGTTTGCTTATGGAATACTATACATTCCTACCACTAACAAACATTCCCGTGTACATATGTCATAAAAAATAAGCTTATAAATAAACACGATGTCATTATTTCTTACATGAATATTCAACAGGGAAAGGACCAAGCATTATTATTTGAATCACGTGACAGTCCACTATAAATCTTTTTTGTACTGGGAAGATCCCTATTGGATATTCATGTGGAATAACTTGACAGTTATCGTCTACAGTACAACCATTGTTTATTTATTTGTATATACATATATAAAATTTAACATCGAACAGGTTTTAGTAAAAAAAACCACCACTTTTTATAAACACAAATTGAATAAAATACAGATATAAGTGCGTAAAGTACATTTTAAAATAAAACTAGAAACATTCTACTATATCGCAACATATTGACCCCCTCCCCTTGATGTGCATAAAGTGTGTAGACTATTACATGTAACTCTTTCCCTCATATCACCGTTTTTTCGTGTCTTTGCAAGCAGAGTAGATCCAGATCAGACTGCTCACATAGGAACAGTCGTCTCAAAGTCTGCTCTGTTTGCCTAGGCCAGGATAAATATCTTATTTTACTGCTTTTGTACTGGCAAGCCAAACATGCCCTTAAAAAGTTTACATTATTGCACTACTATATTACTACATAATCCCCCTATACACGTCTATGCATCCTGGCGGGAGTCACATCGTTTCGCTCTAGCGTTTTTTCAAATTCGCGGTCTTGCAGCGACAAGACGGAGCAATATTTAAGGAAAGCACTAATTGTGCCGCTTAGCATATGGAATTTGGAACGGATCAAGACCAAAATTATTGAAATCGGTGTTGAATTGGCTTTGCTGTAAGACTTTGAAAAGCAGGACTGTTGTATTTTCCGCCGCTGATTTGACGTAGTTAGGTACCTTTCAATACATATATAGACCCGATAGGAAGTTTTTTTCCGGGTCGTGTTTTTCTTGTTTTTCTGAGTGGTTTAAGGTTCAAAGTGATAGTTTTAGGCTAGACTTACATACTTTGATCACATTTTTTTTTTGGGGGGGGGGGGGGGGGGGGGGGGTGAGTCCAAGCATGCGTCGGGCGCCTTTGTTTAAACCGAGACTCGCTAATTTCCGTCAGCGTTTCCGACTGTACTCGGATGAATTCGATTAGGCCATACATACCAATACATGGCTTATGTATTAAGACCAATAGGCCTAAAGTGGCGCAGTGGAAAGATCTTCGCCTATCATACTAGCGGTTGCAAGTTCGAATCTAACTGACGTCATTTTTTTAAATTTCTATTATTTCTTTGTACTTACAAGAATATATTATCATATACATGTGTATCAGATATTTTATTATATACGTTTAGCTACGTATTTTGAAGTAAGTATTACTTAATTTAAGTTATATTGGGAAAGTGGTACGATCGTGTTTCATGAAAAACAGCTTAGATCAAGGAACATGCCTTTATCTACTGAGCTGTCACAGAGAATGAACAAAATTGCATACCGTCAATAGTCAATAATGTTCGAACGTAGTTTATCTTCGGAATTCCATATATAGAGTTACGAATATGTACGGAATATGCACGGAGTCCCAGTTTAATCTGGTCTAGTAATAGTAATGGTCCCTCGTGCGAGGCGGGAAGCTTTGACGTGAATTGTCAAGAGCGCATCAATCTCGTGATATATGGGAGGCCAAGAAGCCTCATTTTGTGTATCATATGAAAAAGCGAGTTTACTTTGCGGCTATTGTTTTGTGCATTGGTTTCAGCTCTCATTTTGACACTTACCTGGGACGGGGGTAAACGATTTTTCACCCGTTTTGCAAACAGAGTTGGCTCAGATCAGATCTGTTTGCTTATGGAAACTATAGATTCTTCAGTTCCTGAAATAGGCCTATAGTAAAATAAGCCTTGTTTATTAGCCATTGTAAAATTAAGTCAACGAATATTCATTAGGTCAGAAAGGCTTGTATAAATATTCATGAGGAGGGAAGGGTTTACAGAGTTACAGATAAAGGTGCGTACCCAAGTACTCTAACCGTCATTTCTCAACCACTTTGGCCACTCTTTAGAGTTGTCACAATACATTGTTTGGTGGAGAAATAAAGGAGCTATTATTGAAAATGTTTAACTTTACGCATATTCCGGGTTGATTTATACAAGTATGCGTGTACATGCTATGCGTTCTGTAGCGAAATGCGTATACGACCAATTTGTAGGCTAGCTGCACGAGGCTGAAATAACACAATGTTACATTTTCCAAGGCCATATTCTTCTCACTGAACGCACTGTAGACGCTGAACCACTGGTGTTCCAGAGAGTGAACGTATTGTGTGCAGTACACGGTTTTGGTCGGGTACACATCATCTCTATGTAAGCAATGCAAAGTACACACATATTAAATCTCTCATGCCACATGTGTGTACTTTGCATTGCTTACATAGAGTTTTACTCGCTTCATCCATCTTTATTGATGCAGACGTGATAGTCTTTGAGTTTATATAAGTATTTGATACACCAATTCGACTGTAGTATAGTATCTGAAGGCTGCATAGTCTATGAAGGCTGCATAGTATCTGAAGGCTGTATAGTCTATGAAGTCTGCATAGTATTTGAAGGCTACATACTCTTTAAAGGCTACATGCACTCTGAAAGCTACATAATCTCTGAAGGTAACATAGTCTCCGACGGCTACATAGTCTCTGAAGGCTACATTAACTCTCTGAAGGTTACATTATTAGTTATACAGATCATTGGAATCAAAATCGAGGATTTTACTTTGCAGTATAATAAAGTCTCTTATGGTGACATAGTCTCTGAAGGTAACATAGTCTCTTACATAGTCTGTGAAGGCTACATAGTCTCTGAAGGTTTAACCGATACATAGTCTCTAAAGGTTACAACGTCTCTGAAGGTTACAGTCTATAAAGGTTACATAGTCTGTGGCGGTTACTTTTTAGCTCACCAGAGCACAAAGTGCGCAGGGTGAGCTTTTGTGATCGCCTGATGTCCGTCGTGCGTCGGCATGTGTCGTCAGTCGTCAACAATTTGAACCTTTAAAAATATTCTCTGAACCTACAGGGTTCTCAGCTTTCATCTTTGGCACATAGCATCATCTGCAGGGCCTCTACAAAAGTTATATAAATTATGTCCCTGGGGTCAAAATTGGCCCCGCCCCAGGGATACACATTGTTTTCTATAGGAACATATAGTGAAAACTTTGAAAATCTTCTCGTCTGAAACTGGAAGGTTATCAGCTTTCATATTTGGCACATAGCATCATTTTCGTTCAGGTTCTCTACAAAAGTTATATGAATAATGCCCCTGGGGTCAAAATTGTCCCCGCCCCAAGGGTAGTCATCAGTTTTCAATAGAAAGATATAGTGAAAACTTTGAAAATCTTCTCCTCTGAAACTAGAAGGTTCTCAGCTTTCATATTTGGCTAATAACACCATGTTCCGAACCTCTAAAAAGTCGTATACATTTTGCCCCTGGGGTCAAAATTGGTCCTACCCCAGAGGTGTCTTGTTTTCTATAGAAACATATGGTAAAACTTTGAATATCTTCTTCTCTGAAACTGGAAGGTTCTCAGCTTCCATATTTGGCACATAGCATTATGTTCCGGTCCTCTTCGAAAGTTATATAAATTATACCCCTGGGGTCAAAATTGGCCCCGCCCAAGGGGTAGCCAGTTTTCAATAGAAACATATAGTGAAAACTTTGAAAATCTTCTCCTCTGGAACTGGAAGGTTCTCAGCTTTCAAAATTGGCACATAGCATCATGTTTACATGTTTAGGTCCTCTACAAGAGTTATATAAATTGTGCCCTTTGGGTCAAAATTGGCCCGCCCCAGGGCCGCTATAGAAACATATAGTGAAAACTTTGAAAATCTTCTCGTCTGAAACTGGAAGGTTATCAGCTTTCATATTTGGCACATAGCATCATTTTCGTTCAGGTTCTCTACAAAAGTTATATGAATAATGCCCCTGGGGTCAAAATTGTCCCCGCCCCAAGGGTAGTCATCAGTTTTCAATAGAAAGATATAGTGAAAACTTTGAAAATCTTCTCCTCTGAAACTAGAAGGTTCTCAGCTTTCATATTTGGCTAATAACACCATGTTCCGAACCTCTAAAAAGTCGTATACATTTTGCCCCTGGGGTCAAAATTGGTCCTACCCCAGAGGTGTCTTGTTTTCTATAGAAACATATGGTAAAACTTTGAATATCTTCTTCTCTGAAACTGGAAGGTTCTCAGCTTCCATATTTGGCACATAGCATTATGTTCCGGTCCTCTTCGAAAGTTATATAAATTATACCCCTGGGGTCAAAATTGGCCCCGCCCAAGGGGTAGCCAGTTTTCAATAGAAACATATAGTGAAAACTTTGAAAATCTTCTCCTCTGGAACTGGAAGGTTCTCAGCTTTCAAAATTGGCACATAGCATCATGTTTACATGTTTAGGTCCTCTACAAGAGTTATATAAATTGTGCCCTTTGGGTCAAAATTGGCCCGCCCCAGGGCCGCTATAGAAACATATAGTGAAAACTTTGAAAATCTCGTCCTCTGATTGTCTGGTGAGCGCTTCAGGGCCATTCTGACTCACGAGAGCACAAAGTGCTTAGGGTGAGCTTTTGTGATCACCTGATGTCCGTCGTCCGTCGTCGTGCGGTGTGTGTCGTGCGTCGTCCTGCGTCAACAATTGAAACCTTTAAAAATCTTCTCCTCTGAATCTACAGATTTCGCAGCTTTTTCAAATTTATATTTGGCACAAAGCATCATCTGTAGGTCCTCTACAACATTTTTATAAATTATGCCCCTATGGTCAGAATCGGCCTCGCCCCAGGGGTGCCTTGTTTTCAATAGAAACATATACATGTAGTTAAACTTGAAAAATGTTTTCCTCTGAAACTGGAAGGTTCTCAGCTTTCATAGTTGGCACATATCATCATATTCATGTCCTCTACAAAAGTTATATTAATTATGCCCCTGGGGTCAAAATTGGCCCCATCCCAGGGGTGGCCAGTTTGCAATAGAAACATATTGTGAAAACTTTGAAAATCTTCTCCTGGAACTGGAAGGTTCTCAGCTTTCATTTTTGGCACATAGCATTATGTTCAGGTCATCTACAAGAGTTATATAGAGTGTGCCCTTTGGGTCAAAACTGGTCTGCAACAGAGCCGGCTTGTTTTTAGCTCACCAGAGCACAAAGTGCTGAGGGTGAGCTTTTGTGATCGCCTGATGTCCGTCGTCCGTCGTTTGTGCGTCGTTCGTCATCAACAATTTGAACCTTTAAAAATCTTCTCCTCAGAATCTACAGGGTTCTCAGCTTTCATCTTTGGCACATAGCATCATATTCAGGTCCTCTACAAAATTTATATAAATTATGCCCCTGGGGTCAAAATTGGCCCCGCCCCACGGGTGCCCTGTTTGCAATAGAAACATATAGTAAAACTTTGAAAATATTCTATTCTGAAACAGGATGGTTCTTAGCTTTCATATTTGGCACATAAAATCATGTTCCGGTCCTCTACAAAAGTTATATAAATAATGCCCCTGGGGTCGAAATTGGCCCCGTCCTAGGGGTGGCTAGTTTTCAAAAGAAACTAATAGAGAAAGCTTCTCCTGAAACTGGAAGTTTCTCAGCTTTAATATTTGGCACATAGCATCATGCTCAGGTCCTCTACAAGAGTTATATAAATTATACCACTGGAGTCAAAATTGGCCCTGCCCCAGGGGTTGCCATTTTTCTATAGAAACATATAGTGAAAACTTTGAAAATATTCTCCTCTGATTGTCTGGTGGGCGAAAACAGGGCCATCATGGCCCTCTTGTTGTTGTAAGGTTTCTCTGAACATACTAGGGTAAAGTTTTCACAAATTAGGCGTAAACATTCTATTAGCATAGGGGAACCCTTTCCCAAAATCAAAGTATAGGTAAAGTTACACCTGTGTGTAATGTCTCCTCAGGTGCAGTGTAAGGAAACGCTTAACGTTTGTGGAAAAATACATTGAAGTGTAACAATTCCATCAGTATATGTGTAACTTTACACACAAACAAAGAAGTTAACTTTACACCTGGATGTAATGTTTTCCTAGGGGTAAGGTAAGGAAACACTTCACTATCTTGGAAATGTTACACTGAAGGCGTAACTGGCATTCTAACACCACCAGCGAATGATTTTCACTGGTGTCACTATACTCTGCTTCTTTGTATGGAAAATTTACATCAATTCTTATTAGTCTCTAATCTCTAACTGATTTACCTAATGTCTTTCCTGTTAAACATGTAAACCCAGCATCCAAATAACTCAGTTTGGTTAAACAAGAGAGCTGTACAAATCATTTGTCTGGAATATTTTGACATACTACCAGCATCCACGTCTCTAAGGTTATATAGTGGACTTGTGGTTAAACTTTTTGTTACAATTTTAAGCTTTTCATAAGGTAGTTGGTAGTCTTAGACACAAATGAAACTTTTTAATATCAGATATTCAAGGCTTAGAAAAGTTGAAATGTACACTAGAAGCTCTCCATGTAATTCAAGGAAATCCATATCTGATGAATACATACAGGTGTCATACAATGCTTTATAATTGGCTGTAAGCCGTAATAACTTCTCTCCCTCTGCTACAATGCTATCCAGCAATGCTTGTCTATTTGTAGTTCTTTCAAAAGTATGAAACTAGATATTTCCTCTGAGTATAAGCACCTTTTTAGCTCACCTGGCACGAACTGCCAATGTGAGCTATTGTGATCGCCCTGTGTCCGGCGTCCGTCGTCGTGCGTCGTCCACAATTTTTTCAAATGGCTTCTCCTCCTAAATTACTGGGAGGATTTCAACTAAATTTCACAGAAATGTACCTTGGGTGGTCCTCTATCAAGTTTGTTCAAATCATGAATCCCGGGCCAAAAATGGCCCCGCCCTGTGGCTTATCAGTTGTTTTTGTATAAATATTTAAAAATCTTCTTTGAAACCACAAATCCCAGAGCTTAGATATTTGGTATGTAGCATCATCTAATGGTCCTCTACCAAGGTTGTTCAAACTATGACCCCCGGGTCAAAAATGGCCCTGTCCCGGGGCTTATAAATGTTACATAGACTTATATAGGAAAACCTTTAAAAATCTTCTTCCCTGAAACTACATACCATAGACCTTAGATATTTGGTATGAAGCATCACCTAATAGACCTCTACCAAGTTTGTTCAAATTATGACAGCCGGGCCAAAGATAGCCCCGCCCCGGGGCTTATCAGTTGTTTTGAAAAAATCTTTAAAATCTTCTTCTCTGAAATCGGAAGGCCTAGACCTTTGCTATTTGGTATGTAGCATCATCTAATGGTCCTCCACAGTGATTGTTCAAATTATGACCCCGGACCAAAAATGGTCCGCCCCGAGGCGTATCAGGTGTTCATAGGATCATCTTTAAAAATCATCTTCTCTGAAACTGTTAAGCCTTGCTCTTTGATATTTGGTATGTAGCATCATCTAATGACCCTCTACAAAGATTGTTCAAATTATAACCCCGGGGCTTATCAGTTTTTCATAAGAAAATCTTTAAAAATCTTCTTCTCTGAAACTGTAAGGCCTATACCTTTGATATTTGATATGTAGCATCATCTAATAATTTTCCATCAATATTGTTCAAATTGTGACCCAAAAGCCAAAAATGGCCCGCTCCAAGGCTTATCAGTTTTATATAGGTAAGACTTTACAAATATTTTCTCCGAAACTGTAAGGCCTAGACCTTTGAAACTTGGTATGTAGTATCATCTAATGGTTTTTACCAAGATTATTCAAATTATGACCCTGGACCAAAATGGCCCCGCCCGGGCTTATCAATTTTTCATAAGAAAATCTTTAAAAATCTCCTTCTGTGAAAGTGTAAGGCCCAGACCTTTGAAATTTATGTGAAGCATCACCTTATGTTCCTTTATTAACATTGTTCAAATTTTAACCTCCAGGCCTAAAAATATGGCCCTTGGTTTTATATTGGCCCCAAGCTGAAGCTGACTTATTTAACATAGAAATACAGTGTATGCATAAGTCTATAGTAACAAGGTGAGCGATTTAGGGCCATCATGGCGCTCTTGTTTAAGGTTCGTCGTCTTCTATTTTCATCAATACATGTTGTTCGATGGCCCACGAGTTCATTGAACTTGCTGGATAGGATAGTCTATATTAAATACGTAATACAGGCAGAGCGTGTCGTACAATGACTTTTCTTAAACTCATCCTGAACAATTCGTGCTTAAACATCTTCATGTGCACAGAGAGAATGAGAGAGAGAGAGAGAGAGAGAGAGAGAGAGAGAGAGAGAGATAGAGAGAGAGAGAGAGAGAGAGAGAGAGAGAGAGAGAGAGAGAGAGAGAGGGAGGGAGGGAGGGAGGGAGGTAGGGAGGGAGAGGGAGGGAGAGAGAGAGAGAGAGAGAGAGAGAGAGAGGGGGAGGGAGAGAGAGGGAGAGAGAGAGAGAGAGAAGTGATCGAGAGAGAGAGAGGGAGGGAGAGAGAGGGAGAGAGAGAGAGAGGGGGAGAGAGGGAGGGAGAGAGAGGGAGGGAGAGAGAGGGAGAGAGAGGGAGAGAGAGAGAGAGAGAGAGAAGTGATCGAGAGAGAGAGGGAGGGAGAGAGAGAGAAGTGATCGGTTTACACAATGTCTAGTTTAAGTTACACCAAGGGTGTAATGCTTATAGAAACCAACACCAATGGAAAACCTTACTCTCTTGTGCTATGAAAGTTTCACAATCGGTAACGAATAGTGTAAATTTTGTTCCGAATTAGGAGTAAAGTTACCCTAATGTTGTTTCAGTGTTACATAGCGATATTACACCAAAACAGGCCTACAATCGTGTCTTGCACTCAAACTGATGTAACATGTACACCATTTCAAGGGTAACGTAACACATTAAAAAAATTTGTTACTGTGTACAACTGTACATAGTGTCTAAAGTCTATATAGCCTCTTAATGATACATAGTCTCTGGATGCTACATACTTTCTGAAGGGTACACAGTCTCTGGATGCTACATACTTTCTGAAGGGTACATAGTCTCTGGAGGCTATAATTATAGTCTCTTAATGCTACAGAATCTCTGAATGCTACCTGAACTATAATAGGTCGGACTGAGCCCTTTTTGTACAAACCGAGGCAATTGGTTCTATCATGCAATAACAAACGACTCCCATTCCGAAATGTTTTCAATGAACCTTCCAATCTTATCACATATTTTTTCAAACACGATGAACATCAATTATTTCTTTCGTCTTCTAGTCTTAAGATCAATCGATGTATACTCAAGCGAAGGAGATGTAGCCTTCGATCGGTGTCACACATGTTCGGCTCCATCATGTTTATACGGCTGTATCGATGTCACACAGGTTCGCCTCACAGGCGTTAGGCTCATGAAATATGTCTAAAATAAGATAAAATGTCCCTAAATTGACGATTTGTAACATTAGGGGCCGAAAAAATAAAGCTTGGGGCGTTTTGAGACAAAGTTGAAATTTCGTATATTCTTATTATTATTAGAATATACGAAATTTCAACTTTGTCTCAAAACGCCCCAAGCTTTATTTTTTTCGGCCCCAAATGTTACAAAACGTCAATTTAGGGACATTTTAACTTATTTTAGACATATTTCATGAGCCTAAGGCCTGTGGTTCGCCTCAGTGATGTTACACGGCTATATCGACGTCACACAGGTTCGCCTCGATGATGTTTATACGGCTGCATCAACATCACGCACGTTCACCTCAGTGACTGTATAGATACACGACTGTATATTTATATATATACAGTAAAACTTCGATTATTCGAACACTAAAATACGTATTATTATCGATCTTTAAGACAGATGGCAACTTAATGCATGCATGGTGAAAATCATGCAGAAAGCTCCCCTAGGAGCTTTCTGCATGACTTTAACCATGCATTAAGCAGCCACCTGCCTTAAAGGGTCTAAACTCTTCTATAACGAAAATTCGAATAATCGAGGTTTTACTGTAGATACACATTTGAACACCTTTGCAAATAGGAAAACTCAGATCAGACAGCTCTTGTAGAAGCCCCCTGATCAGTGCCTGTTCTGTTTGCTTAAGGATAATATAGGTATATTTCTATTGGTTCTGTCATTGCCGTTATGTATTGTGTATATATATTGTGTTCATTGACGATTATAAAAGAATAATCTAATTATTATTCATGTCATTATTTTCTTACAGGGATATTCACGGAAGAAGGATTGAGTCGAAATTTATGCTCAATTTTCACAACATTATCATTTTGTTTATGTATATCTGTGTATAGCACCGACAAGTTTTCATGATATCAAGATACTTAAATAATCCAACCTTGACCCACTTGAACAAGCTTATGTCGCTTGTTTTTGAATTCCACCGAGGCTCATTTGTTACTGACCAACATCATTGTCGTTATACAATAGGTTGGTGTGTGGCTCTTTTCACTATCGGTTTGTAGCATGGAGCGCTTGTAGCGACAGCTTCCCTATACTCCGTGAATATTCATGTAAGAAATAATGTATGAGTGAATACAAATTATAGGGGCCGTCTGATCTGGATCTACTCTGTTTGCAAAGGTGTGCAAATGCATATTTATAGAGTAAATTTATCGTTAAATAGTTCACTGTGTTTTGTCACTATACGTGTATATACGGCTATGGAAGATTGACGCTCTCTATTGGAATACACTTACTTTGACTCGTGTTTGATAACTGATCCCAAGCCGTTACTGTCGCCCCCACATAAGCGGGGCCACTATATGTGGTTATGATAATTTTACTCATGGTAGGAGAAGTAATTTCTGTAACATTTAGGAAATGAAAGTTTACTTGATTGGGCAATACAGATTGCATATACTGGTCCATTAAGAGTATGAATACCATAGCATAGGTAATGAAATAAAAATAAGCATTTTAGCTCACCTGAGCCGAAGGCTCAGGATAAGCTATTGTGACCGCGATCCGTCCGGCGTCCGTCGTTCGGCGTCCGTCCACATTTTCAAACGACATCTCCTCTGAAACCGCTGACACGATTTTAACCAAAATTTGTCAGAAGCACCAATGGCTAGAGGGAACGAAGTATTGTTCATATTATGACCCCGGATCAAAAATGGCCCCGCCCAAGGGCTTATCAGTTTTTCATAGGAAAATCTTTAAAAAAATCTCTGAAACTGTAAGGCCTAGACCTTTGATATTTGGTATGTAGCAATGATCTAATGGTCCTCTACAAATATTGTTCAAATTATAACCCCCGGACCATTGGCTTATCAGTTTTTCATCGGAATGTTTTTAGAACTATTCTTCTCTGAAACTGTAAGACCTAGACCTTTGATATTTGGTATGTAGCATGCTCTAATGGTATTCTACAAGGATTGTTCAAATTATGACCCCGGACCAAAAATGGTCACATTATCGACTTGATTATCGACTTGAAGCCAGTCACGAAATTGTCATTTCAATGGAGCCGATAAATTAAGTATTTTGCTTTACAATTTCGAAACAAAAAGAAACCATATGATTTGTTATTGAATGCACCGTGCATTATGTATTTTTAACCAAACTGTGATCAAATTGTCCTTGATAAATTTACTTGCTGTTTAAAATGGCCACATTGAATGGAACGTTACGACTGGTCGAAATTAATCTAAACAAGAGATGTTTGTAAAACATGTATACCCCAAACCCCCTGACCTTTGAGCTGGTAACCTCAAAAACTATATAGGTCATCTAGTGGTCATGACTAATTACCACAGCAACTTTAAAGATCCTAAGCCAAACGCTTGAGCAGTTATTGATCGGAAACCATTTCACCAGTTAAGGTCATGGTGACCTTGACCTTTCACCTAGTGATCTAAAAAACAACAGGGGTCATCTAGTGGCCATGACCAACCACCACAGCAAGTTTGAAGATCCTAAGCAAAACTATTGAGCAGTTATTTATTAATCGGAAACCAATTAATCAGTTTAGGTCATGGTCACCTTGACCTTTGATCTAGTGACCTCAAGAACAATAGGGGTCACCTTGTGGCCGTGACCAACCACCAAAGCAAGTTTGAAGATTCTAAGCCAAACCCTTGAGCAATTATTGATCGGAAACCATTTCACCAGTTAAGGTCATGATGACTTTGAGCTTTGACCTAGTAACCTAAAAAACAATAGGGGTCATTTGGTGGACATAACCAACCACCACAGCAAGTTTGAAGATCCTAAGTCTAACCCTTGAGCAGTTATTGACCAGAAACCATTTTTACCAATTGAGGTCATGGTGTCCTTGACCTTTGACCTAGTGACCTCAAAACTATAGGACTCATCTAGTGGTCATGACCAACCACCACATCAAGTTTTAAAATCCTGAGGCAAACCCTTTAGCAGTTATTGATCAGAAACCATTAAACAATTTAAGGTCATGGTGACCTTGACCTTTGACCGACAGATAAATAGTACAAATTCGTCAAAACCTCAATCATTGGCTAATCTGAATGGATTCTTTTAAACCATCTAAGTGATCAGAGCCAGGTTAGTATATAATTCTATTAGATTTATACGTTATTAATTTACTTGTCAGCAACTGAAGTTACCAGACACGATACTTAGGCAATAATTCTAAAGGTAACACAAATATTTTGTTCATATTACATATCCATGTTTTCATTCTCGATTATTATTATTCACTATTCAGTAATACGCGACCTTTGATGCTTTGCACCAATACTGTTCTTGTTATTATTTGCATTAACCCACTAATAGAAAAGCATTGCATGCGTTGGCAAATATATCCGACGGCTCCGATTGGAGCATTCTAATCAGGGTCTGCACTGTTTGCTATTGGAATTTGATAGATCTGTTTCTTTACTTTCTAAAACGGCTACAATGCCCCACCTTCCATATTTCATTATAACCAGTCCATGAATATTCAGTAGGTGTTAAAATTTGGAATAAACATAGAACAAGGAAAGGATTAACTCCTTTCATGATGAATATTCTTAAAAGGAATAATGAATATATCAATATGGTTTTATCGGAAACTGAAGAATTGTATCTATATTATCCCATAAGCAAACAGAGTAGACGAAGATCAGATGATCTGTCCGCAAATATGGACCGCATGTCCTTCATATCCTACCACAGAGACCGTTCTGTCCGCAAATATAGGCCGTTATATCGTACCGCGCGGACTGTTCTGTCGGCAAATATGGGTCTTTATATCTTACCACACAGACCGTTATGTCCGCAAATAGGAGCCGTTATATCCTACCCTACAGACCGTTCTTTCCGCAAATACGGGTCGTTATATCCTATTGCACAGGCCGTTCTGTGTGCAAATAGGGGCCGTTATATCCTACAACACATACCGTTCTGTCCGCAAATATTGGCCGTTGTATCCTACCGTGCGTCCCGTTCTGTCCGCAAATATGGACCGTTATATCCTACCGCGCGGGCTGTTCTGTCCACAAATATGGGCCGTTATATCCTACCGCGCTGGCCGTTCTGTCCGTAAAAATAGACTCTTTTGTCTTACTGCGTTGGCCGTTCAGTCCGCATAAATTTGGGGGCCTATTTTGTCCTTATCGCACGGACCGCTCTGTCCACAAATGTGGACTATTTTGTCCTACGCTCGGGTCGTTCTGTCTACAGCTCTGATCCGTTATGTCCTACAATATGGAGGACGATGAACGCCAAAAATGCATCGTGCTTTGTGGCATTTCAGTTTGCTTCATGTTGATACATAATGCATTGTGGCATCTCAATTTGATTCATGAAAAATGCATCATGCAAGGTGGTAGTGAACAGTTTGCTAAACGATTCTTGCATGTCAAGATGGGATTCCTAGATCCTACATTTTACGAAAATGCATTGTGCATTGTTCCTTATTGCAAGAGTGCATTCAAAATTGCATGTGGGGTTGTGCTTTATTTAACAATTTATCTTCTTTCACCATCCATCGTTCGTCATTATGCCTGTTTTAACGTTTGCGGTCTACAATGACACATGACCCAATGCGGTAAGCCCCCTGCAACAAGCATAAAACCGAATGCTGAAGGCTGTAATGCTTTTCAGCCAAACTTGCCAAATATGTGGTGCTTCATAGAAAACCAGATATTTATCAAACTACTGAAAGTACTGAGGATGGATTCAATGCAGATCGAATTAAATGTTTGGTTTGGTTTTTAAATGCAGCTTTGGGCGAAAACAGAACATTACGGAGAAAGAGGTGGACATTCTTTAAAAATGATGTTGCTTTTGGTGCGATTGTATTTTGTTGTTTTTATGTCCGTCTGATCAGGGTTGCCCTCTTTTCTGATGATCTGTCATTATAGATATGATTCTATAGATAATTTGCCCTGGTAAAAACTCCCGTGTCCATGTGCTATTTTAACAAAATATATATTTTTGATATTCACGATGTCATTATTTTTCACATGAATATTCACTGAGTAAAGGATCAGCTGTGTCGTACCCAGATCGCCGATATGTGATAGACCATGTGTATCTATGTTAAAAGATTAAACTCTTTCCTTTATATGATCGCACTTTCAAGCATTTGCAAACAGAAAAGCCCTAGATCAGATGGATCATTAGTGGCCGTCTGATCAGGATCTGTTCTGATTGTTAATGGAATTTCATTCATCTGTTTCTTTAGAATTTCTAAGATGGCTGCAATGTTCCGCCTTCCATATTTTCATTATAATTTTTTTCTCCATAAAATTTAATGTTCTGTTTGTATTGGAATTTGGACTAAATATAAAACAGGGAAAGGGTTAAGATTATAAATATAAACATGTTTAATATAGCATAACAGAACATATCTTTATTAGAACTATATTAATTTTGAGAACTAGTCGACATGCAACGTTTAACCCTTTACTCCATAAACTCACCTTTCTACGCATTTGCGTGAGTAAGCACAGAACAGACAACTTCTGTGGGAGTCGTTGAAATCACGATCGGCTATGTTTGCTTATGATATTACCGTTTTAGTTACACGGTAATTTGGCAGGGTGTACGGGCTGGTATGACCGGGTTAGATCACGTATTTCCTTCGGAGTAGCCGAAGGAAATACGTGATCTAATCCGATCATACCAGCCGGCTGGTATGACCGGATTAGAGCACGTATTTCCTTCGGAGTAGCCGAAGGAAATACGTGATCTAACCCGGTCATACCAGCCCGTACACCCTGCCAAATTACCGTGTAACGAATTTATTACCCGTCATAGATCCGATCTACCTAATTTAGAAACGAACAACTCATATTTTTGCTGACATTATATCTCTAATTATAACATAACTCGTGGCTTCAGCGTGACGTAACACTATCATTTATTTTTTGATAATCATGGGCATATATTCACTAGTGAATAACATTCGAACGACCGAATGACATTCGAACGATTCATACGCGCTGTCAAAACAAACAAACTGGCGGACGGTGGTCGACCTACCTGTCCACGATTGAGTCACGATAGATGGCAAAGGATTGTTGGCACTTGCGCCTTAATTTCGATAAAATAATACAAATTGTAATCGCTGTCAGGAATCATATACAAAATGTATGCCAAAAAAGACCTACCAGCTACTCTGACCCATACAATCCATTCTACATTTAAAATGCCTCCTACATTTTCTTCACCGCATGTCCTTTTGTTTATGCAGATTTCTACTCATACAAATATCTCATCAATCAACAACTATAGTCATCTGAATCCAGCACAGCACAAACATATTTCAAATATGCTATACTCACTAACTCAGCTGATCGCGAAAATCTTCCTCCTGTTCCAACACATTTTATGCAGCACATTTTCACTGAACTTGAATCGAGATTTTTTTCTCGGTGGAAATGTCCATGTCCATGTGTATACATACAACACTAATGAAGGGCTTAATATACCAAAACGAAGGCGCATTTCGAATCCCATTGACAGTGAGTGTCGGACGTGTTGGCGACTGTATGTGGGTCTTCATGTAAATGGCGCGCTTTACATAGACACATGTTATATACAATGACGTCATAATGTGACGTGTTTGTAACTATGTATGTCAAAAGTGAAAACTGTAACTCAAAATTTATTTTGACGTGTTTCTGTATGTTTTTGTATCATAAACTATCACAGTTAAATTGAATACCAGAGAGGTCTGAATTAGATCCTGGTTGATATGACAGTAAGTAAAAAAAAAAGTTGGAAAATTTGGACCTACTTTGTCCCAGTTACCTAGCGAAACCTAATAACACCTTTCATTCATCATTTCTATATGTAAGGAGAATTTATAACAATCCACGTTACTGCTGAAATATTGGCTGCAAATAACATTTGTGTGTGTTATGTTATAAATAGGATCTTGCATTCGTGTTCATGATTATTGGATTTATTAAATTCGTCTTTTTAAAACGATAAAAAACTCGCTAAAGCTCGTTTTTTATCGTTTTAAAAAGACTCATTTAATAAATCCAATAATCAAGAACACTCATGTAAGATCCTCTATTTATATGACGGCATGACAAGGAAAACATGACGTCATCGCAGAGCAAATACGACGTCGTCTCAGAGCAATTCCGAAAGAATAATTCAAACTTGTGTGTCTGTTGGTGTTTTCTGTATTCATCTCGTGTGTGAGTGTGCGTTTGGGTGTGTATGTGTGTCATGTTGTCTATCGGTGTTTTGGTGGTGGTTGCGTCTTGTATGTGGCTTGACTTTACTACTTTTCCATTCACTTGCAAACATTTGAATTTAAACGATTACACGTTGTACTGAGAAGTTGATAGTGTCAAATTGAGGAGCATATGAGGAACAGTTCTTTACGTTTATTATCGATTATTTGGTCGTAAGCCGTCCAGAATTAATGGAGTAAGGACGATATGAAATTTCCAATCGACGCTAAATAGGCCTACAAAAACAAAACGAATAACATGATAATCTTTGAAAAAGGCCCTTAGTGGTCGAAATATTAGATCAGAGCAGTTCAAGTATTTATGTAAAACGAATAACGTCACGCGTCAAATTTGAATTCTGTATTTCCGTGGAAGCCGCCGAATACGGCTTTGTACACCCCGGCAGTTTTTGGTAAACTGGCCAATCAAATTCCAAGGATTTACTCTGACGTGTAATAATAAGAGGTTAAAATATGGCCTATGTGTGCCTTCTGGCCATAATGGCACACCTGGTGCCATAATAGCCCGAATAATATTGTAATATTGTAATTATAATATTGTGACACCAGGTGTGCCATTATGGCCAGAAGGCACACACAGGCCATATTTTGACCTTTTTATTGAATACCTCAAACATTTTACCAGATAGATCTATATGCCTCCTATTCATTTCAACACAATCTACAGTAGATGTCTAACATCCCAACAAACCACAGACATAGATCTAGAGATCTATAGTTTTACAAAAATAAGGAAGGAATAGTCATACTTTCATTGGGATTCGAATCCCCGTCGAAAAATATGTAGTCCGACGTAATAACCACTAACACTAACGATGACTTTACTTTTGACTACACTGTTTTAACTTATAAAATTTGTTTGAGAACTTCCGATGGATGACGTGAAAAAATGACGTCACAACTGTCATTTTTGAATAACATAAACAAAGTTAGGTAGTACCGATCGATACAAATAAAGAAATTGATTTTTAATAGAATTTTACGATTGTATAAACTTTGCAGATTTCCAGATCTAAAATACGATTTGACAACGACGTCAAACCCCTTTCTCCGGCCATGTTTGAATAGATCTAGATCTAGAGCTATGTTGCTAACGTCAACGCATTGCACGTGAAAAAGATCGTGGGCCGATTATGGATAATCGGCCCGCCGGGACATTATGGCTTGGTCACATGACTCCGTAATGACAGTTTTCTACGGCTATTTTGTTACTATTTATAGTAACGGTATTCAATAATATTAGTTACACGGTAATTTGGCAGGGTGTACGGCCTGGTATGACCGGATTAGATAACGTATTTCCTGAGCCGTTAGCCGAATGAAATACGTTATCTAACCAGGTCATACCAGCCCGTACACCCTGCCAAATTACCGTGTAACGAATTTATTACCAGTCAGAGATTCGATTTACCTAATTTAGAAACGAACAACTCACTATAACGACATGACAAGGAAAGCATGACGTCATCACAGGGCAAATACGACGTCGTCTCAGAGCAATTCCGAAAGAATAATTCAAACTTCACTAGTAAACATTTGAGTTTAAACGATTACACGTTGTATTCAGAATTCAAGTTGATAGTGTCAAATTGAGGAACATATGAGGAACAGGTTTTTTTTCCGTTTATTATCGATTATTTGGTCGTAATCCGTCCAGAATTAATAGAGTAAGGACAATATGAAATTTCGAATCGAATGTCGTGTAATTATAATTCGACCTTGCTTAGTGCCACGTATGGCATTTTAAACCATTTTAAATCCCAGATTTGTTGCAAATATGTGTGTTATATTAAGTTTATCTTATCAGAGCTTATATATATATGTATGAGATTTTACAATGAAAATGATTAATATTATTCTTTTCTAAGATTTAATCACGACTGGTCCATCAATAATCTATTAAAGTAATTTATAAAAACGTGCTAATTATCTATCAAACTACAGTTTAAGCTATTTCGGTATTTGATTCATTCTGTAGTAATTTCAATAGCAATATGCTGAACTAAACATTTGAATGATTGCATGATTATATTAGAATAATGCCAATCAGTTCATATTTTCATGTAAAAATATTTCATTTGTCTTCAGTTTTGTTTACACTATTTCAATAGCAACAAGTTACATCTTCATTGAAAGGGTTAGTGCAGCATATAAGTATCATGATATCTCATATTCTAAGCATTTTTACAGTAGATTTAAACAAAACCAGCATGGATGTTCTTTATAATGGCACCCTTTGATGTTTACATCAATGCTTTTATTGTAATCTTCTGTTTTACCGTGCAGGGTCCCTGCTTATAAAACTTTTAGTTGAGTCTGAGTACGTTCTCAAGCTTTTGATTGGTCAGATTTGAGCCTCGCTTGAGAACTCAAATCTGACCAATCAAAATCTTGAGAACGAAACTCAGACTCAACTAAAAGCTTTATAAGCAGGGACTCAGGTGTTGACATAAGTATATACCCCCTTCCTGTAATGGATCAGTCACCTTCTTTCTATTTCTTTGTCTTCAGCGTTTTTGGAAAACTTCTATTTCTATGTCGTAGTGTTTTCCTATTCGGCAAATCACTTCAGCGTTTTAGTCCATACCTCTTAAATTGGCTGCTAGAGAACGACAAAGACGGGGTCGAACGTAGCGAACTTATAACAACGCACCACGCACCACGCATCAATCATCAAGCACCACGCAAACCGTTAAAATAATATACATGTACTTTAAGGTGTTTTAAACAATGAAACAAAATAATAAAACAAATCATTTGACGTTTATTATAATTAATAAATAAGTTTAGAGAAGGTTGAATGTCAGATCGAGGAAGAAACTTCAAAGAAAGAAGAAAGCACGTCATGGCATGAAATACTCATTTAGCAGGATGCATTTAACATGAAGCAAATTGAAATGTCACAAAGCATGATGCATTTGTGACGTTAATCGTCCTCCATATACTTTGCGGACCGTTCTGTATAGGATATGGCAATCCATATAAGTAACTGTTCAATAAACCTTAACTGGCCATCTGAATTAAGATTTATCAGCCTGCCCAACAGATGGTGACTCAATGCAGAGAAAAACAGTATGTTACAGGAACATAGATAGTACGTGTAAATGAAACATTTGATTAGAATTACATACAGTAGAACCAGCCTTATGCGACATTTAAAGAGGGTATACTTTTGGGAACCCTTTATTGCCATGGATATTCATGTGAGAAATAATGACATCATGAATACGTGTATTAATTAGATTATTTTTTCAAAATGGCACAGGACATTTTGGCAACGGCAGAAACTGTAGAATCATATCTATATTAGTCCATAAGCAAACAGAGTAGACCCTGATCAGACGGCTCCTATAGGAGCCGTCTGGTCTGGGTCTACTCCGTTTGCAAGGGCGTATTTATGCGGTAAAGGGTTAAAGGCACGCACATCGGTTTCTCAAACCCTTGAATGAATCAAAGTAAGCAAATACATGTCATATATCATAATTGGGGGCGTGGCTTTGCCATCCTTTCAAACTCGTGATGTCATGAGGAAATGCTGTGTAGACATATATGACGGCAACATGTAGCACACTTATAATCTGGTTCTGCACCATTTACACCGGTTGTAAACAACATTATTTTTGCGTTAATGGTGGAGCAATGCAGACCCTGATCAGATATGTTTAAGTATGACGACTTGTCTATGTGTACACTGTTTTAGCTCATATGAGCAGAAGGCTCAACATGGGCTATTGTGACCGCGATCTGTCCGGCGTCCGTTCACATTTTCAAATGACATCTCCTCTGAAACCGTTGACCCGCTTTTAACCAAATTTTGTCAGAAGAATCAGTGGCTAGGCGGAACGAAATAATGTTGACATTTTGACCCCCGGACAAAACATGGCCCCGCCCCGGGGCTTATTAGTTTTTCATAGAAAAATCTTTAAAACAATCTTCCGCTCGCTCTGAAACTGTAAGGCCTAGAGCTTTGGTATTTTAGTATGTAGCATGATCTAATGGCCATGTACAAAGATTGTTCAAATTATGACCCGGACAAAAATGGCCCTGCCCCGGGGCTTATCAGTTTTTCATAGGAAACTATTTAAGAATCTTCTTCTCTGAAACTGTAAGGCCTAGATCTTTGGTGTTTGATATGTAGCATGATCTAATAGTCCTATACAAAGATTGATCAAATTATTACACCGGACCAAAAAATGGTCCTGCCCCGGAGCTTATCATTTTTCAATTGGAAATCTTTAAGAATCTTCTTCTCTGAAACTGTAAGGCCTAGAGCTTTTTGGTATGTATCATCATATAATTGTTTTCTACCAAGATTGTTCAAATTATGACCTCCGGGCAAAAACTAGCCCCGCCCTAGCTCTTAATTTTGTCAGAAGCACCAGTGGATAGGCGGAACGAAATAATGTTCACATTATAACCCCGGACCAAAACATGGCCCCGCCCCGGGCTTATCAGTTTTCAATTGGAAAATCTTTAAGAATCTTCTTCTCTGAAACTGTAAGGCCTATACTTTGATTTTTGGTATGTATCATCATATAATTGGATTCTACCAAGATTGTTCAAAGTATGACCTCCGGGCAAAAAATGGCCCCGCCCTAGTGCTTATCAGTTTTTCATAGGAAACTTTAAAAATCTTCTTCTCTGAAGCTGTAAGGCCTATACCTATTTGGTATAAAGCGTCATCTAATGATCTTCTACAAACATTGTTCAAATTATAGCTTCTGGGTAAAAAATGGCCCTGTCCCAGGGCCTATCAGTTTTTTTATAGGAAAATCTTTAAAAATCTTCTTCCTTGAAAATGAAAGGCCTAGAGCTTTGATAGTTTGTATGTAGCATGGTATAATGGTCCTCTACAAAGATTGTTCAAATTTTGACCCCTGGGTCGAAAATAGCCCCGCCCAGGGCTTTTTCAGTTTTTCATAGGAAAATCTTTAAACATCTTCTTCTGAAACTAAAATACCCAGACCTTTGATAGTTGGTATATATCATTATTTGATAGTACTCTACAAAGTTTGCTCAAAGTATGACCCCGACTCCGATGTTTATCAGTTTTACATAGACTTATATAGGAAAACCTTTAAAGATTTTTCTTTTCTGAAACCATAAGGCCAATACCTTTAATGTTTGAAATGCAGCTTAACCATATAGTCCTCTACCAAGATTGTACAAATTATGACCCTTTGGTAAAAAAAACGCCCAGATGCATTTTAATTTTCATCGACTTTAAAACCTTAAAAAGTCTTAGTCCGTGAAAACCATAGGACCCATACCTTCCATATTTGGTATGTAGCTTTGCCTTGTGGTCCTCTGGCAAGTATGTTCAACTTACGACCCCGCCATCCGGGCGAAACTTGGTCATGTCCTGGGCTTATCAATTTTTCATGGGGAAAATATAAAATATTTTTCTCTGAAAAAATTACGCTTAAATCTTTTATTAATGACATGCAGCTTTGCCTTATGGTCCTCTACCATGGATGTACAAATGATGACTTCTAGGTAAAAGATGGCTCCGTCCCGGTGGTTATCTCAGGTGCGCGCTTCAGGGTTTTATGATCCTCCTGTTGTCATCGACGTTGAATTTCTCATATCATTCTGTTAAAGCTGTTACCGTTGGTAACTTAGGACAAGATGTGGATCGCAAAACGATTGTCGTAAATGTAAACTGGCAATCTCATATGAATGTGTGAAACATAATCCAGTTATACACAGATAATTCCAACTAAAAACAAGTACCCTTATTGGTTTTCAAGACAGGTGACAGCTTAATGCAGGGAGAAAGACATACAGGAAGCTCCTCTGGGAGCTTTCTGTGTGGCATTCACCCTGCATTAAGCTGCCATCTGCATAAAAAGACACCGATTCTCTATTACTAAAATCTCGAAGTATTGCGTTTTATTGTAAATTGAAGCAGATAAATATCCAGAACACCCATGTTAAAATAGAATGGGTGAGTGAGTGAGTTGGTTTTACGACACTGTGACATAGGTCATATAGCGCAAAAAAATAGCTATCCCTGTCCCTGTTGAATAAAACGCATGTAAGAAATAATGACGTCATTCTTCTTTGCTGAAGAGATTTTCTTGCTTTCACAAAAACTGCAGAATCAGATCTTGATCAAGTCATAAGCAAATATAGCAGACCCTGGGTGATTCTATCCGGTTTGCAAAGATGTGAAAAGACGTGTTTCTATCCACAGGTGCCAGGCGCGTGGCCATTTCATAAATACTACTGAGAAACATCTTCAAATACGTTTAGACACCATACCTTGACAGAAAAAAGTTTTTATTATTTTCGCAGAGTATAGTACTAAGTATTATATGAAAATAATACTATACGAAAAAAATAAAAACTTTTATTCTGCCAAAGTATGATGTCTAAATTTATTTGAAGATGTTTGTCTGTAGTATTTATGAAATTGTCACGTGCCTAGCACCTGTGTTTCTATCACGAAGGAAACGGCTATAGAAGGTAACACATGGCTAGAAACTATACAACTATGATAAGTTGATTTTTATTTTATTTTCAGGAATACATAGTATTGTGTTAGCCACGTGGGGAAGGATGGTACCATCTTAATTCGTGTACGCTGAATATCCCATAAACATTATATACGCATGTACCGGTACGCACTTCACAACATGGTCAAAATGTTTAGGAAAAAGGTCCACATGGTCCTGATAATTGGAGCTGTGATAATAATAGTTCGGTTCAACAGGTAACCATGATTATTGTCTTTTCTCATTTTTAAAAATGTTTGTAAGCTTTTGATACGACGGTTGTCGTAGTAACACGTTCTTTTAGATATTAAATAGCTATGCAGTTCTACATGATCCATGTACAGGGTGTCCCAAAAAGAACTGAACCCTGGGTCAAATGTGTATTTTAACCAATGTAAGAGGACACTTTACAATGTAAATATCTAATTTTGTAGATATGTCATTTGTGCATATTTCTACCAAATTTCTCTTAAAAGTATGCATTGGTCTTAAAGATATGAGTATTTTAATGAATGCACCTAACATCTGTTTTAAAACGATATGCAGTGCATTGTCCATGCCTATATCAAGTTAAAAACGGAGTTTTTGATGCTTTCGTCTAAATGCTGATATCTTAAATGTCAATGAATATGTTTAGACAAAATTTAGACAATACATTGCAAAATGTTGTCTCTACTAAGATACATGTACATATATTTAAATTAAGTTAGCAATATTGACAGAAATGGGATAACTTTCATATCTTAATCCCGGGTTCCGTTGTTGTTGTTTTTTGGAAACCCTGTAGATCGGACGTCGTTATGGAAACTATTTATCAGCTTATTTATGTGTTTGTATATGTCCCGTTGTCCTTTTTCGTGGGGCTGATGTAATGAAGAATAGGGACCCTCCAACGAATGCCATATTCAACCATTTCCCGGTTTAATATTATCGAATATGAATATTTGATAGTTCATTTTTAGCTCACCTGAGTATGCTCAGGTGAGCGTTTGTGGTCGCACATCGTCCGGTGTCCGCTCACACGGATTGATGGTTATGTGACAATGAGAATAAAATATATTTTGTGTTTGTATTTTTATAGGACAAGATTTTCGTTTTATGTGACTATTTTCAGACCAAAAGAATAGTCGCATAACATTCAAACCGTATATAACTATATAGCAGAAAGTCATTCCATTAACAATCGCTTTAAACGACATCTCCTCTAAAACCGCAAGGCAGAGTGTAACCAAACTTTACAGAAATGATTGTTGTATCATGCTCTATAAAATTGTTTAAAGAGTATTGATCCATGTAGAAAAGTTGGTTGCCATGGCAACCAAAACAAATAGCTTTAAACATTTTCTTATCCGAAACCATCAAACCAATGGTCAGACTTAAATGATATTTGATAGGAATAGTCTTCCTTTATCATTTATTATTCCTCTAACAAAAGTGTTAAAAACATCTTCATATGATCTTTATATCTAAAACAACATGGCCGCCAGGGTCGGGGCTAGATTTCTTTTCATAACTATATAGAAAACCTTTAAAAATCTTCTTCTCCAACACTAGTGGTCCAATTTGAATGGCATTTGGTAGGAATAGTCCCCTGGTGACCCTTTATCACAATTGTTAAAATCATGTTGATATCTTAAAAAAAACATGGCCATTAGGAGCGGGGCTAGATTTCCCTACATAACTACTGTACATGTACAGTAAATCCCCGCTAATGCGACCACCTAAAAGAGGTTTAATTATAGGTGATAGATGCAGGTGGTAGCTTAATGCAGGATAAAAAGTAATGCAGAAAGCTCATAGAGGAGCTTTCTGCATTACTTTTGTCCTGCCTTAAGCAACCAACAGCTTATTAAGACAGCCATGTTTATTTATTAAGTGGTCGCATCAGAGGGGTTCTACTGTATATACAAAACCTTTTAAAATCTTCTCCTCAAAAACCGATGGTCCTATTTGAATGGCATTTAGTAGGAATAGTTCCCTTGTGAACATTTATCAAAAGTGTTAAAATCATGTTGATGTCTAAAAAAACATGGCTGCCAGGGGCTAGATTAACTTATATAAATGTCAAGAAAACCTTTAAAAAAACCTTCTTCTTCAAAACTAGTGGTTCAGTTTGAATGATATTTGATAGGAATAGTCTTCTTGTGAGTTGTGACCCTCTACCAAACTTGTTAAAACCATCTTTCTATATAAAAAAAATGGCGCCAGGGTCGTGGCTATAGATTATCTTATATAACTGTATATATAGAAAACCTTTAAAAATCTTCTCCTCCAAAACCGGTGGTCCAGTTTTAATGGCATTTGTTAGGAATAGTCGACTGGTGACCCTTTATCAAAAGTGCTTAAATCATTTTGATATCTCAAAAAACATGGCTGCCAGCAGAGACATATACATACATGTCTCTGCTGCCAGGGACGTGGCTAGATTTACTTATGTAAATGAATGTATAGAAAAACTTTAAAAATCTTCTTCTCCATAACCGGTGCTCCAATTTGAATGGCATTTGGTGGGAATAGTTACCAGGTGACACTTTATCTCAATTGTTAAAATCATGTTGATATCTAAAAAAACAACATGGCCACCAGGGGCGTGGCTGGATTTCCCAATATAATACATGTATATAGCAGACATTTAAAAATCTTCTTCTCCAAAATCGATGATCCAGTTTGAATGGGTTTGGTAGGAATAGTTGACCCTTTATAACAATTGTTAAAATTATGTTGTTATCTCAAAAAATATAGACGCCAGTGCCGAGGCTAGATTCTTATATAACTCAACTGCATAG
Source organism: Azorinus chamasolen (assembly GCA_963576725.1). Taxonomy (NCBI): domain Eukaryota; kingdom Metazoa; phylum Mollusca; class Bivalvia; order Cardiida; family Solecurtidae; genus Azorinus; species Azorinus chamasolen. The sequence goes on along the minus strand of OY755246.1, from coordinate 36,431,782 downwards.
AAAACCTTTAAAAATCTTCTTTTCCAAACCTGATGGTCCAAATTGAATGGTTTTTTGGTAGGAATAATTTCCTGGTGACTCTTTATCGAAATTGTTAAAATCAATGTTGATATCTTTAAAAAATATGGCCATCAGGGGCGTGCCTAGACCAAAAATCTTCTTCAAAACCAGTGGTCCAATTTAAGTGACATTTGGTAGGAATAGTCGTGTGATGACCATAATAAGAATTAATTATGACTACCATGTTTTTTGAACAAAATGAATAATCTTCCCTTGAAATGTTTTTAAACTACTATGGCTCTCTTATCTTCATTACCTGGAGATAGTTGCGACTAGTTTATCTCTATCTATTGCTATAATTCGAAGGTTAGCGATATAGGGCCATCATGACACTCTTGTTTATAATGGCATATGTACACAGGAATATTTTGGAATTGGTAGAAACTGACGAGTCTGGGTCCATGCTTATAAAGCTTTTTATACCCCCACAAACAAAGTTTGAGGGGGGGGGGGTATACTGGAATCAGCCTGTCGGTTGGTCGGTCGTTGGACGTCGGTCGTCGGTCGTTGGTCTGTCCGCAAAATATTGTACTTTCAACTCCTCCTTCAGTTTCAACCTGATTCATTAGATACTTGGCACAAATGTTACTCAGGTGTAGTAGATGTGCAAGACACAAATTTCAGGTCTCTGTGACCTTGACCTTGACATTTGGCCTTGAAATTGGTCTTGAAATTGGCAGGCAAAATCTTGTACTTTGAACTCCTCCTACAATTTCAACCTGATTCACTTGATACTTGGCATAAATGTTACTCAGGAGTAGTAGATGTGCAAGACACAAATTTTAGGTCTCTGTAACCGTGACCTTGACCTTTGTCCTTGAAATTGGTCTTGAAATTGGCAGGCAAAATCTTGTACTTTGAACTCCTCCTTCAATTTCAAACTGATTCACTTGATACTTTGCATAAATGTTACCCAGGAGTAGTAGATGTGCAAGACACAAATTTCAGGTCTCTGTGACCTTGACCTTGACCTTTGGCCTTGAAATTGGTCTTGAAATTGGCAGGCAAAATCTTGTACTTTGAACTCCTCCTTCACTTTCAACCTGATTCACTTGATACTTGGCATAAATGTTACTCAGGAGTAGTAGATGTGCAAGACACAAATTTTAGGTCTCTGTGACCTTGACCTTGACATTTGGCCTTGAAATTGGTCTTGAAATTGGCAGGCAAAATATTGTACTTTGAACTCCTCCTACAATTTCAACCTGATTCACTTGATACTTGGCATAAATGTTACTCAGGAGTAGTAGATGTGCAAGACACAAATTTTAGGTCTCTGTAACCTTGACCTTTGTCCTTGAAATTGGTCTTGAAATTGGCAGGCAAAATCTTGTACTTTGAACTCCTCCTTCAATTTCAAACTGATTCACTTGATACTTGGCATAAATGTTACTCAGGAGTAGTAGATGTGCAAGACACAAATTTTAGGTCTCTGTAACCGTGACCTTGACCTTTGTCCTTGAAATTGGTCTTGAAATTGGCAGGCAAAATCTTGTACTTTGAACTCCTCCTTCAATTTCAAACTGATTCACTTGATACTTTGCATAAATGTTACCCAGGAGTAGTAGATGTGCAAAACACAAATTTCAGGTCTCTGTGACCTTGACCTTGACCTTTGGCCTTGAAATTGGTCTTGAAATTGGCAGGCAAAATCTTGTACTTTGAACTCCTCCTTCACTTTCAACCTGATTCACTTGATACTTGGCATAAATGTTACTCAGGAGTAGTAGATGTGCAAGACACAAATTTTAGGTCTCTGTGACCTTGACCTTGACATTTGGCCTTGAAATTGGTCTTGAAATTGGCAGGCAAAATATTGTACTTTGAACTCCTCCTACAATTTCAACCTGATTCACTTGATACTTGGCATAAATGTTACTCAGGAGTAGTAGATGTGCAAGACACAAATTTTAGGTCTCTGTAACCTTGACCTTTGTCCTTGAAATTGGTCTTGAAATTGGCAGGCAAAATCTTGTACTTTGAACTCCTCCTTCAATTTCAAACTGATTCACTTGATACTTTGCATAAATGTTACTCAGGAGTAGTAGATGTACAAGACACAAATTTCAGGTCTCTGTGACCTTGACCTTGACCTTTGGCCTTGAAATTGGTCTTGAAATTGGCAGGCAAAATCTTGTACTTTGAACTCCTCCTTCACTTTCAACCTGATTCACTTGATACTTGGCATAAATGTTACTCAGGAGTAGTAGATGTGCAAGACACAAATTTTAGGTCTCTGTGACCTTGACCTTGACATTTGGCCTTGAAATTGGTCTTGAAATTGGCAGGCAAAATATTGTACTTTGAACTCCTCCTACAATTTCAACCTGATTCACTTGATACTTGGCATAAATGTTACTCAGGAGTAGTAGATGTGCAAGACACAAATTTTAGGTCTCTGTAACCTTGACCTTTGTCCTTGAAATTGGTCTTGAAATTGGCAGGCAAAATCTTGTACTTTGAACTCCTCCTTCAATTTCAAACTGATTCACTTGATACTTTGCATAAATGTTACTCAGGAGTAGTAGATGTACAAGACACAAATTTCAGGTCTCTGTGACCTTGACCTTGACCTTTGGCCTTGAAATTGGTCTTGAAATTGGCAGGCAAAATATTGTACTTTGAACTCCTCCTTCACTTTCAACCTGATCCACTTGATACTTGTTTTGGCTTGTAATATGGGGAGTTGGTATCGCAATCGCCTCCTTCAGTTTTAAAGTTACTGAATTTATATTTGGGATACGTAATAGTCACAAATAGCAGATGCGCAAGACACAATTTCCATGCGTTTACGGTTAGCCATTGTAGAATTATCCCCCCCTGAACTTTGAATATTTTTTGTCATTTTTGCATGAAACATGGGGAGTTGGTGTCACAAACTCCTCCTTCATTTTGAAACTTATTAAATTGATACTTGCCATACATACTAAACACGAATAGTACATGTGCAAGACACAATTTTCCTGTGTTTAGTGTTAGCCATTACAGAATTTTCTCTATTTGAACTTTGGGTATTTTTGTTATTTGGTCCTGTTACATGTTCAAAACTTGGATTTTGCAATCAAGGCTGCCGTGTGGGGGTATTCATCACCTTTAGTGATAGTTCTAGTTAGTTCAGTCTTAAGTTCATTCTCAAGCTTTTGATTGGTCAGATTTGAGTTCTCAAGCTTTTGATTGGTCAGATTTGAGCCAAAGGCTCAAATCTGACCAATCAAAAACTTGAGAACGAACTCGGACTCAACTTAAAGTTTTATAAGAATGGACTCAGATCTATAATAACTTTTTAAGCAACCAGAGCAGACTCTAATCCTGCAAGATCCATCTGATCTGGATCTACTCTGTTTGCAAAAGTGTGAAAAATACATTCATGAAACACCTAAGCATATTAAAAGTTTACTATTAACACAAGAATTTCTATTATCAAATGTATGATTTTGTAATAAAGTACATACCCATGTTTAGCTGTGTAATATATAAGTAATATATATATTATCAAAATTGTGGTGACTTATAGGCCCAAAGGGCCGGGTGCTACCTGTGAGTTTATTATTTTATATATTGTCATTGATATATTTGTGTAATGCACAAGTCACAATAATAAAACATCTGATCTTATCTTATATTATATAATGTCTTGGTCATAAATTCAAGCGCGGGCAAGACACATATAGGCAGTTTCCTGTTAGATTTCCGGCCTTGAATTATACGCCAAGTCAAATATTGATATGTAGATATTTATAAAGTCTTGAATGTTAAAATAAATGGTATAAGTAATGTTTTAGCCTGCTTATATGTTTCATTGATATCATTTTGCGACATCCAACCCCGATGTCTTCCTTTAACCAAAATATTTTGACAGGCATTGCATCCTCTAATCAAGTTTGTAAAGCTGAATAAGTGTATGTGGCAACCATTTTGATAACTTTAAAATGGAATTATTCGCAAATAGATCAATATGATCCTTCAAAAGCAATTTAGATAGATAGATAGATTTATTTCGGTAAAACTGTGTGCATAACATGGCAAAACATAATTAAGACATTATGTTTTGCCATATTACATACAATTTGATGTGGGTCTGCACTGTTGGCCTAAATTTGTTTGATTGAAAACTTAGAATAATTATGGTATTGCTGTAAGAATTTAGAAATGAATTGTTGCTAATTTTTATACAGTAGAATCTGTCATAAGCGACCATCAGTTGTCTGAATTATGGGACTGTAAAGCAGGTGAGAGCTTAATGTAGGTAAAAAATAATGCAGAAAGTTCATGTAGGAGCTTTCTTCATTACTTTTGCCCTGTATTAAGCAACCATCTGCTTTTTAAGATCTCTGTGTCCAATCAATGTAAGATCTCTTAAAGCAGGTTCTACTTTAATCACAAAATTTGCAGTTTAAAAAAGATTCCAGTATTTCATGTTATAGAATGATATTACTGGAAATTTGTTTTGTGTGTTTGTTTGTTTGTATGTTTGTTTGTTTGTATCATGACTTTACGTCGTTCTAGCAGTATTTCACGACATCCAACGGAAGAAGACCCAAGTTTTTTCTGTGCACTGGACAAATTACATTGTCTTGTGCACAGAAGAACACACTTGTAGAACCACCGACATACCGCAAGTCAGCTGGATGGCTTCCCCATATGAAACAAGAAATATCTTTTAAAAAGATATTCAGCGGCATTCTAATATTGGCACAATGTACAAAACAATCTCTGCAATATTTATTTCAATGTTTGGAGATTCTACTAGTACAGAGAACTAGATCTATGAAGGGTTGCGTGTTATTATACTAGCAGAGAAGCATGCAATGAAAATGAATTGGAGTAGAAGAAGCATTTATTGAAATATTTCAAGTTGCTTTTATAGGAAATCACTTTTAAAATGTACGATGTCAAAGTAATGTCTTAAAACTATCTCAAGTTAGTTCTTTAGTTTACCTTTTATAAATGTACATGAAAGCGCTTATATTGTATTGATATGAAGATCAGAAATTGAATGCACTTTAAAGCATGAAGTTTTTGTTTGTGCAGAGTCTGAAATTCCATAAAGAACTGTATTTATTTAGCCTAGATCAACGCTTTAATCGACTTGTGTGCATTATCATTAATGACATCATTAACTGAATCTACATGTATTTTTAAAACAATATAACCTACTCTATGAGCCCAAGCCCCATGTGATAGAGCCATAGTAATAGCCTTCAGTTAGATGCTTTATATCAAAGAGAGCCAACAACCAGAGTCTCGGTGCTTTGGTTGGGGATAGTAATTAATACTATTAATACCACTACTCTAATATACTAAACAACCCTTCTTCTTTATTTCCTATAGCACTGCCTGTGTATTATGGTGGTTTCGGCAAACTACCTGTTCGTCAAAATGGACTTTATGATCAAATGTTGTATTAATTGATAGCAAAATGATAGTAAAGGTTTGAAAGTTTAATAGTGGTTTCGACAAACTGGTAATATTGCTCAGCAACCATTACCATGAGGTGATAAATATCAGTACATCAGTACTTTGATTTTATGGGAATTTCCAGGTCTTAAAATCTATTTTAAGAACAGAACTTTCGACAGTCGACAGTCTTCGGTCCAATGCTAAATATCTGCGTAAATAATTACTTTCTGTACTATATGGCGTTTTGACTGAACTCTAAGAAGTTAATAGAACATGTCTGTGTAACATGGTGCCTTACATGTGTTGTGATTATGTTAATTATTGGATTGAATTCAATTTGCGAGGCCGAAGCAGCTAATTATCATAAAACATGGTGTTTGAAATAACTGCAATATCGTAATAATTACCCCAGGAAATTCGACACGTTAGTAGACTGTATATCAGAATTTTACATAGTTTCGGAATGTGTCGAGGCATATAAAAAGGTTGTATGCCAGTCAAGGTATTCACTAATGAAAATGCAGTATACTACTAGGTCATATGCAAATTACAATGTAACAGTTTCTCATTGGTGGAAAACTAGAACAAAAGTGAAAATAGACAGCTAGCCGCTGAAAAATCCAAATACTCAGGTTGGGATTCGAATCACTGTGGTGAGGGGCTATATGATCGTCAGCCAAAAATCAAAACCTAAATCATAAATGGATGACTCAAACACTGTTCATAGAGGGGAATACTATACATGTATGTTATAATAACTGACATATGTATATGACTCACACACTGTTCATAGAGGGGAATACTATACATGTATGTTATAATAACTGACATGTGTAAATGACTCACACACTGTTCATAGAGGGAAATACTATACATGTATGTTATAATAACTGACATGTGTAAATGACTCACACACTGTTCATAGAGGGGAATACTATACATGTATGTTATAATAACTGGCATAAATAAATGACTCACACACTGTTCATAGAGGGGAATACTATATTATAATTATTGACATCAGTGATGTAGATCGCTATTTAGATAATGAGTATTGGAATATATTAATGGTAACATATCTAACACAATCATTATTCTAACCTTAGCAACATATGCCAAGCATGTTAAAACTGAAATATAATTATAATTATGATAACAGTATGTGCACTTGCTTATTCAAGAAAAATCAATATGAAATGTCTAGTATTTGCCTCGCTATATATTTAACCCTCTCCTCCATGAATACGCCTTTCTACGCCTCTGTAATAACCACTTCTTGAAACAATTGTGATAAATAGAGCATTTGCTCCTATATGAGCAAATGCTCTATTTATCACAATAGTTTCTAACTACAAAATTCTAAAATTTTACTTTTCCCTAGTAAATTCTCCTTTTGGGTAGATTCATTTAAAGAGGTTGGGACTAAAAATAGCCTATGGAGGAAAGGGTTAACCATTTTAACTCTTCTCTCGCTAAACACGACCTGATCCATCTTGGATCCAGCTGAGATGCAGAGTAGCTTGGTGTCTCATCAGGATCCAAGCTGTTTGACACTCAGTCTATAGTTTTTCTAAAGCCTTCCAAATCTGAAGTAAAATTTGCACCAGATATAAATTTGAGCAGACATTATTTTTTTCAAATGGGGGAAAGAGTTGTACTTTACATTTACTGCTGAAAAGTATCCATTTCGATTCGAACTAGGACGCTTGAACTATGACTGTGTACTGTCATTCGAACAGGCAGGTGGAGACACGGACTGGTAAGCGGGCAGGCGGGATGCCTCCTGTTATGCGGGCAGGCAGGTTGACAGGTGAGCTGGCAAGCGGACAGGCGGGTTGCGTCCTGTTTAGTTGTCCACTCTCTAACTTGGGAAGCTTTTGTCCAACAATCACCAAACTCATAATGGGATGGGTGTATTTTACATCAGTGTGGAACCCTTGTCACTTATATGTTTCTCATGTTTTAGATCCTTGCATGTTACTGAACAAACAATTAACACAGTGTTCGTACATGAACGCTATGTCGGACGTCCACAGAATGCTACAAATCGGTATATACATTGTTGTATTTTTATGCCCCCCAGATCAGATCTGGGGGGCATATTGTTTTTGCCCTGTCTGTTTGTTTGTCTGCAACTTTAACATTGGTCATAACTTTTGAGCCAGTACATATAGACACTTGATATTTGGCATGCATATGTATCTCATAAAGCCGCACATTTTGAGGGGTGACATGTCAAGGTCAATGTCATCCTTCAAGGTCAGAGGTCAAATATATGGGTCAAATCACCGACTTTAACATTGGCCATAACTTTTGGACCAGTAGAGATAGAGACTTGATATTTGGCATGCTTGTGTATCTCATGAAGCTGCATATTTTGAGGGGTGACATGTCAAGGTCAAGGTCATCCTTCAGGGTCAAAGGTCAAATTGTCTAGTTTTTTATACGCCCGAAGGGACGTATTATGGTATGGCGCATGTCGTCCGTCCGTCTGTCCGTCTGTCCGTCCGTCCGTTAGCAATTTCTTGTGCAACTAACTCCTCCTTTATTTTTCAACATAATTTCTTCAAAGTTTCAGGAATGATAGATACTGATGTGTAGTTGTGCATATCAGTGAGATAACTCTCATATGATTTTTCATTCTGGAGTTATTGCCCTTTGATAGTTTCGGGTAGCAATTTCTTGTGCAACTAACTCCTCCTTTATTTTTCAACATAATTTCTTCAAACTTTCAGGAATGATAGATACTGATGTGTAGTTGTGCATATCAGTGAGATAACTCTCATATCATTTTTCATTCTGGAGTTATTGCCCTTTGATAGTTTCGGGTAGCAATTTCTTGTGCAACTAACTCCTCCTTTATTTTTCAACATAATTTCTTCAAACTTTCAGGAATGATAGATACTGATGTGTAGTTGTGCATATCAGTGAGATAACTCTCATATGATTTTTCATTCTGGAGTTATTGCCCTTTGATAGTTTCGGGTAGCAATTTCTTGTTCAACTAACTCCTCCTTTATTTTTCAACATAATTTCTTCAAACTTTCAGGAATGATAGATACTGATGTGTAGTTGTGCATATCAGTGAGATAACTCTCATATGATTTTTCATTCTGGAGTTATTGCCCTTTGATAGTTTCGGGTAGCAATTTCTTGTGCAACTAACTCCTCCTTTATTTTTCAACATAATTTCTTCAAACTTTCAGGAATGATAGATATTGATGTGTAGTTGTGCATATCAGTGAGATAACTCTCATATCATTTTTCATTCTGGAGTTATTGTCCTTTGATAGTTTCGGGTAGCAATTTCTTGTGCAACTAACTCCTCCTTTATTTTTCAACATAATTTTATAGAACAGCCTTCGGGCGTATATTGCCCCGTCTTGCGGTGCTCTTGTTGTCTGTAACTTTAACGCAACTTTAACATTGGTCATAACTTTTGAGCCAGTGCAGATAGAGACTTGATATTTGACATGCATGTGTATCTCATTAAGCCGCACGTTTTGAGGGGTGACGTGTCAAGGTCATCCTTCAAGGTCAGAGGTCAAATATATGGGTCAAATCATTGACTTTAATAGTGGCCATAACTTTTGGACCAGTAGAGATAGAGACTTGATATTTAGCATGCTTGTGTATCTCATGAAGCTGCAGATTTTGAGGGGTGACATGTCGAGGTCAAGGTCATTCTTCAGGGTCAAAGATCAAATTGTCTGTTTGTACGTAACTTTAACATTGGTCATAACTTTTGAGCCAGTACAGATAGAGACTTGATATTTCGCTTGCATATGTATCTCATAAAGCCGTACATTTTGAGGGGTGACATGTCAATGTCAAGGTCATCCTTAAAGGTCAGAGGTCAAACATGGGTCAAATCACCGACTTTAACATTGGCCATAACTTTTGAACCAGTACAGATAGAGACTTGATATGTGACATGCTTGTGTATCTCATGAAGCTGTACAGTTTGAGGGGTGACATGTCAAGGTCATCCTTCAGGGTCAAAGGTCACCGACTTTAAATTGGCCATAACTTTTGAACCAATAGAGATAGAGTCTTGATATTTGGTATGCATGTGTATCTCATGAAGCTGCACAATTTGAGGGGCAACATGTCAAGGTAAAGGTCATATTTTAGGGTAAAAGGTCACCGACTTTAACATTGGCCATAACTTTTGAACCAGTAGAGATACAGACTTGACATTTAGTATACATGTGTATCTCATGAAGCTGCACAGTTTGGGGTGACATGTCAAGGTCAAGTTCATCTTTCTGGGTCAAAGGTCACCGACTTTAACATTGGCCATAACTTTTGAACCAGTAGAGATCCAACTCAATAGTTGGTATATGTGTTTCTCATTTGGCTGCACAGTTTGAGGGGTGACATGTAAAGGTCAAGGTCATCTTTGAAGGTCAAAGGTCACCAACATTAACATTGGCCATAACGTTTCAACCAGTAGATATACAGCCTTGATACTGGTAAGCATGTGTATCTCATGAAGCCGCAAAGTTTGAGGGGTGAAATGTCAAGGTCAAGGTCATCCTTCATGGTCAAAGGTCACCAACTTTAACATTGGCCATAACTTTTGAACCAGTAGAGATACTTGATATTTGGTATGCATGTGTACCACATGAAGCTACACAGTTTGAGGGGTGACATGTCAAGATCAAGGTTATCCTTCAGGGTCAAATATCATATTGAGGGGGCATAGTGTTTCACAAACACATCTTGTTTAACCCTAATTACCCTAAGTATTGAGACAGACAAACTTAGGCAAAATGTGCAGTCCCAGATCAAACTGTTCCTTTAGGAACAATTTGATCAGGGTCTACACTATTTGTTACTATGTCAGTTTAATTTAAAGTTATTAAAATGGTGTTTAACCCTTCTCTTGCTGAATTCTAAAATACATTTCTCCTTCTTTACCCATGCCCTGTTGTGTAATTACATATATCTTCACTGTGTACAAGTATTTCGCTGTGCAATCACTGCTGTGGAGTGCACTGGTTGCACAATCAATTTGTAAATAGTGCAGACCCTGATGAGACAGCTCCTGCAGGAGCTGTCTCATCTGGGTCTTCACTATTTACAGGTAGGTATATTGACGTGAATAGCAAGCGAAGGGTTAAATGAATGATTCAGCTTAACAGATTGGTGGGGAGGTGAGCCAGGGTGTCTGAACACCTAGGGTGATCAGGGGTATACACTGATCTATAATATATAATATATAAGATACACTAATTACATGTTGTTTTCAATAATTGCTCCGTTATTGTTTTATCTGATAAGTGGCAATTTTAGTATTTGACCCTCTGCCTCATGAATATTTGTGTAAATCATGAATATTTGTGTAAATCATGAATATTTATTACCTAACTTTTTAAAATAATATATGCAAACAGGAATCTTTGTGTTTGACAGAAACTGTAAACTCATATACTTTCATAAGCGAACAGAACATACCCTGGTCAGAGCCATCTTACAGGAGTCATCTGATCTGGGTTTACTCTGTTTGCATGAGAGGTAAGAAATGTGTCTCAGTGAGGTAAAGCGTTAACGTATGTCACTATGTCTCAGGAAATACAAATCATACAGGCCAGGTAGTACTGAATTTTCATGAAGTGACAATTTCTCATCTAGTACTATTACTACTACTACAATAATAACCAACATCAACAACACCAATACCACCACCATCACCAACACTACTATCGGCACCACTAGCACCACCAACACCACCACCAAAAACAACAACTACCACCATGAACAACAACAACAACCAGCACCATCACCACTAACAATAACCACCACCAACAACAACACCAATACCACCACCATCACCAACACTACCATCGGCACCACTAGCACCACCATCACCACCACCAACTACCACCACCAACACCAAAACAACAACAACAACCAGCAGCATCACTAACAATAACAACCACCAACAACAACACCAATACCTCCACCATCACCAACACTACCATCACCACATCTTGCACAACCAACATCACCACCAACAACAACTACCACCATGTACAACAACAACAACAACAACAACCAGCACCATCACCACTAACAATAGCCACCACCACAACCACCACCGCCACCTTCTTCACCAACGAAATTGTATGTATGTCATATCTAATTTCTATTTAAGAAATCCAGGTCTGCCAGTTCAGGGACTTAGCGATAACTTGCCCCAGGCCGTCTTTGCAGGTAAGCATCTATTTTTGTTTGCTCAAGGTATGATAAGAAATAAATATTTAAATAATAAAACAGTAAACGAAATTAGTGATTTACCCTTTCACTTTCAATGTCACATCTGTGAATACCTATATGCAAACAGTTTGGATCCAATTGAGACGCTGAGTACCTCGACATCTCATCAGGATCCAAACTGTTTGTAAATGTGTTAATGCTTTTAACAAAAAATGGAAGAAACAAACAATCGGAAGCTGTAGCAGACGACACATTTAAACCATTACCTTATATGCTATTTTTAGATCTTACCTCTTTGAATTAATCTACCAAAAAGGAGCATTTATTAGAGAAAAGGAAACTTTCAGAATTTAGTAGTTTTGAAACCATTGTGTTAAAAATAGAGCATTTGCTCCTATGGAGCAAATGCTCTATTTATCACAATGGTTTTCAGATAGAGACTTTGACACAGGCGTCAAAAGGCTTCAATATGAGGGAATGGGTTAACAGACTACAATATTTAGCAGTGAAATAGTTCAACACAGAGGTACATGAAAGTATGTATGGAGGCTACTTGATCTTTTGAATGCTGAATAATAAAAAACGGAATGGTATTTTAATGTTTAACGATAGATTCCATTCAAAATGAAAGGATATAATTAGTGAAATTATTTTGACTGACAAATAGGACATACCCTGAACAGAGTGTTCCTCTAGAAGCCCTCTGATCTGGGTCTACACTGTTTGCAAAAGCCATTACACACGTTTCTAGCATTAAAGGGGGGGCGGGTTGGAGTGTAATGATTAAGTACAGATTTAGCATTAACCTATTTGTGTCTAGTGTCCATTTATGTAAACAGGCAAACAATGTAGATCCAGATCGGAGGGGGTTCCATATTGACATATTTTTTCCAGGGGTCACACCAGCAAAAGAAATCTTGCAGAAACAACATTCGAAATGAAAATGAGATTAATTCAATATGCACATTTGAACTATAGTTAACCCTCATATTTAACTAACCCTTTCCCTTATGTAAGCGCATTTTGACACATCTGCAAACAGAGTAAACCCAGATCAGATGGCTCCTATAGGAGCCATCTGATCAGGGTCTGCTCTGTTTGCTTAAGGAGTATAGATCTGATACTGCAGCTTCTGCCTGAGTCAAATATGAATATTCATCAGGCAAAGGGTTAATGCATCCCCTCATATTGACGCATATTAACGCCTCTGTAAAAATCACTTCTTGAAACCAGTGTGATAAATAGAGAATTTGCTCCAAAAAAAGGAGCAAATGCTTTTTTTTATCACCATGGTTTTGATAATACTCCTATTTGGTAGAATTATTCAAAGCGGTTGAGTCTAAAAATAGCCTATGAGGGAATGGAATAACAAATGAAAAACAGGTTATAATAAATTATATTATAGGCTTCCAAATTAAGAAAAGAGCAACACCGTGACTTATGTTAAGGGACCACCATTGTGCATGATGTATCTGTTCATCATTTACTTGAGAAATAAATATGCCTTTTTGTGCATATGCAAGCAGAGAGGACCAAGATCAGGGCCTCGCTGTTTACTTATGGAATGATATAGATCTGATACTACAGGTTAAAATGTTAAAGGCATAAAAAAGGCCTATCTGTCAGAAAAAGGTTAATGCTTCTCTCTATAAATACGCTTTCTACACCTTTGCAACAGAGTAGACCCAGATCGGATGACTCCTTTAGGAACTGTCCGATCAGGGTCTGCTCTGTTTGCTTATGATGTAATATCGTTTCTTCCATGGCCTAAAAGTATGTGTCCATGTGTTTTATAACAATTAATCTGATCAGTATTCATGATATGATTATTTCTTCTCAAAGGGTTAAATAGAGCTCTGGTTAACCCTTTCCCTCATAGGCTATTTTTAGATCCAACTACTTTGAATAAATCTACCGAAAAGGAGCATTAACTAGAGAAAAGGAAACTTTTAGAATTTTGTAGTTTGAAACCATTGTGATAAATAGAGCATTTGCTCCTTAATGCTCTATTTATCACAATGGTTTCAACAGGTGACTTTTACAGAGGGGTAGAAAGGCGTATTTATGGAGGAAAAGGTTAACTTTTTCCCTGTTTAATATTCTTGTAAGATATAATAACATCATGACTATTAATTAGCTGATTCTTACCACATTATTAACCCTTTACTCCATGAATAACCATGTAAGAAATGATGAAATAATGACTATTAGTTAGATTAAGTTTCGATATGGCATATTAACCCTTTCCGCCATGAATATTCATGTAAGAAAACATGATGTCATGAATATTAATTAGATTAACTCTTATAATAGTACATGGACACAGGAAGTTTTGGCCAGGCCAGAAAGTGTAGAATCATATCTATATTATCAGCAAATATAGCAGACCCTGACCAGATGGTTCCTATAAGAGCTGTCTGAGCTGGGTCTACTCTGTTTGCAAATGCATGAAAAGGTTAACACACGAAACATTTTGCCAAAGCAGAAACTAAACTGACATCATGAATATTTATTAGCTGCTGCTTTATAATAGAATAAGTATACAGATTGTTTTGGCTCAGGTAGAAGCCGTAGAAACAGATCCATATTAACCCATAAAGCAAACAGAGCAAACCCTGATCAGGCAGTTCCAATAGGCACCGTCTGATCTGGATCTACTCTGTTAGAAAGGTGTATTTATGGAGGAATGGGTGAACAAAGACATTTTTGACATTGGTAGAACATGATAATTCCTTAATCAAACAGAGCAGACCATGATCAGACAGCTTTTACAGGGACCATCTGATCTGGGTCTACTATTTGCAAATGCTTGAAAAGTTTCTGCATGTGGGTTAACCCTTCGCTTGCTAATCGCGTCAATATACGTACCTGTAAATAGTGGAGACCCAGATTCTCATCAGGGTCTGCACTATTTACAAGTTGATTGTGCAACCAGTGCACTCCACAGTACTGATTGCACAGCGCAATACTTGTACACAGTGAAGATATATGTAATTATACAACAGGGCATGGGTAAAGAAGGAGAAATGTGTTTTAAAATTCAGCAAGCGAAGGGTTAAAATACTTACATATTTCTTACATTTCTCCAAGTGCGGGGTTTCCCATGGCCTCATCCAGTTGTATTGTCCACAGCAAAACTGAGTCCATGCTTATAAAGCTTTTAGTTGAGTCCGAGTTTCGTTCTCAAGCTTTTGATTGGTCAGATTTGAGTTCTCAAGCTTTTGATTGGTCAGATTTGAGCCAAAGGCTCAAATCTGACCAATCAAAAACTTGAGAACGAACTCAGGCTCAACTAAACGTTTTATAAGCACGGATCCTGTTTTATGAGATAGATATAACACTTGTCTTAACCTTTTACTCCATGAATAATTCAAGTAAGAAATAATGACATCATAAATATCAGTTAGATTAATTTGTTATAAAAAACACACAATGACATTGGATTTTTGGTCATGGCAGAAACTGTAGAATTATGTCTGTATTATATCATAAGCAAACACAGCAGACCCTGATCAGACAGTTCCTACTCTGTTTGCAAAGGCATAGAAAGGCATATTTATAGAGTAAAGGGTTAAAATGCAGGCGGTACCCTAATGAAGAGCACAGCCACACGTAAGGCTGAAAGCTCATCTGAGAGTTTTCTGTATTATCTGTTTTATGCTTAGCCCGTTCTGTCATATAAACACTTTTCCATGACTTTGCAAACATAGTAGACCCAAATCAAACGGCTCCTATATATCTGGGTCTGCCCTGTTTGCTTAACTCATTCTCTCCTAGGCTATTTTTAGATCCAACCTTTTTTAATTAAGCTACCAAAAAGGAGCATTAAAAGGAAAAAAAATAGAATTTTGTAGTTTGAAACCAATGCGATAAATAGAGCATTTGTTCCTATAGGAGCAAATGCTTTATTTATCACAATGGTTTCACAATGTGAATTTTATAGAGGCACACAAAAATGCATCACTAGGGGATAATGTGTTAAGAAATATAGATAATTATATAGGAAACATCTGATCTGGGTCTGCCCTGTTTGCTTAAGAAATATAGATAATTATGTGTATACACTTTCTTCTACCGTCCTGCGTTTACATGTCACGATAAAATTTCATAATTGATATGCATAATGTGATTTCTTCTTGCATGAATATTATAGAGTAAAGGATTAACCCTTTCGCTGCCAATGCCGGATCTGTGATTACTCATGCAAACAGTTTGGATCCAGATGAAACGCCCAGTAACTCGGCGTCTCATCAGGATCCAAACTGTTTGTTACTGTTACTATGTTTTTGAAAGAAAAATGAAGAAAATCAAAAGAATGAAAATTTGTAGCAGACGACAAACTTAGCAGACGACAGAGTTTGGCAGCGAAAGGATTAATAGAGTAACTATTTCATTTTAGCGAAAACTCTACCCCACCCTTCTCAAGAGGACATCGATTACATTGCCAAATACTTAACTGTTAAATTTGACGTCATCGACAATTTTGGCAGCGATTTCTTTGTCGGTGATTACACGTTTATCAACTCCGGAAACAGACCGATTCCCGCCAAAAGATGGCAGCTCTATTTCTACTCAATGAGGCTTGTGGAAAATGGTGAATACCCGTATCCCTATGGATTTTACCTGAAAAAATGCGGCTTAAAACTATTTCACTTCAGCGGACAGCTTTATTGGTTAGAACCTGTTGCAGATGTTTTTAAAGACATTCTCCCATCTTCAACAGTTACCTGTACAATAAAACATTATAATACACAAGTGGCTCGGTCAGATTCAATGCCAAACTGGTATATTGTCGGAAATGATCTTGTGCCGAAAATAATATCAAGTACTCGCGGAGAAGATTTGTCATACGTTGGCGAGTTCCTCCGTCCGAGCCAGTATCAACGAACTCCAGACGAACCAGATCACCCATATTCTCCGGCGGAAAGATACGACATTTACCGAGCGTCGGCTGAAAAGATGACAGATCAACATATTCTGCCAACACCTTTATCAATCACAATGAATGACAAGAAAACATTTGAGTGGGACCCAAGTATATGGGTGGTGCTAAGCGATGGTCCTTTCCCTGCTGAAGCCCAATATTTAGCAGGTAAGCAGCCTGATATCGTGTATGCTCATAGTATCGTAGACTCTCGCTGCTGTGACCACGACACATATCTGTAAAACATGGTGTTGGACAAAAGTAATGTAGAACACTGCATAACATTTGGCCTGTATGCATTCAGCTACAGTCCAGAATTAGACTTCTTTGGGTGGTTTTATTAGCGAGCCTGTACTGTAACAGCTATGAACAAAGGATACATATCCTTGGGCAAGACTTGCTCCTGTAGTCTAGATAAACAGCATATTAACAAAGCAGAGGTCCAGATAAGATGCATAATATTTTTAATAATAGCTCCTTTATTTCCCCACCAAACTTTGAGACAATTATAAAGAGTGGTCACAGTATAGGGTTTGGCGAGAAATGACGACTTTAGTATTTGGGTATGCACCTTTATCTGTAGCTCTGAACAAGGCGATTTTACTGCCAACATGCAGCTGTTGACCTTTCTAGTTTCAGTTTTCATGTACATGTATCTCTTTTCTACACTATTGCACGAAGATTGGGAATGTGCCTTATAGCATCCATTTGAGAATATTCATACTCCAGAAATGTAGTTCCCAAGAGTAAGAAGATTGAGCTAGTGTTCTATAATACAAATGTAGATCTATGTTATTAAAGTTCTAAAACTAGATGCTAAAACTAGATGCCTATCTATCTATCCACAAGGGACCAGTCAGTGAGGATAAACGTGATGTATGCTGTGGTAAAAAAAATGTCACCAGCCTCAATTCTAACCATGCCCTTTATTTCTATTTCTCTCCCATTTAAAATCAAAGACTTTGGATTCAGATGAGATATTCAGTTACTCGGTGTCTCATATAAGTCCATGTCAAGTTACTCAGTGTCTCATATAAAACCATGACGATTTACTAGGTGTCTCATATAAACCCATGTCAAGTTACTCAGTGTCTCATATTAGTCCATGTCGAAATACTCAGTGTCCCATATAAGTCCATGTAGAGCTACTCAGTGTTTCATATAAGTCCATGTCGAAATACTCAGTGTCCCATGTAAGTCCATGTCGAGTTACTCAGTGTCTCATATAAGTCCATGTCAAGTTACTCGGTGTCTCATATAAAACCATGTCAAGTTACTCGGTGTCTCATATTAGGCCATGTCAAGTTACTCGGTGTCTCATATAAGTCTATGTCAAGTTACTCGGTGTCTCATATAAAACCATGTTGATTTACTCGGTGTCTCATATAAACCCATGTCAAGTTACTCGGTGTCTCATATTAGTCCATGTCGAATTACTCGGTGTCCCATATAAGTCCATGTCAAGCTACTCAGTGTTTCATATAAGTCCATGTTGAGTTACTTAGTGTCTCATATAAGTTCATGTAAAGTTAATCGGTGTCTCATATAAGTCTATGTCAAGTTACTCGGTGTCTCATATAAAACCATGTTGATTTACTCGGTGTCTCATATAAACCCATGTCAAGTTACTCGAGTCTCATATTAGTCCATGTCGAATTACTCGGTGTCCCATATAAGTCCATGTCAAGCTACTCAGTGTTTCATATAAGTCCATGTTGAGTTACTCAGTGTATCATATAAGTTCATGTAAAGTTAATCGGTGTCTCATATAAAACCATGTCAAGTTACTTGGTGTCTCATATTAGTCAATGTTGAGTTACTTGGTGTCTCACATAATTCCATGTCAAGTTACTTGGTGTCTCATATAAGTTCAGGTAGAGTTACTCGGGATCGCATATAAGTCTATGTCAAGTTACTCGGTGTCTCATATAAAACCTTGTCGATTTACTTGGTGTCTCATATAAACCCATTTCGAGCTACTCATTGTCTCATATTAGTCCATGTCGAATTACTTGGTGTCCCATATAAGTCCATGTCAAGCTACTCAGTGTTTCATATAAGTCCATGTCGAGTTACTCAGTGTCTCATATAAACCCATGTAAAGTTACTTGGTGTCTCATATTAGTCCATGTCGAGTTACTCGGTGTCCCATATAAGTCCATGTCAAGCTACTCAGTGTTTCATATAAGTCCATGTTGAGTTACTCGGTGTCTCATATAAACCCATGTCAAGTTACTTGGTGTCTCATATTAGTCAATGTCGAGTCACTTTGTGACCCATATAAGTCCATGTCGAGCTACTCGGTGTCTCACATAATTCCATGTCAAGTTACTTGGCGTCTCATATAAGTTCAGGTAGAGTTACCCGGTATCGCATATAAGTCCATGTCAAGTTACTTGGTGTCTCATATAAGTTCATGTTGAGTTACTCGTGGTCTCATATAAACCCATGTCAAGTTACTCAGTGTCTCATATAATTCCATGTCAAGTTACTCGGTGTCTCATATAAGTCAATGTCAAGTTACTCTGTGTCTCATATAAACCTAGACTATCGGTAAATGTCAAGTCGTTCAATAGCGTAGAGGTGGCACTAATACATGTAAACAAATATTTGGTCATTTGTGATTATAGTGGAACCTTGGTATTTCAAACTTTAACATTTCCCCTGTCCTATATTTATTACACTTTTCATACCTGAATATTCATGGAAAAATTAGTTGTGATGAAATATGAAATGTGGAACATTGTAGCCATTTTAGAAACAAAAAAATCTTTCAAATTCCATTAGAAAATAGAGCAGACCCAGATCAGACGGCTGCTACAGGAGCAGTCTGATCTGGGTCTACTCTGCTTGCAAATGTCATAATGGTTTCAAAACTACAAAATTCTAAAATATTCCTTATTTCTAGTTAATGTTCCTTTTCGGTGGATTTATTCAAGGATATAAAAATAGCCTATGAGGTAATGGGTTAAAACCTTGTTTGTAACTTTTAACAATGACGTATCTGCAGGAACACTATTGTTAACACTCGCTTTTGGCCCAATTCCATTTATGAATCTGTTTAATTTGACAGACTTGGGGTGTATCTTTTTAAGCTCTTGTTTAAGTTTCGATATCACGAAGAACGTGCATAATGTAACTGGTGTTGTACCAATGTAAAACACAGTATTTGGTAATGCCTTATATATATTTTTATGCCCCCAATAACAGGCATATAGTAATCGCATTGTCCGTTATTCCATCCATCCGTCCGTCTGTCCATCGGTCGGTCTGTCTGTCCTTTCATCCGTTCGTCCGTCCCAAATTTAGTGTCCCTTCTATAACTTTTTTTTTATCTGTGAATGGATTTCAAAATAACCTGGCACAAATTTTCACTACACAAAGATGATGTGTTGCGTTGAACTGCCTGGTCCATGGGTCAAAGGTCAAGGTCATCCTTCAGGGTCAAAGGTAGGGGGGCATAAGAGTTTCTCAAATACACTTTTGTTTCTAAATAGTTTATGCTGGAAAATGTTTTATAATTTATGGCATTCACCAAACCAAAGATCCAGATTCAATTTTTTGTTTTCAATTTCTAGGACCGAACTTCTGTTGTACAAGTTTAATCCATTGCCTGTTCTATATTTGGTCCAAATTTCAATATCTACTGAATATTCATGGAAAATAGTCAAAATGAAATATGGAAGGTGGAACATTGTAGTTATTTTAGAAACTAAAGGAACAGATATTTCAAATTTCACTAGCAAGTAGAGTAGACCCTGATCAGACGGTTTTCCTATAGGAGCCCTCTGATCTTGGTCTACTCTGTTTGCATATGCATGACAACACGTTTATATAAAGGAAAGGATTAACCCTTTAGCTTACTTTTGGCAGATCTGAAATCATCTTTACAAACAGTTTGGATCCTGATGAGACGCTGAGTAACTCGGTTTGGATCCTGATGAGACGCTGAGTAACTCAGTTTGGATCCTGATGAGACGCTGAGTAACTCACAGTTTGGATCCTGATGAGACGCTGAGTAACTCAGTTTGGATCCTGATGAGACGCTGAGTAACTCACAGTTTGGATCCTGATGAGACGCTGAGTAACTCGGTTTGGATCCTGATGAGACGCTGAGTAACTCGGTTTTGATCCTGATGAGACGCTGAGTAAACTCGGTTTTGATCCTGATGAGACGCTGAGTAACTCAGTTTGGATCCTGATGAGACACTGAGTAACTCACAGTTTGGATCCTGATGAGACGCTGAGTAACTCGGTTTTGATCATGATGAGACGCTGAGTAACTCGGTTTTGATCCTGATGAGACGCTGATTAACTCAGTTTGGATCCTGATGAGACGCTGAGTAACTCAGTTTTGATCCTGATGAGACGCTGAGTAACTCAGTTCATCAAGATCAAAACTGTTTGGAATCCTGCTTACGTCTTTGAAATGAAATGGAAGGAAGGCTGCTGCAAAATTGTAGTTAGAAAACATTTTTCTTCCATGAATATTTATGAAAGAAATAATGACACCATGAACACTAATTAATAGATGCATTCTTCTAATGGCTTAGGAAAACGGACAGTTGGGGTCGTGGCAGAATTTGTAGAATCATATCTATATTATATCATCAGCAAACAGATCAGGCCTTGATCAGACAGCATACAGAGGCATCTTTATGGAGTAAAGGGTTGAACAAAATATTTGCTCAGATGGTTAAATGTTAATGACTGCATTGTCAAATACGGTTTAACCCTTCGCTTGCTATTTGTGTCAATATACCTACCTGTAGGAGCTGTCTCATCAGGGTCTGCACTATTTACAAATTGATTGTGCAACCAGTGCACTCCACAGCAGTGATTGCACAGCGAAATACTTGTACACAGTGAAGATATATGTAATTATACAACAGGGTATGGGTAAAGAAGGAGATATGTATTTTAAAATTCAGCAAGCGAAGGGTTGACCTTGATATCTCAAACTCTGATATCTTGAACTCTTATAACTCGAAGTACAAGATCGGTCCTTCTAAAATTTACTATACAGAATTGTTCTGAAACGTATTACTTCGCATATCCAGAGTTAAATGCAAATCGAAAGTAATACTGAAAGCTGCTACAGGAGCTTTCAGTATTGCTTTAGACCTGAATTAAGATGTGAACTTGAGAAATTGTCTAGATTAGAAATAGGATCACTCCAACTTCCGTTATCTCGAAGTAAATTGTACGACCCCTTGAAGTTCTAGGTACCGGTATTGAAGTTCAACTGTAAATTATTTATCTAAACATATCGTGATGCTGGAACATAATTTATGATTTCTGACATTCACAAAACTACAGTCTAGAATTCGATAAATTGTGATTTTCTTGGATTTTTCTCTAGTGACTTTTTAACTGTTGATCTTTGCTATCTTTCTTGTACAGTTTTATTTCTTTCCAGAAAAATTGAAACTGAGACAGATAACTGGCAAAGCTCCGCAAAAATATGTGGAGTTTGTTAAAAAATACGTAGATGTGAGCATGTATGATGCAATCAAAGACGAGGCGTACTCTCTTACAATTGACCCAGAAAAACTGGTCATCTATGTGGCCGCCGCTACACCTGAGGGCGCCTTCTATGCTGTGCAGTCCTTGATTAGCCTCGTTTTTACACCACGAGGTGGGCAAGGAATTCGCCAAGTGATCCCCTCCTTCAGCGTTACGGATGCTCCACGCTACAGTTACAGAGGTCTGCATGTCGGTGAGTAGTGTGATGGCTTGTGGTTGTACTCTAGTAAGGAAACAGGTATATATTGCGTCACAATTGCCAGAGAATGCACAATAAAACCTGTCTGAACCGGAGTTTTCGTATTAGTTACAATGACGGCAGCTTAACTTTTACCTAATAAAGACGCCTTTTCATACGTTTGCTGACAGAATAGACCCAGATCAGACAGCACCTTCAGGAACTGCTTTCAGTGTCATTATATGGGTTGTACTGTTTTGATTGTCTAAGTTGCATTACAGTACATGTATATAGGTCTTACTGTATTATATGTCTAAGTAGCATTATTTAGGTTGCGCTGTATGGTTTTTCTTAGTGGCATAAATTAGGTCTTACTGCATATTTACCCGAGAGGCATTATATCGTTCCCGCCGTATGGTTTGTCGAAGTGGCAGTATTACATGTTTTGTCTGAATGGCATAATATAGGTCTAACTGCACTTTGTTTAAGTGTCATGATTTAAGTCACAGTATTTGATTGATAATGTAGTAGGCAGGCTATACTGTGCACTGTGTATTGTCTATAATTGGCATTATGTAGATAATGCTATATGGTTTGTCTAAGTGTCATTATATAGGTAATACTGTATGGTTTGTCTAAGTGGTATTATATAGGTCGTACTGTATGGTTTGTCTAAGTGTCATTATATACGTCGTACTGTATGGTTTGTCTCAGTGTCATTATATAGGTCATACTGTATGGTTTGTCTAAGTGGTATTATATAGGTCGTACTGTATGGTTTGTCTAAGTGTCATTATATACGTCGTACTGTATGGTTTGTCTCAGTGTCATTATATAGGTCGTACTGTATGGTTTGTCTAAGTGGTATTATATAGGTCGTACTGTATGGTTTGTCTAAGTGGTATTATATAGGTCATACTGTATGGTTTGTCTAAGTGGTGTTATATAGGTCGTTCTGTATGGTTTGTCTAAGTGGTGTTATATAGGTCGTACTGTATGATTTGTCTAAGTGGTGTTATATAGGTCTTACTGTATGGTTTGTCTACATGGTGTTATATAGGTCGTACTGTATGGTTTGTCTAAGTGTCATTATATACGTCATACTGTATGGTTTGTCTAAGTGTCATATATACATCGTACTGTATGGTTTGTCTAAGTGTCATTATATACGTCGTACTGTATGGTTTGTCTAAGTGGTATTATATAGGTCGTACTGTATGGTTTGTCTAAGTGGTATTATATAGGTCGTACTGTATGGTTTGTCTAAGTGGTATTATATACGTTGTACTGAATGGTTTGTCTAAGTGATATTATATACGTCATACTGTATGGTTTGTCTAAGTGGCTTTATATAGATTGTACTGTATAGTTTGTTAAAAAAATGTCATTATATAGATCATACTGTATGGTTTGTCTAAGTGATATTATATACGTCATACTGTATGGTTTGTCTAAGTGGCTTTATATAGATTGTACTGTATAGTTTGTTAAAAAAATGTCATTATATAGATCATACTGTATGGGTTGTCTAAGTGTTATTATATAGATCATACTGTATGGGTTGTCTAGGTCATACTGCATTATTTGCCTAGGTGGCATTGTAAAGGTTGTGTTGTATGGCTTGTCCATGTGGCATTATGTACATTATACTCTATGGTTTGCCTAAATGGCATTATGTAGGTCGTGTTGTATGGCTTGTCTATGTGGCATTATGTACATTATACTGTACGGTTTGCCTAAATGGCATTATGTAGGTCGTGTTGTATGGCTTTAATTTCTTTTATGAATATTCATTAGGTAATGGGTTTAATATGGTCTGTATATTTTCAGACGTAGCAAGAAATTTCCATGGTCCAGACGAACTGAAGAAAATGATGGAAGCGATGGCCATGTACAAAATGAACAAGCTCCATCTGCACCTCACGGATGATGAGGGCTGGCGGCTGGAAATACCGGGGATGCCCGAACTAATCCAAGTATGGATAAATATGTCGGTGCTAAAAGATTTATCCCATTTTAGGTCTTTAAGACAGACAAAAGCTTATGCAGGATGAAACTTTTGGAGAAAGCTCCCACAGGAGCTTTCTGTGTTACTTTTGTCCTGTATAAAACAGTCGCTAATTTTTAGGAATCGGGGCATATTGTTTTTGCTTTGTCTGTCTGTCTGTTGGTTTGTCCCCAATTTTAATGTTGGCGATAATTTTGTCACCATTGCACATAAATACTTCAAACTTGGCATGCATGTGCAACTTATGGAGGGGAACACTTTTAGGGGTGACTTATTAAAGTCAAGGTCATAGCGGGGGCATAGTATTTCACAAACACGCTTTTGCAAACTGAGTAGTCCCAGATCAGAAGGCTCCTATAGGAGCAGACTGATTATGGTATTCAAGGTTTGCTTATGAAATAATATGGATATGATGCTGCAGTTTCTGACATGACCAAAAATTCTTATGTTCATGTGCCATTACAAAAATGTAATTGGTATTGATTTCATGATGTGATTATTTCTTGCATGATTCTTTATGTAGTAAGCAGTTAAGCGGTTGATGTAGATGCTTCTACTATACATCATTAGCTGGTGCTTGAAATGGTAGAAAAGATTGTTGGGTCAATGCTATTGAATACAACAGAGCCATGGATAAAGGGTGTATATACAGTAGAACCTGCCTATAGCAACCACATAATGAATAAGCATGGGGTCTATATGACCAGGTGGTTCCTTGATAGGGGTCTATCAGACCTGGTGGTTTCTTGATGGGGGTCTATAAGACCAGGTGGTTCCTTGCTGGGGGTCTATAACTTTATTAAGACCAGGTAGTTCCTTGGTGGGGGTCTATAAGATCAGGTGGTTCCTTGGTGGGGGTCTATAAGACCAGGTGGTTCCTTGCTGGGGGTCTATAAGACCAGGTGGTTCCTTGATAGGGGTCTATAAGACCTGGTGGTTTCTTGTACAGTACGTAGTGACAAGGGAGATCACTGTGAGGAGTTTGCTTATTAAGGACAATCATTAAGTAACTAAGGTACATCACTCTGCATGCAATACTTTTTGAGTTATTCCCCTTTGTTAACAGTTTATTTTGTTTTGCTGTCATTTCTAAACTAATGATTATAGAGCTTCAAAATTTCATATGTGTCTTCCTCTCATTGAGGACCATTGGTGTAACTATAGTGTAGCAAACAAGAATTCGTATCTTGCATATTTAGGGGGTCAACCGGTCTAAGAAATATAACAAGATGTGTCATATATCAAAATGTTGGTCAGGGTCTGTAGACTATGAAAACGATGTTCGTTAGTGCCAAAGTGGTTGGAGTCGACAGAAATCCAAGATGGCGTCCAAGATGGCCGCCAAAATTGCAAAAACAATAAAAATTATCAAATGCCTGCATTACTCCGGTATATTTGCATATATGTGAACCAAATTTGTTTTTTAAGCGTAAACAAACCTCCTTCAAGTTATTTACTGACAACTGTTCATTAAAGTACACGTTAAGGTCAATTTCAAGGTCAAGTTCAAGGTCAATGGTCAAATTATTTAAAATATGGTCATTTAACAAGTTTTTTGCCGACAAATGATGTCTGTGGCAGGATAGAGGTTAATCGTCATCGTTAGTATCTATAAACAGACTCAATAAAACCGAGTCTGCAATTTTCTGTGTGTGTGTGTGGGTGGGGGTTATTGTTACTTTTGCTTTCGAAGGATCTCCTACTTTCAGGATATATTTACTGAAAAATAGATATCAATTATCCATCTCTAGCCGTGGGTAATTACTAAATCATATTGATAGATCTACTAGATCTACCATTAGTTATTTTTAATAGCTATTTTTAACTTTAAATATGTGTACACTAGCTACATGTATTTTGTTCTTGATGATTAATGTTTTGAATGACTAATGGAATGCCCTGAATGAATTAACCCTTTTGCTGCCACATGCGACATTTGTCATATGCCAAATACAGACAAATAGCTCCAGATCAGTATGTGCATCTGGGCAGTCTGACGTTACAGCTACACTGTCCGCTGAAAAGTCTATAACACCAATGAAATATTCTACATATTAGTAGACATCCAAGTACTTGCATGCAGGAAGATTTTATCAAGACTTCAAGTATAGCATACATCCCCATCATTATGGTCATTCCTACAGACTACAGAACTGTGTACACCACACTCTTCCGTGTCAAGGAAGGAAGTTATGAATTGTCTGGGACAGTGATATGTACCGATTGTGTTCGGCATAAGCCTTCTAGCAAAGACATTGGAAATCGTTTGGTGCAGAAAGGATGAGTTACAAGGTGTTATACCGTTAAAGTGGGTATGCATGTCCTCGTGTCCGTGTTCGCAGGAATATATCACCTGTGATGATACTGGTCGTAAGCAGCTATTGACAGATACAGGTTTATATGCAGCAGCCACAGTTTCTAATACACTGTCAGGTGAAGACTTTGACAGAGAACTCACCGCATTCAAAATGATTGACGACGCCTTAGATATCCGCCTTCTGGTCATCTGTGAAGTGTGGTGTGGAGAAAACAACAAAAGTGTTCCTGATGTTGTGTATACGATGTTGTCACAGTAAAGAGCAGCATATGGTGACATACACAATGGAGCTGACATGACAGACCTTTGCAACACTATCTCCCGCAATATAACTCCTTTATTGGATAAGTTCAGAATGACTGACAGATCTCACCAGACAAAGTCTGTGAGGATTATCTCATGAGAGTGTACTCATCCTTCAATATGTTCATTTCACCTATAAGACACCATAACTGGAATATGCATTAGCATGCCAAACGTATGCTCATACCTCTCTTGTTTGCCTCCAACAAATTTTCTTATGCAAAGTCCATTACAGTCCAAGTGCTACAGATGAATAAATAACACCTGCCATGTGCACCAATTTGGTTTCATGTTCAATAAAACGTTTGAAGTATATGCATTTGTTTCAAAACTATTTGCTGGTTGTTCTATTTAGCACATCAAACGGATCGATTTTCTTCTTCACTATGTTATTTGTCATCTTTTCAAAAGTCGTTGGTCTGAAAGATTTCGAGTGAATTGTGATGAAAATATCAGCTTAACTTGATTATGATACACCATTATAATGATAAAATATGTCATCAAAGTTCAATTTAATTTCTCAAGTTTGAAGTCACGCTTGGTTTATGCACAACACTAGCTTGAGAGCTTCCCGCAATATAGTGTTTTGAGAAGGTCTCTGCGGCCATGCCAACTGTACTGTATTCTCAGTTTTTCCAAGGTTCAAAACACTTTATTAGTAACGTATACATATTGATATGTTTATTGTTACATGGTACTCGTACAATTAATTGTATAAGCAATTGTTTATGTAACATCAATGTGATCTGTATCTAAATCTTACACATATCAACAAGGTATGTGTACCAGCAAATTTAAAGAACTTGGTATAACGAACGAGAATATTTCTTTTTTTTCTAAAGCTTGACAATTTTTGAGGTTGGGCATTACAATAAGTATGATTGAGGATTAGTATAAATTGCACGTATATACATCAAAAGAAAGAGAGAAAGAAAGAACGAAAGAAATACAGAAAAGAGAAAGAAAGAGGGAAGGATAGAAAGGAAAAAAACAATCTGGAACGGTTATGCATTGAACAATGTGAAACATGCTAAGGATGTTGCAAAATTATTCAACGGCTTGATAGATGAGATAACTTTGTTCATGTTGTGGAACGTTTGTCCCTGGTTCTTGTGTGTCTTTTGGTGTTTTCTGTGTTCATTTCGTGTGTGTGTGTGTGCGTGTGCGTTTGGGTGTGTGGTTGTGTGTGTGTGTGTGTGTCATGCTGTCTATCGGTGTTTTGGTGGTGGTTGCGTCTTGCATGTGGCTTTGCCTGCTTGACTTTACTACTTTTCCATTAATACATGTTTTACCGTTGTCTTCTTTTTCTTTTCCTTTTTTGCATACCACGTAGCAAATGCGCTGACTGTCGATACCCAATTGTGTTTTCCTAATTGCATATCAGCTAAAAGAGCCTGATATACATAATTAACAATAATATTATCGTAAGATGAAATCTTAGCCCAGTATTTTATCATACGCATGTATCTACATATATATAGATTGAACATCTGTGGCATTTCTTGTGCGCAGAAATATGTCAATATTAGCACCCAGGTAACTATCACGAGCATATATCAATAATAACAATGGCCCTTCTCATTGCTCTTTCATCATAATTATGTTGATATATGCAGTCGCATTTAGTACAAATATTTACGGTGTACCCAGGTTTGAATCATTGTGTGACACAGTTCTGATTAATCGATTAAGGACAGCTAGTACTCCCGATTAAACGGTTACAGGTACCCAGGAACCGTTTCAGCACTAGCCTGCACATATGCACAGCCTAACCTGAGAACTACACTTTTTAAGTAAATTTTCTTGTACAGAAAAATGGACAATGAAGCTCTCTGGTCAGACTCTCCGTATGCGCAGACTGATCTTGAGCTTCATTTAACATATATGCAATAAGACACACGATATCATGGCACGTCAAATACTTTTGAAAGATAATTGTATGAAGAATTAAAAACAGTGTTGATATATTATTATATACATGTATGTATGTACTATATCTACTGGATAAGGATGTTAAAATTGAAAGACCAAACATCGCTAAACATTTTGATGTACCACTCTTTTTTTTTATCTCTTATTTGAATGAATTGGAAACAATAAAATTTTGTCAGATGTCAAATTGTGATACAGTTAGACCTTTGACCTTGAATTTAACCTTGATTTCTATAAATTTCTATAAACTAAATTTAATTCAAGTTAATCAAGTCAAGAATATTTAATGTTTAGTTAAATAAAAAAATATTTGGTGTCAGTAGCACCAATAACAAAATTTATTTAGCAAATAATGATGTTTGTTTGTTTTTCTTAAGTTTGGCAGCCATCTTTAATATCTCCATGGCAACAGCAACTATTGTATAATATAACTCAACAGTCATAGAAGTTAACAAAGCATATATCATTTTATATAATGTGCATAATTCTTGTTAAAATGTTTCATATTTAGAATGTAGGGAACAAAACATATTTGTCAGAGGTAAAATTTGTATAAATATTTTGACCTTTGACCTTATATTTAAAAATTGACCTCTATAAACTTCACAGTAAGTTGTTTTTTTTAAAGATATTTCTTTATTATTAGTCAAAATATAACAGGTTTGGATTCAGTAGGTACAAAAATGAATAACAATTAAGACAAAAAGATTATATGTTTGGTTTCACTCAATTTCGGCGGCCATCTTGGCGGCCATCTTGGATTTCAGGCCAACTCCAACCGCTTCAGCCAAAATGAATTTCATTTTCATATACTACAGATCCTGACCAACATTTTGATATATAACATTGCTTGTTATATTTCATAGACCGGTTGGGTGTTCCAAACCTGGGGCTATTTGCTACACTATATATTGCTTTGCACATGTCGGTCGGTCGGTCTGTCGGTCGGTCGGTCGGTAGATCGATGGTTTCTGAACGATAACTAATAAACAACTTGGCATAGAATCTTCAAACTTGCTGTGGTGGTTGGTCATGACAAGTAGATGACCCCCATTGTTTTTGAGGTCACTAGGTCAAAGGTCAAGGTCACAATGACCTAAAATGGTGAAATAGTTTCCGATCAATAACTGCTCAAGGGTTTGGCTTGGGATCTTCAAACTTGTTGTGGTGGTTGGTCATGACCACTGGATGACCCCTATTGTTTTTGAGGTCACTAGGTCAAAGGTCAAGGTCACCATGACCTTAACTAGTTAAATGGTTTCTGATCAATAACTGCTCAAGGGTTTAGCTTAGAATCTTCGAACTTGCTGTGGTGGTTGGTCATGACCACTGGATGAGCCCTGTTGTTTTTTAGGTCACTAGGTCAAAGGTCAAGGTCACCATGACCTTAACTGGTAAAATGGTTTCTGATCAATAACTGCTCAAGGGTTTGGCTTAGGATCTTCAAATTTGCTTAGGTGGTTGGTCATGACAACTAGATGATCCCCTAATGTTTTGAGGTCACTAGGTCAAAGGTCAAGGTCACCATGACCTTAACTGGTTAAATGGTTTCCGAGCAATAACTGCTCAAGGGTTTGGCTTAGAATCTTCAATCTTGTTGTGGTGGTTGATCATGGCCACTAGATGAGCCCTGTTTATTTTGAGGTCACTAGGTCAAAGGTCAAGGTCACCATGACCTTAAATGGTGAAATGGTTTGAGATAAATAACTGCTCAAGGGTTTGGCTTAGGATCTTCAAACCTGCTGTGGTTGTTGGTCATGACCACTAGATGACCCCTATTGATTTTGAGGTCAAAGGTCAAAGGTCAAGGTCACCATGACCTTAACTGGTGAAATGGTTTCCAATCAATAACTGCTCAAGCGTTTGGCTTAGGATCTTCAAACTTGCTGTGGTAGTTGGTCATGACAACTAGATGACCCCTATTGATTTTGAGGTCACTAGGTCAAAGGTCAAGGTCATCATGACCTTAACTGATGAAATGGTTTCCAATTAATAACTGCTCAATGGTTTGGTTCAGGATCTTCAAACTTGCTGTGGTAGTTGGTCGTGACCACTGGATGACCCCTATTGTTTTTGAGGTCACTAGGTCAAAGGTCAAGGTCACCATGACCTTAACTAGTTAAATGGTTTCTGATCAATAACTGCTCAAGGGTTTAGCTTAGAATCTTCGAACTTGCTGTGGTGGTTGGTCATGACCACTGGATGAGCCCTGTTGTTTTTTAGGTCACTAGGTCAAAGGTCAAGGTCACCATGACCTTAACTGGTAAAATGGTTTCTGATCAATAACTGCTCAAGGGTTTGGCTTAGGATCTTCAAATTTGCTTAGGTGGTTGGTCATGACAACTAGATGATCCCCTAATGTTTTGAGGTCACTAGGTCAAAGGTCAAGGTCACCATGACCTTAACTGGTTAAATGGTTTCCGAGCAATAACTGCTCAAGGGTTTGGCTTAGAATCTTCAATCTTGTTGTGGTGGTTGATCATGGCCACTAGATGAGCCCTGTTTATTTTGAGGTCACTAGGTCAAAGGTCAAGGTCACCATGACCTTAAATGGTGAAATGGTTTGAGATAAATAACTGCTCAAGGGTTTGGCTTAGGATCTTCAAACCTGCTGTGGTTGTTGGTCATGACCACTAGATGACCCCTATTGATTTTGAGGTCAAAGGTCAAAGGTCAAGGTCACCATGACCTTAACTGGTGAAATGGTTTCCAATCAATAACTGCTCAAGCGTTTGGCTTAGGATCTTCAAACTTGCTGTGGTAGTTGGTCATGACAACTAGATGACCCCTATTGATTTTGAGGTCACTAGGTCAAAGGTCAAGGTCATCATGACCTTAACTGATGAAATGGTTTCCAATTAATAACTGCTCAATGGTTTGGTTCAGGATCTTCAAACTTGCTGTGGTAGTTGGTCGTGACCACTATATGACCCCTATAGTTGTTCAGGTCACTAGGTCAAAGGTCAAGGTCACCATGACCTTAACTTGTGAAATGTTTTCAGATCAATAAATGATCAGTGGTTTGGCTTAGGATCTTCAAAGTTGCTGTGGTGATTAGTCATGACCACTAGATGACCTCTGTAGTTGAGGTCACTAGATCACAGGTCAGGGGATCTGGGGGGTATACATGTTTTACAAACATCTCTTGTTAAATATTGTGTTGGTCTGTCTGTTGACTTTTATTCCTTACAGTTTCTCAGCGAAGCTGACTGGAATCGTACGAAACTTGACATGATATTTTATCATGAAGAGGAGATGTGCATCCAATAATAGTTTTCACAGTAACTGTTTACCTTTTTCCTTACAGAGTTATGCACCTTTGAATTTTGGTCTGTCTGTTAATCTGTTGACTTTTTTCCATGCGGTTTCTCAGCAACTGCTCACAGGAATTCAATGAATCTTGACATGATGCTTTGTCATAAAGAGGACACGTGTATCCAATTATAATTTTTAAGCTGAATTGTTTTTCCCAAAGTTATGCTCCTTTGTTTAAAAGTTTTGTATTGGTCTTTCTGTTGACTTTTATTCCGCACGGTTTCTAAGTAACTGCTGACTGGAATCCAGTGAAAGTTGACATGTTTCTTTATCATAAAGAGGACATGCACACCAAGTTATAGTCTTCCGGCTGATTGATTTTCTTAAAAAAAAGTTATTCCCCTTGCTTATAAGTTTTGTATTGGTCTGTCTGTTGACATTTATTCTGCACGGTTTCTCAATAACTGCTGACTAGAATTGTACCAAACTTGACATGATACCTTATCATGAAGAGGAGATGTGCATTCAATAATAGTTTTACAGTTTTTCTGTTTCCTTACATAGTTATGCCCTTTTGAAATTTGGTCTGTCGGTCGGTCTGTTGACTTTTGGCAACTCAGTTTCTCAGCAACTGCTCACTGGAATCCAATGAAACTTGACATGGTGTTTTATCATAAAGAGGACATGGGCATCCAATTATTGTTTTCAAGATGGTTGATTTTTTTTACAAAGTTATGCCCCTTTGTTTAAATTAGAATTGTGTTGGTTCGTCTGTTGACTTTAATTCTGTGCAGTTTCTAACTAATTCTAAGTAACTGCTGACTGGAATCCAATGACACTTGATATGATGCTTTATCATAATCAAAGCATTGTAGACGCTGCAGTATTCTTTGCATGGTATCGATCTGATATCGAATAAGCTTTGGCATGGAATTGCGTATCTATGTAAGGGAAGGCATTAACACTCTATCCAGTTGATGATACAGTTGCAGCTGACACTTCAGCCGTTTCCCACTATGCTTATCATCACACTGACCACTCGCAGTTATGGGCGTGATTACTTATCGCTTGCATAAGGTTATCCGACTCGCGCTTCTTTATTGATTGAGTATTTTCATTCATGTTATGATCACGTGATTTCTCCATGTGACTGATATTTGTATATCCGTGCGCCCTTCTTACACATTGCTATATTTTGTTGATTTTTGCACATACTAAGCCGAAGCTTATGTCACGAGGCATTTTCATGTCAGATATAGTAAACCACGATTGGTTCCGGATGCCACTTTATTAAACACCCTTTGTATCCATCGAATTGCACTATTTTGTCAGGCCGGCGAGGTTACCATGGGTTAGGCTGTGGAACGCCACCTTTGTATTCTATTGCTTCGCAAGAATACAAAAAGGACATGCTCATCCAATTATAGTTTTCCCGTTTATCTATTTCCTTACAGAGTTATACCCTTCGAATTTGTACAAAGGTTTTTCATGTGACAGTCACGTTTGTGAGGGTATTAATCACTTTCAGTTTTCCAAAGACATTCAGTACTGTTGTGGTTGTTTTGCAATAATTATTTCTTCTACTTCACCTTCACTTAATCTTTTCAAACATCATAATCGCCTAGAAAACAAAATATGCATACAGACCAAGGCTCCAACCAATTGGAGTATCTCAGACGAATTCACTAACAAAAAGGCACAACAATAAAGTATATTGAATGTTGATCTGTAGATCTGTAGATCTGCCTTTTGTTTAAGTCACTTCCATTGCACGCCTGTCTGCTATTATAAAAACAAGCAACCTTTTGTAGATCAAGTGCCTTTTACTAAAGAAACTCAGAACATTGAATTTGATTTGGCAGAGAATTAATAGCATTATTTGTATTGTACATTATGTAAATATTTGCATGCTGCTGAATATCTTTTTATGCCCCGTGCCGACAATCAGGGGGCGTTATGTTTTGCACATCGCCATCCGTCCGTCCATCCGTCTGTCTGTCCGTGCATCACGCTTTGCTATAAAGTGTTATATGTCAGTAATTTCTACACTTATACACATGAAACTTCACATACACATCAATCACCGCTGTGCTATCATTTAGCTCCCCACCCACAAGCCCAAGGTCATGGTCAAATGACATGAACATTTTACGTGCAGTTGGTTGTCACATTTACGTGCAGTTGGTTGTCACAGTTCTTTCATTGTCTTATGTCTCCCTTACCACTGTAGCAATTGTCATGGAAGTGCATATACACATTAAACACCATCCGTGCTTTCATTGCGCACCAGCCATTGCTGCCCTCAAGTCCAAGGTCAAATGACTTCGAAATTTTATGTGCAGTTGGTTGTCACAGTGTTTTCATCGTCTTATATCTCACTAACTACTGTAGCTATTCGCATTGAATTGCATATACACATTAAATAGCATCTATACTTTCATTGCACACCCAACCCATGCTGCCCGCAAGCGCAATGTCAAGGTCAAATGACTTAGGAATTACTTGGAAATTTTAGGTGCACTTAGTTGTTAAATTTTACGTGCAGTTGGTTGTCACAGTTTTTTCATTGTCTTATATCTCCCTAACCACAGTAGCTATTTGCATGGAATTACATATACACATTTTATACCATCTATACTTTCATTGCACATCCAACCCATGCTGCCCGCATGCCCAAGGTTAAGGTCAAATGACTTAGGAATTTTACGTGCAGCTAGGCAAGCACCACCACGGGGCATCGCTGTGTCTTGCAGACACAATTTTATAGTTTAAAGTTATTTCTCGTTATCAGATATACAGTAAAACCTCGATTATTCGAATTTTTGGTATAGAAGAATTTAGACCCTTTTAGGCAGGTGGCTGTTAATACATGGTGAAAGTCACGCAGAAAGCTCCTAGAGGAGCTTTCTGCATGACTTTCACCATGCATTAAGCTGCCACCTGTCTTAAAGATCGATAATAATACGTATTTTAGTGTTCGAATAATCAAAGTTTTACTGTACCTTCTTCTACAATGCCATGTTTCATTGCAATACAGATAGGTTCCAGGCGCTGTCATGACCCAGATGAAGAACAGTGTATTATGCCTATGCTTGGTTCAGGGCCGTTCGCAAATACCTCTGGAACTGGGTACTTCGACGTAGGATCATACAAAGATTTGCTACATTTTGCCAATAGACTACATATACAAGTGATTCCAGAGATAGACATGCCTGGTCATAGCCGTGCTGCCATTAAGTCTATTCACGCAAAGTCTCAGAAATCTCACAGACTCGCCATGAAGGTGGACACCTTTAGCATCATTGACGAACGGGACAATGGGTCATTTCATTCAGTTCAAGGGTTTAAGGGCAATACAATAAACCCTTGCATGCCAGAAACGTATAAATTTGTGGATAGAATATTAACATCTTTACAGCAGTTACATAAAGATATACAGCCATTGAAAGTCTTCCATTTTGGCGGAGATGAGGTGCCTGTATCCTCCTGGTTGACTTCAGAAGCATGCAAGAAAATGGCTGAACGACAACCAGGTATAATAATACACAGAAACTATTTCATCTATATGCATGTACAATCACCGTTTTGTTAAACAGTAAAACCCCTTTAAACCGGATGTTGAATTTGGTATAGATATCGGTCTTGGAGACAGGTGGTAGCTTAATGAAGGGCAAAAGTCATGCTTTCTAAAGCTCCTCTAGGACTTTCACCCTGCATTAAGCAGTCACCTGCCTAAAAGTATCTAGTTCTTCTAAGCTAGAATTCTGGTTTAGATGGGTTTTACTGTATACTACGAAAATTGTTATTCACAGCTTATATTTTTTATGTTTTCCTCGCGATCACAAAACAAAATGACTATAGTGCCAGGAAACCAACTGCATATACCCTTAAACTGCTGAATAATTATACCCCCACCACCTTGAATCACCTTGTCCGTCCGTCACTCGTGTTTTTCTTTTTCTTGAAAACTATATTTGATACCACCTTCAAACTTAATACATGTTATAAGTGTTATGTGGGGAAGTCTTCTCCATTATTCATAACTCTTGCACAAAATTTGACAGAATTATGCCCCTTTTTAACTTCATATTTTGTCTCTTAATTGGGACATATTTTTGGGGCATGCCATTTTCTTGAAACCTGTTTATAATATTGTCTTCAAATTTGGTTCCCATTATGAGGGTAATGAGAGGATGTACAGTCAACAAGGGTTGTAACTTTAAATTCATTTTTGAGGGAGTTATTCCCCTTAGTTACGTTTCAGAAGCAACTTTTCGTCCTGAGCATAACCTTTTAATATTGTAGCTACAAACTGTGAAACATGTATGGATAGGGGGTGATTAGAGGATGTGCAGTCAACAAGGGTTGTAACTCTAATTCCATTTTGAGGGAGTTATTCCCCTTAGTTAATTTTCAGAAGCAATGTTTTGTCCAGAGCATAACTTCTCAAGCTTTGTAGGCACAACTGTGAAACTTTATGTATGGATAGAGGAGGATTTGAGGATATGCAGTCAAAAAGGGTCGTAAATTCATTTTTATGCCCCCCACAACGAAGTTTGGGGGGGGTTTACTGGAATCAGGTTGTCCGTCTGTCCGTCGGTCTGTCCGTCCATCTGTCCGTCCGCACTCACCAATGGGTAGTTGTGTGACTTTTTCTAACTAGTTGCACAAGTAAAATCATTAACCTGGCCATCTCTTGTGACATTAACCTGGCCATTTCTTGTGACATTAACCTGGCCAGTTGTGGGACATAGGGTTAGGGTTAGGGTTAGCTTCCAGATCATTCTATTCCAAAGTTAGAGCCAAAAATAGTTTTACTTGTGGGACTAGTCCCACAAGAAAAGATCAAAGGAAAAAGTCACACAACTACCCATTTGTTAGTGTGTCCGTCTGTCCGTCCGTGGACACAATTTTGTCCGACCTTTTTCTTCTACAGTTTTGTTTTAATTTTGTTGAAAGTTCATATATATCCATATGACCATATAAACCTGTGCACCGCATATTTCCGTTATGATCGGACCACTACTTCAGGAGTTATCTCCCCTTTTTAGTCCCCTACCAATGTTTTCTGGTTTTCTGGACTTTTTATGGAAGTGACTCGAGATATCAACTCAATATTTAGTACAAAGCTATATCTAGATAAGTTACAGCCTATGTTACAATCTCAGCCTGGTTGAATAATTATTTCCAGAATTATTGCCCTTGAACTTTAATTTTTTTTATTCAAATTTTAGATTTTCCAGATTTTTTTTGGAAGTGGTTGCAGATATTAACTTTATATTTTGCATAAAGCTAACTCTAGATGAATTACAGCTTTATTCCCAATCTCAGTCTGGTTGAATAATTTTTGCCAGAGTTACGGCCCTTGAACTTTAATTTTTTTTGTCAAATTTTCAATTTTCTGGTCTTTCTTTGGAAGTGATTGGAGATATTAACTTCATATTTGCAATAAAGCCAAATCTAGATGTTGTACAACTTAAGTTCAAATATGGGTCTGGTTGAATAATTTTTGTTAGAGTTATTGTCCTTGAACTTAATGTTTTTCTGAAAAGGTACCTAGTTTTAGAACTTTGGATTTGACAAAAACCTCCTGAAACGGTCTTGTTTCTCTGAATTATTCTTCATTTCATTGCATAAATTAGGTTGGGGCATGTATTGTTTTCAAATCTCTTCATGTTTCTGTATGTACATATGTTCAGATTGATGATAAGTGTTCTGACAAGCAGACAGGTGGGGGGTATTCGTTAGCCTTTGGCTTACAGTTCTAGTTAAGGGAGTTATTCCCCTTAGTTACTTTTCAGAAGCAATTTTTTGTCTGGGGCATAATTTCTCAAGTATTGTAAGTACAACTGTGAAACTTTATATATAGATAAAAGGTGACGAGAGGATGTGTAGTGATCAAGGACTGTAACTCTAATTCATTTTTGAGGAAGCTATTCCCCTTTGTTTCTTTTCATAAGTATTTGTTTTATTCAGAGAATACCATTTCAAATACATGTACTACTTCTACATTTCTTCACCACTGAACCTCAAATTTTGTATCTGCATTTATAATGATGTGTAGATGTTTGTGAGATAATGTTGATGTGAGTCATTCCTTGATTTGACTTTAAAAAAATTCTTTCCACAAGTGTGGAAGAAAGGATACTTTAGCTATTGCCTTTTGTATTGAAGTCATATGGAGCAGATTCTAGGCTTTTTAAAGAACCTGGACTGTTTGAGATTAACCCTTTCCCTGCTGTTCAAAAAATATATGAACAAATTTGGATCTGATGCAATTTGACTACTTCCCGGATTTTTGTTCAAGCTTTTGAGAAGCAACTAAATGAGTGTCAAACAGCGTGGATTCCGATAAGACGCCCAGTTACATGGAGTCCCCCCTGGACCTAAGCTGTTCTCGAATGCGAGTCAAGATGTGTTTAGCGGGAAAAGGATTAATCCTTTACTCCAAAATACTCTTTTCTATGCCTTTGCGAACAGAATAGACCCTGATCAGACAGCTACTATGGAGGAGCCATGTGATCAGGGTCTGCTTTGTTTGTTTATGGTATAATATAGATACTATTTTACAGTTCATGCCATGGCAAAATATTATTGTGTCCATGTGCAGCTATTATAATAATTAATCTAATTAATATGCATAATATTTTTATTTATTACATGAATATTCCCTGGAGTCAATAACCAAACACAATTCAAGAGTGGATATCTTTTACTGTCTTTCAGACATTGGTTCTCATTTTGGGAAGATGAGATACTTTGTTCAGAAGGTCTCCAAAGCCACATCTGATCTAGGTATGTCATTGGGCTCCTGGGAGGATGGGGTAATCTCCTATGTTAAAGACCCGAAAAAAGGAGACATTGGTACACCATTTTTGAGGCAGAACTTCCAGAACAAGTAAGTGTTATCTCATGTATATTTACCAAATGTTTACAGGACACGTCAGATGTCAGGATGTGCGAAGATGTTTACAGGATACGCAAATATGTCAGGATGTGCGAAGATGTTTACAGGATGTGCAAAGATGTCAGGATGTGCGGAGATGTTTACAGGGAGCGCAAACTCTTCTGACCCCCCCTCCACACACACACACACACACGCACGCACGCACGCACGCACCGCACGCACGCACGCACGCACGCACGCACGCACGCACGCACGCACGCACGCACGCACGCACGCACGCACGCACGCACGCACGCACGCACACACACACACACACACACACACACACACACACAAACACACACACACACACAAACACACCCACACACCCACACACCCACCCACCCACACACACACACACACACACACACACACACACACACACACACACACACACACACACACACACACACACACACACACACACACACACACACACACACACACACACACACACACACACACACACACACACACACACACACACACACACACACACACACACACACACACACACACACACACACACACACACACACACACACACACACACACACACACACACACACACACACACACACACACACACACACACACACACACACACACACACACACACACACACACACACACACACACACACACACACACACACACACACACACACACACAAACACACACACACACACACAAACACACACACACACAAACACACACACACCCTTATCCTCATATAAACACATTTTTTACACCTTTGCAAATAGAGTGGTGAGAGTAGTAGCTCTGACTTAGCTCAAGTAAACATACATACATGCACACTAACCATTTCCTCCATAAATAGGCTTTTCTATGCCTCTGTAAAAATCACTTATTGAAATAATTGTGATAAATAGAGCATTTGCTCCTATAGGAGCAAATGCTCTATTTATCACAATGGTTTCAAACTATAAAATTCTAATATTTGTTATTCTGAAAACTAAATATGTATTCTACTTGTAAGACTTACATGGATGTGTTTCAAATCAAATTATATATAATATATTGCAGATTATTCTTTCTTGTGTGTTGATTCCCCCATGTTATTTAGAAAAACAGGTATATAGACACAAACATCCATTAAAAGGACGATAAATACGCTTTTCTAGGCCTCTGTAAAAATCACTTATTGAAATCATTGTGCTAAATAGAGCATAAAATTTTTTTGCTCCTGTATGAGCAAATGCTCTATTTATCACAATGGTTTCAAACTAAAAAACTCTAAAATTTAATTTTCTCTAGTAAATGCTCCTTTTGGTTAAATTCATTCAAAGAGGTTGGGTCTAAAAATAGGCTATGGAGGAAAGAGTTAATTACAACTAATCCAACATCAACAGAACAGGCATATGAAACTAATTAAATGAGAATCAATACATACATGCAGTTTAATTAGATACATACATGTATCTCTGTTCTTGCTCCGTTTTGTACTAGATCATGATTATTGTGTATGGTATAGTGACAACTTTTAGTAGGTGCCTTTGCAGTGTAGATACGACTGATATATAGAAAATGTCTATCTAAGTATCACCAGCATTGTCATGGTTATATAAGTGGGCTTTAACCCTTTACTCCTTAATACACCTTTCTGTGCCTTTGCAGAGTAGACCCAGATCAGACAGGTCCTGTAGGGGTCGTCTGATCATGGTCGGCACTGTTTGCTTACAATGTAATATAGATATGATTCTACAGTTTCTACCATGGCTATTATATCAATGAATCTAATTAATATTCATGATCTCATCATTTCTTCCGTGAATATGCATGGAGTAAATGGTTAACACACACACTTGCTATTAATCTACAGCCTTAACCCTTTCCCTCATAGGCTATTTTTAGATGCAACCTCTTTGAATTAATCTACCGAAAAGGAGCATTAACTAGAGAAAAGGAAAATGTCAAAATTTTGTAGTTTGAAACCATTGTGATAAATAGAGCATTTGCTCCTATAGGAGCAAATGCTCTATTTATCACAATAGTTTCACAAAGTGACTTTTACAGAGTCGTCAAAAGTCGTCAATATGAGGGAATAGATTATGAGTAATGTTTCAATACTCAAAACTTGTTAAACTCCGTATTTGAAATGTAAGTGAATGTCAAATACTGAAAACACTGAAAAGCGCAGAGAGAGCTACAGCTGTTGCATCTCATGTTCTTTCAATTGCTTTAGTGCAACTGAGCACTTAAGCCACTAATTTGATATTACTTTTGATAAGTCTTGTCAGCATGCTTCATCCGTCTACCAAAAAACACGTAACATCTCTTCTAAAACATGTGATCAATGTCAACTGGAAACAAAAAAGCAAAATAATAGACAAGTATAAGCAATGATTGAATAATTATTAACTCTTTGCACACTAGCGGCAAAACTGTGATTACCTATGCAAACGGTTTACATCATAATGCGTCCTCTCATCAGGATCCAAACTATTTGTCATCTTGACCATATTTTTGCAAAGAAATCAGAGAAAAGTTATTTTACGAATTGAAGCAGATGACAATTGTTGCAGACGAAAAATGACTTAGCGTGCAAAGAGTTAAAGAATCCGATGACATTCTGTGGTCAAAATTGTACTGGTAACTACCACCATGTCATATATATTCTTTATCTAAATTTCAAATATTTTGAAAATCAAATAATTCCAAATTAAACATTTGTTCCAGAGAAGCTTCAACTACCCCAGTTTTAATGTTTTAACTTCTTTGTATTGAGGAACTTAGAAAAAATTGATTGTTGGGGAAATGAGTAGAAACGCGCCCGCTATTCACCGGAAGCTTTAGTAAAATGTATTATGTTTACTGGGCGTACACATTTCTATATACATGAAGCTGAACTATTATAATGTAGATTTCTCTTTTGCAGTTTTAAACTTTCAACTTATAGTCTACCTGTTGTGTCAACCTTTTTTGTGAACTATTTAACTCTTTCGCTGCCAGATTTTGTCGTCTGCTACCTTTGTTGCCTGAGGCAATGTTCAGTTTTCACATTTTCTCTTTTTTGTTTAAAAAAATCATATTCACAGTAACAAACAGTTTGGATCCTGATGAAACACTGAGTTACTCAGCATCTCATTTGGATCCAAACTGTTTGCAACATTGGCAGCAAAATTGTTTATAGTCTAAGCATTGTTCCGAAATCCATGCAGAGTCAATCGGAGCTTTGCCGAACGTGTCCAATGATTCGGCAGTTTTCTGTTGTTGTTTTTTAAGTTGTCGGTTTTCTAAGAATTTAGCAGTATTCAGCACTAACATTATTTGAATGCATACATACTTTAGGAAAATGGGTCGGGCCGGGCCGGGTCGGGTCTGGCCGTAAGCATTATTATCGGTAACATATGAATATGCTTTCAACATTTGGTGTTACTTAATTTATTCGAAAAATGGGCATATTATAACTATAAATCAGTTGGTAGCCTAATGCAGGACAAAGTAACAGCCAGCAACCCTGCATTAACCCATTCCCTCATAGGCTATTTTTGGACCCAACCTCCTTGAATAAATCTACAGAAAAGGAGCATTTACTAGAGAAAAGGAAACTGTCAGAATTGTGTAGTAGTGAAATCATTGTGATAAATAAAGCATTTGCTCCTATAGGAGCAAATGCTCTATTTATCACAATGGTTTCAAGAAGTGACTATTACAGAGGCGTAGAAAGGCGTATTTATGGAGGAAAGGATTAAACAAAACCCTGCTGTTTAAACCTTTCTCTTTTCTATATGTATTCCAAATGTCAATACCTACTGAATATTCATGGACAAAGTAGTTATAATGAAATATGGAAGGTGGAACATTGTAGCCATTTTCGAATGTATAGAAAAAGATCTTTCAAATTCTAGTAGCAAACAGAGCAGACCCTGATCAAACGGCTCCAAATGGGTGAAAACAGGTTTATATGATGGAAAGTGTTAAAGACTCTGGCAATTAATCAAGGAGCGGTTGCTTGAAACAGGTTTCGCTGCACAGCAGTTTACTATTCTTTGGGAATATATTGACCCTCTTTATATTTTGTTTGTTACATGTATCTTTAGTTCAGTGCTAAGGTGTCTCAACTAATGCTTTATTTTCAAAGGGAAATTCTTGTGTATGTGTGGAAGAAGCCGAGGGTTCCTTGGACACCTCATCGTTTGAGATTGTTAGCAAACTATGGATATAAGGTACGCAGTTTGTCTACCTTGTCAAAATATGACTTAAACACTGGTAGCAAACTATAGATATAAGGTAAGCAGCTAGTGTTTGAATATGCCTGAGACACTGTTGGTAAGTGGTGGATATAAGGTACATGTGCATAGCTAGTGTTTTCTACCTTGTCAAAGTATGACTGAGGCACTGTTGGAAAGCTATGGATATAAGGTAAGTAGCTAGTGTTTGAATATGCCTGAGACACTGTTGGCAAGCTGTGGATATGAGGTACATATACACAATTAGTGTTGTCTACCTTGTCAAAA
Source organism: Azorinus chamasolen (assembly GCA_963576725.1). NCBI lineage: Eukaryota > Metazoa > Mollusca > Bivalvia > Cardiida > Solecurtidae > Azorinus > Azorinus chamasolen. Next base: position 36,388,230 of record OY755246.1, on the reverse strand, counting down.
GATGACTGAGACACCATTGGCAACTATTGATATAAGGTACTCAGTTAGCTTGTCTACCCTGTCAAAGTATGACTGAGACACTGTTGGTAAAATATGGATATGAGGTACGCAACTATGGTTATAAGGTACGCAACTGATCAACCCTGTCAAAATATGACTGATATACTGTTGGCAAAATATGGATATAAGGTACCCAGTAAGTTTTTCTACCCTGTGAAAATATGACTGAGACCCTGTTTGCAAGCCATGAATAATTTATACGGTACACAACAGCTGATGTTGCCTTCTTTTTCAAACTGTGTCTGGGACATTGATGGATATAAACTATGGATATAAGGTAAGCAGTTTGTCTAACTGTCAAAAAGTGACTGAGACACTGTTGACAATCTATGGATTTTAGGTACGCAGTTTGTCAACCTTGTCAAAATATGACCAAAGCATTGTTGGTAAACTGTGGACATAAGGTATGCAGTTAGAGTTGTCTGCCTTGTTAAATTTTGACCGAGATACTGTTGGCAAACTGGATATAAGGTACACAGCTAGATTCTTCTGCCTTGTTAAAACTCAGACACTGCGTTTGCAAACCATAGATATCAATTCCAATTCAATTTAATTCAATATTTTATTGGCATTAAACATAAATATGATGCTTTTAGCCAAAGCAAAACATTTCGATAGTATACTTAAATGAGTATTGGATGATTGGAGATATTTACACGGGGCAAGTATTTGGAGTTGAATGTGTATAATTTATGTTATCCAGTGGTATACATTCAGATGTGAAGGTCTCTTAAGGAGTTTCTTATCTGTATCTAAACCTTTGGTTTTCTGTTGGCGATTCCTATTGTGGGGCCGACTGGGTTTGCAGGTCGAAGTTTGCAAAGTATACTATAGAATAACAAAATAAATATTATAAAACAAACTGACAATACATGCATAAAGGTATACCTTCCACATAATAAACAAGCTTGTTAGACATAGGCATTAACTTTAAAGCAGTTAGTTGCTGGATCCCCCCCCCCCCCTTAACACACACAGAGACCTACAGACGTATTTTGAAGCATCTGTAAAAGTCATTTTTGAAACCATTGTGATAAATGGAGCCAATGCTCTGTTTATTGCATTGGTTTAAAAACGATACAATTCTTATGTTTTCCCTTTATTATAGTAAATGCTTGTTTTTCAGTAGATTTATTCAAAGAGGTTGGATCTAATATTATAGTAGTCTATGAGGAATGGTTTAAATCATTGGAAGTAATGCAGAAAGTTCAAAAGCTTTCTGCCCAATTTGATCTGCATTAAGCTACAACCTGCCTCATAGACCAAGAATTGGACTTTATTTATTTGGTTCTAGTGGAGAGGTTTTACGGTAACTGATAAAAAACCCAGGATATTTTGATAATGGCTGTCTACATTTTCACACTACCTACTGCATTATGATATCGTGTTATATTCGGGGTTTCAGATAGTTCTTGCATATGGATCCCATTTTTACTTTGACCATCCATACGAGGCAGATCCTGAAGAGAGAGGCTTGTACTGGGCAGCAAGGAGAGTGTCCCTAGAGGATACCTGGGGCTTCGATTGGAAGATGTCTGAAGGTGACATTGACCTGGATTGTCCCAAGGCAGTACAAGACAAAACAGACTGTTACAAGTTGAAGAAACCAGAAAATATTGTAGGTGAGGTACACTCTTTTCCTTCTAGGGTCAGTATCAAGAAAACAATGAAATGCCATGGTGTTTTGTTATACCCCCCTTTTGAAAAAATGGGGGTATATTGCTTTGCACATGTTGGTCGGTCGGTCGGTTGGTCGGTAGATCGATGGTTTCCGAACGATAACTAATAAACGACTTGGCATAGAATCTTCAAACGTGCTGTGGTGGTTGGTCATGACAAGTAGATGACCCCTATTGTTTTTGAGGTCACTAGGTCAAATGTCAAGTTCACAATGACCTAAAATGGTGAAATAGTTTCCGATCAATAACTGCTCAAGGGTTTGGCTTGGGATCTTCAAACTTGCTGTGATGGTTGGACATGACCACTAGATGACCCCTATTGATTTTGAGGTCACTAGGTCAAAGGTCAAGGTCACCATGACCATAACTGGTTAAATGGTTTCCGATCAATAACTGCTCAAGGGTTTAGCCTAGAATCTTCAAACTTGCTGTGGTAGTTGGTCATGACCACTGGATGACCCCTATTGTTTTTGAGGTCAAAGGTCAAGGTTACCATGACCTTAACTGGTAAAATGGTTTCTGATCAATAACTGGTCAAGGGTTTGGCTTAGGATCTTCAAATTTGCTTAGGTGCTTGGTCATAACAACTAGATGAGCCCTGTTGTTTTTTAGGTCACTAGGTCAAAGGTCAAGGTCACCATGACCTTAACTGGTGAAATGGTTTGCGATCAATAACTACTCAAGGGTTTGGCTTAGGATCTTCAAATTTGCTGTGGTGGCTGGTCATGACCACTAGATGACCCCTATTGTTTTTGAGGTCACTAGGTCAAAGGTCAAGGTCACCATGACCTTAACTGGTTAAATGGTTTCCGATCAGTAACTGGTCAAGGGTTTGGCTTAGAATCTTCAAACTTGCTGCGGTAGTTGGTCATGACCACTGGATGACCCCTATTGTTTTTTCGGTCACTAGGTCAAAGGTCACCATGACCTTAACTGGTAAACTGGTTTCTGATCAATAACTGGTCAAGGGTTTGGCTTAGGATCTTCAAATTTGCTTAGGTGCTTGGTCATTACAACTAGATGAGCCCTGTAGATTTTGAGGTCACTAGGTCAAAGGTCAAGGTCACCATAACCTTAAATGGTGAAATAGTTTGAGATCAATGACTGCTCAAGGGTTTGGCTTAGGATCTTCGAACTTGCTGTGGTGGTTGGTCATGACCACTAGATGACCCCTATTGTTTTTGAGGTCACTAGGTCAAAGGTCAAGGTCATCATGACCTTAACTTTTGAAATGGTTTCCAATTAATAACTGCTCAATGGTTTGGTTCGGGATCTTCAAACTTGCAGTGGTAGTTGGTCGTGACCACTAGATGACCCCTATAGTTGTTGAGGTCACTAGGTCAAAGGTCAAGGTCACCATGACCTTAACTTGTGAAATGTTTTCAGATCAATAAATGATCAGTGGTTTGGCTTAGGATCTTCAAAGTTGCTGTGGTGATTAGTCATGACCACTAGATGACCTCTATAGTTGAGGTCACTAGAACAAAGGTCAGGGGGTCGGGGGTATACATGTTTTACAAACATCTCTTGTTTTCATTTCTAAAAATCCATTGGATTGGTAAACGAGAATAATTTCAAATAATCAGATATTTACCTTAACCCTCAGAATATTTACCTTAACTCTCAGAATGCAGGACACACATGCATTGCCATTTACAAACAGTTTAGACCCAGATCAGAAGGCTCCTAGAGGAGCCCTCTGATCAGGGTCTGCACTGTTTGTCATTCAAAATCCTTTAGCAAATTTACGCATTTCAAACTTGGACTGTATATAGTTAAACCAATCCAAAAATTCAGCCTGGATGGGCTATTCCATTTTAAAAAAATCAGAGTTGAAAGGGTTTTCCTCGTATGGTTGATTCCATGATTATCCGTGCAAACAGTTTGGAAGAATGATTGAGATGCAGGATAACTCTCGACATCTCATCAGGATCCAAACTTTTTGACATTGATTGTTAGAAAAAAGCAGTTTTAGAATTTATGTAAATGGTATTTGCTGAACCTTACCTGAAAATCTCGCTGTAAAAAATAATTTCTGCTCAAATTTGGCAATTTTAACTACTCCATCAAAACTCGTCAAAAACAATGTGACATAACATGCGTTAAGAATATGGTAAGACATAAAGTCACAAAATGCCTTACTGAAAAGAATATATCAGTTGGTCTGCGTATACATGTAGTTAAATATAAAATTTAAAACATTTTTGGCAGTTGTCTGCTTTATGCAGGATTAAAGTTGTGCATTAAGCTGCCACCTGTCTTACAGACCAACCGGCATTGATACTAATATGAACATCCAGTTTAGAGTGGTTTTACTGTATATAGTATCATTTACATTTGGTATCATTTACACAATCTGCTTGTAGTATCCTTTAACCATTTTTACATGTAGTATAATTTCCATCATTTACATGTGGTATCATTCACATACTTACATGTAGTATCATTGTGTCACCTGCCGAGAGGCAGTGTGTCACTTAGGGATCACTTTTCCGTGGTCTGTCTGTCCGTCCGTCCGTCTGTCCGTCCGTCACACTTTTGTTTTTTGGCTGTCATTTCTAAATTAATCATTATAGAGCTTTCAAATTTCACACATAGAACAAACATGATGAGAGGAAGTGTCATGCACAAGGGCCACAACTGTAGCATTAATAAATTTTGAGTTATTCCCTTTTTTCATATTAACAATAAGTTTTTGTGTCGGCTGCGAGCAGGTGACACACGTGTTCCTCCGAACACTCTTGTTTTACGCTTAGTATCATTTACACCATTTTACATGTACATGTAGTATCATTTACACGATTTCAGGCATGCAGGCCCAACTCTGGTCTGAGACAGTTCGTACCAGTGAACAAATGGAATATATGTTGTTTCCGCGTCTGATAGCAGTGGCAGAGAGGGCGTGGCATAAATCCTCGCGGGAAGGCGAGGACCAAACGGCGTCAAACGACAGAGCCAGACAGCTGGCGTATGCCGCATTCATTAACCTGGTTGGTAGGAAAGAGCTCAGTAGACTGGAAACGTTGGACATAAAGTATAGGATTCCACCTCCAGGTGCAAGGTAGGTTATCACCTGATCTGTGTTGTTGAAAATGGCATTCAGACAACAGTGTAGACTTTGATAAGTCATCTTTAACTACAATGTCTAGATAGGCTTTTTCGTATTTTTAACCCTTTACTCCATGAATATTTATTAGATAAACTCCACCCCTTTGCATATTTATTATCTCAAATAGTCTTTTGATATGGACCTGTATTTATTGACAATTATCTCTAAGACAGGCAGGATAACCTCATGTCTAAAAGATCCTCAGTGCAAACAGTGCAGAACCTCCTATAGGAGCTCTCTGAGCTTGCTCGATACTACATGTACAGTAAAACCTCGATTATTCGAATTTTCGGTATAGAAGAATTTAGACCCTTTTAGGCAGGTGGCTGCTTAATGCATGGTGAAAGTCATGCAGAAAGCTCCTAGAGGAGCTTTCTGCATGACTTTCACCATGCATTAAGCTGCCACCTGTCTTAAAGATCGATAATAATACGTATTTTAGTGTTCGGATAATCGAAGTTTTACTGTATTTACAAAAGGCTGAGAGAAGCATATCTATGAAGTAAAGATCTAAAATTTTATATATCTGTTATGAAATATGTAGCTACTTTTTATTGTGATGGCTGAGTTTGATCTACTTTGTTTAAGTGTCCCTTTTCCCATGCTAACTACCATTTTTTGCTCATCTGTTTCAAAGAAAAGTCGAGCTATTTTGATCAATTGGTTGTAGGCGTTGTCATCATTGGGGTTGTCATTGTCGTTGGCGTGCAAAAACTTTAATGTAGCTCATTACTCGAAAAGTATAAGAGGTATCAACATGAAACTTCATAAGTTAGTAGATCTCATTGAAGGGAAGGCCCCTACATAAGAACCATATTTCTTGATTTCAATATTCTGGAGTTATGGCCCTTTATTTTTTTCAAAATTGTTTAATTTAGCTGGACAAGCACCAAATCAGATGAGCGTTGGCGCCGCACTTGTTCCCATGATACTATTGCTGTCTGTTTGACGAATTATTTGAATACCCTGAGATGAGTTTAATGGCATGTGCAAAGAGCTTACTTCCCAACTCACTTAAGTATAATGCCACATGTTCCCAAGTGTCTATGACCTCTGTGGGATAGTATGGCTGTGATGTGTTCCCCAGGACCAATGGCCTCTGTGATATAGTATGTCCATAGTGTGTTCCCAGGCATCTGTGTGTCTGCGGTGTGTTCCCCAGGATCAATGGCCTCTGTGGTATATTGTTTCCTCCATATGTTCACCAGAATCAATAGGTGATACATGTATAGTGTTACTGCGGTGTATTCCTCAGGGCCTTTGTGAGAAAGTGTGTCCAGGGTCGTTCACCAGGCCAATGGCTTCTATAGCATAGTGTGTCCACGGTGTATTCCCCCAAGAATAATGGCCTCTGCAGTATAGTGTGTTCATGGTATGTTCCAAAGAGTGTCTGTGGTAGTTGTGTTCCCCAAGTCCAATAACATCTGTGGTATAGTGTGTCTGCTGTGCGTTCTCTAGGACCTATAGCCTCTGTGGGATAGTGTGTTCATGGTGTGTTCCCTATGACCTATGGCCTCTGTGGTATATTATGTCCACGGTGTGCTCCATAGGACCTATGGCCTCTGTGGTATAGTGTGCCTGCAATGTGTTCCCTTGGACCAATGGTCTCTGTGGTATAGTGTGTCCGTGGTGTGTTCCCTAATACCAATGGTCTCTGTGGTACAGTGTTTCTACAGTGTGTTCCCTTTGAACAATGGTCTCTGTAGTATAGTGTGTCCACGGTGTGTTTCCTAGGACCAATGGTCTCTGTTGTATAGTGTGTCCACGGTGTGTTCCCTTTGACCAATGGTCTCTGTAGTATAGTGTGTCCATGGTGTGTTTCCTAGGACCAATGGTCTCTGTTGTATAGTGTGTCTGTGGTGTGTTCCCTTGGACCAGTGGTCTCTGTAGTATAGTGTGTCCACGATGTGTTTCCTAGGACCAGTGGTCTCTGTGGTATAGTGTGACCGCAGTGTGTTCCCCAGGATCAATGACCTCTATGGCATAGTGTGTCCGCAGTGTGTTCCCTAGTGCCAGTTGTCTCTGTGGTATAGTGTGACCGCAGTGTATGCCCCAGGATCAATGGCCTCTGTGGCATAGTGTGTCCGCAGTGTGTTCCCTAGTGCAAATTGTCTCTCGGTGGTATAGTGTTTCCATGGTGTGTTCCCTCGGACTAATGGCCTCTGTAGTATGATGTGTCTGCAGTGTGTTCCCCAGGGTCAGTGGCTTTCCTCAGTGGCCAGGATGACACACGGCTCTGTGATACAGTGTGTTTCGGTGTGTTCCCCAGGATCCAGGTCTCTATGATATAGTGTGTCTGTGGTGTGTTCACAAAGCGCTGAGTCTGAAACTTAGACTCAAAACTCAAACTGAATATGCCAGCATCTCAATTAAGCGTCGGCAAAATAGGATGAAAATTGCCATAAATATTTATTTTGCAGCTAATATTGGCATACTCATTTCTCAAGTTGATCAAAACAATATTATTCAAAATGTGGTAGTTTCCATTCTGAGTCTTGAGTCTGAGTTTCAGACTCAGTGCTTCGTGAATACGGGCCTGGCCCACGGCTCATTGATACAGTGTGTTTGCAGTCTGTTCCCCATGGCTTCTTTGGAATATTGTGTCCAGGATGTGTTCCCCAGGATCCAGGGCCTCTGTGATGGAGTGTTCATGGACTGTTTTCATCAGGACCTTTGTGGCATAATAAGTGTGTTCCCAATGACCAATAGCCTTTTTAGCTCGCCTGTTCGTATAACAGTAGAGCTTATGCTATACCCCCGGCGTGAGCGTGAGCGTGAGCGTGAGCGTGAGCGTGTGCGTGAGCGTGGCCAAGGTTAAAGTTTTTTGGACGGGTTGTTCTAAAGCTTAATATTTGTACTAGGGTGCTGAAATTTTGTTTGGAAGTTCATTTTAGGTCAAATATTGTTGTTATGAAGTTAAACATTAAAAATACTTTTCAATTTTATCAATTTTTGACATGTTTTGGACTTAGTCCTTTTGGCCACATATCACCAGGTTAAAGTTTTTTGGACGGGTTGTTTTAAAGCTTAATATTTGTACTAGGATGCTGAAATTTTGTATGGAAGTTCATTTGAGGTCAGATATAACTGTAATGAAGTTAAACATTAAAAATATTTTTCAATTTTATCAATTTTTGACATGTTTTGGACTTAGTCCTTTTGGCCATAAATCACCAGGTTAAAGTTTTTTGGACGGGTTGTTTTAAAGCTTAATATTTGTACTAGGATGCTGAAATTTTGTATGAAGGTTCATTTGAGGTCAGATATTGCTGTAATGAAGTTAAACATTAAATATATTTTTCAATTTTATCAATTTTTGACATGTTTTGGACTTAGTCTTTTTGGCCACAAATCACCAGGTTAAAGTTTTTGTGACAGGTTGTTTTAAAACTTAATAATTGTGCTAGGATGTTGAAATTTTGTATGGAGGCTCATTTGGGGTAAAATATTACTGTTATGAAGTTAAACATTAAAAATTTGTTTAAATTTTATTCAATTTTTGACATGTTTTGGACTTAGTTTTATTTGGGGCCCAAAATCACCAGGTTAAAGTTTTTGGGACAGGTTGGTATAAAGCTTAATATTTGTGCTATGATGCTGAAATTTGGTTAGCAGGTTTATATTGTTGAGACCCTTCCGGCCATGCCAAAATTTTTGCCCTGCTGACCTTGACCTTGACTTTTGACCTACTTTTGCAAAAATATTTAAATACCTATATTATTGGAACCAGTTGGCCTAGGGCTTCCATACTTGGTATGACCATGCCAATATGTTTGCCCTTCTGACCTTGGCCTTGACCTTTGACCTACTTTTGCAAAAATCTTTAAATGCCTATAGTATTTGAACCAATAGACCTAGGGCTTCCATAATTGGTATGCAACTTTCTTGTGTTAAGACTTTTCCAACAATATCGTTGTTTGGCCTTCTGACCTTGACCTTGACTTTTGACCTACTTTTGAAAAAATCAATAAATACCTATATTATTGGAACCAATAGGCCTAGGACTCCCATACTTGGTATGATCATGCCGACTTTTTTTGCCCTCCTGACCTTGTCCTTGACCTTTGACCTACTTTTGCAAAAATCTTTAAATGCCTATAACGTTTGAACCAATGGGCCAAAGGCTTCCATACTTGGTATGCAACTTTCTTGTGTTAAGACCTTTCCTACAATATTGGTTTTGCCATGTTACTTTGACATTTGACCTACTTTTGCAAATTTCTTAAAATGCCTATAAAATTTGAACCAGTCAGCCAATGGCTTCCATACTTGGTATGCAACTTTTTTGTCTTAAGACTTTTCCAACCATACCATTGTTTTTACCATGTGACCTTGACCTTTGACTTACGTTTGCAAAAGTCTTTAAATGCCTATAGCATTGCAACAAATAGGCCTAGGGCTTCCATACCTAGTATGACCATGCCAGCATGTTTGCCTTTCTGACCTTGACCTTTGACCTACTTTTGCAAGTTTTTAAATGCATATACTTCCATACTTGGTTTGTATCTTTTCTGTCTGAAGACTTTTTCAAACACACCAATGTTTTTTACCATATGACCTTGACATTTCACATATTTTTGCAAAAATATGTAAGTGCCTATAACTTGGAACCAATATACCTAGGACATCCATACTTGGTATGACCATGCAAACATATTTGCCCTTCTGACCTTGACTTTAGCATTTGACCTACTTTTGCAAAAGCCTTTAAGTGCATATAACATTGGAACCAATAGGCATAGCGTTTCCATACTTTGTATGTATATTTCCTGTCTTAAGACTCAACCATACCAATGTTTTTACCATGTGACCTTGACTTTGACCTTTGACCTTCATTTGCAAAAATCTTTAAATTCCTATAATATTGGATGTGATGGGCATAGGACTTCTATACTTCGTACGACCATGCCAACAATTTTACCCTTCTGACCTTCACCTTTGACCTACTTTTGCAAAAATCTTTAACTGTCTATTACATTGGAACCAATAGATCTAGGGCTTCCATATTTGGTATTAGGGCTTTCGTATTTGGTATGTATCTTTTTTGTATGAGAATCTTTTTAAATTGATGAAAATTGGTATTTGATTGCCTTTTGGTTGTAATATTGATGCAGTTAAGTTTAAATTGAAAATTGAATGATTTTTTTTGTGTTCAATATGACACGTTTTAGACTTGACTTTTAAACAGGCGAGCATCAGGTGGCTTTGACACCATTTCTGGTTGGTACAGTGTGTCCATGATGTTTAGTCACATTGTTTTATCACTGTAGGATAATGTATGATACATTAAGGCTGTGTCTCCTTTTCATTTTCAGAGTTCTGAACGGCAGAGTTACTTTTCGCACCGAGTTTCCAGGTCTGGGCGTTGAGTATTTTGTGGAAACGGAGAGGACATGGAAGGACGTTTCTCAGAACATGCCGATCAATGGTCCTCTGAAAATTCGCACAAGGTAATGACGTTGAAGGCTTTATACAGACTTTATACCTTTATACCTTATCTGGCTTTGAAAAAATAATGTCTGCTCAAATTTGGATCTCAGAGGTCCAGATAAGATGCGTAAATTTAGACATTTTCAAGAATAGCTCATTTGTTTCTCTACGAGACAGTTCTAAAGAGTGGTCAGAGTGTAGGGTTTGGTGGAGAAATGACGGTTTTAGTATTTGGGTACACATCTTATTTATCTGTAGCTCTGAGATCTGTTGCAATTTCGACCACATCTGATTCAGTCAAACGTTTGGGCTAAACTAATGACCTAGTGTCAAACAGCTTGTTAAACAGATTTTAAAAGATTTTGAGCAGACTAAAGACAAACATTTATTAGAAACTGCAGATGTGTGTGTACTCAAATTTCAATAGAGACTCAACATGATTAAAGCATCTGATTGGAGTTTGGTGAGAAGCTGAGTGTCTGGGTCCAAACTGTTTTCAACGGTTATGAGGAGTTAGTTCAAATACAGTAAACCCTTGCCCTCATATAAACGCATTTTTACATATTTGCTAACAGTGTAGACCCAGATCAGACGGCTCCATCTGATCAGAGTCTGTTCTGTTTGCTTATGACATGATAAACATGTAGATTTAATTCTACAGTTTTATGTCAAAGCAAAAACATTCTTGATGTCCTTTTTTACATGAATATTGAACAGGAAAGGGTTAAATACTTCTGCACCTTTGAGAAACTAAATTTGTCCTGAAAAAAAGTTTAGATTACAAGTAGTTAATTTGTTTAAAAAGACATTGCTAATCTTTATCCATAGAAATACAGATATATCTGTATGAAGGCTCGTTAAATGAAAACTTCTGCCTTGTTGCAATCTCTGGACAGGAGACAGAGTTTGTCCAGCAGGGCCCATGAGCTCATCCTGAGTAATCCAGTATCCTACTTGTAAAGGTTATTGTCACTTGGGTGAACACCAAAGTGATCAAAATAAGTTTGTGTAAATAATCAAAATTTATTGATGATAAACATAAGAATATATCAATCCTTATTGTTGAAACTTTCAGAGCAAAAAATAAAGACGAGTATTCAAATACTACAATCGCCATTTCTCCACCAAACCCAATGTTGTGACTACTCATTGTCTTTGCAAGACGAATCTAAAGAGTGGTAACATCATAGGGTTTGGTGGAGAAATGAATGAATTATTCTGGAAAATATTTTAATTTGGGCACCTTATCATATTAAAATTGGTTTCTGTATATTGTGCGTACATCCAATGATCTTCAACAACACAGAGGTCCAGATAAGACGTGTACATTAAAACATTTTCAAGAATAACTCCTTTATTTCTCCACCAAACCCTACGCTGTGACACTCTTCGGAATCAAAACATAATCCCAAAGAGACGATTCTAAAGAGTGGTCACAACATAGGGTTTGGTGGAGAAATGACGATTTTAGTATCTGCGCACACACATTTATCTGTTGCTCTGCAGCACTATACCACAGTGTTATGTGTTTTAGCCTTTACACCATAAATACGCCTTCTTTAATATCATCTGTTGGTGGTCTTTGCAAACAGGAAAGACCCAGATAAGACGGCTTCTTTAGAAGCCGTTTGATCTGGGTCCGTTGTGTTTGCTTATGATATAATATACCGTAGATATGATTCTACAGTTTTTACAATGGCCAATGATTCATGTGTCCATGTGCTACTATAAATCTAATTATATCTTCCCCATTTATATAGAGATATATTGTTTTTGCCAGAGTTGTCTGTCCGTCAGTCCGTCACAAACTTGTGTTGTGTGTATCTCTGAAACCAGTAGGGCTACAGTAACCAAACTTCACAGCATGGGTTGTTGTGCACCCGCGGTGTTTGAATTGTCTGCCCTGATAACTTAAAATTAGACAAACTTTGTGTCGCGCGTATCTCTGAAATTGCTAGGGCTTGAGTCACCAAACTCCAAAGGAATGTTGACCAGCTAGAGTTGTTGTGCACGTGGATTTTTTGAATTGTTCTCCACCTGCTAATTGTTGAGTTGTCCCGGATATGATAACTTAAAATTACAGAAACTTTGTGTCAAACATATCTCTGAAACCAGTAGGACTAGAGTCACCAAACTTCAAAGGAATATTCACCAGCATGAGTTTTTCTGCACCTGGTGTGTTTAAATTGTCTCCCCCTGATAACTTTGCAGTTTTTACACCTGATGACTTAAATTTAAACAAACTTTGTTTTGTGCGTATCTCTGAAACCGCTAGGGCTAGAGTTATCAATCTTCACATGAAATGTTGCACAGCATGGTATGTTATGCACCTGTTTTTTTTTAATTGTCTCCCCTGCTAACTTTGGAGTTACAGACATTACAGACATTACACTTGTGTATTGGAAAGATGATAAAGGGGGAGACGTCTGTTTTTGTGACAAAAACAAACCTCTAGTTAATATCCACATTGTCATAATTTCATAAATGAATATTCATGAAGAAAAAATTAAAATTGTGGATTAAATGAAACTTGGTAATTAGCTTGAAAGCTTGTATGTATTTTGTCAATCAAATGTTTCTCGACAATGTGCAATTTAACAGTGTTTGTACATTCCGCCATTTATGTTATATGTACCATGGCAATGAACATTTTATATTTATGCTAATAAAATATCTGTTGTGTTCTGTTCTGTTCCTTATCCCGAATTGTGCAATATATCTCGACATGGATCAGGATGAGATGCCAAGTAACACGATCCATGCTGTTTGACACTCAATCAATAGCTTACTCACATTTGGAGACAGTTTGAATCCAGATGAGACGCCGAGTTACTTGGCGTCTCATCAGGATCCACGCTGTTTGACACTCGGTCAATAGTTTGTCAACAGCTTGATCAAATCAAAAGTAGTCAAATTGTACCATTTCCAAACTTTTGTTTTCACTACGGGTTAACCCTTTCCCAGTTTAACGTTCATGTTAGAAATAATGACGTATATATATTGACTGAAATGTAATAAAAGGCATATTATACAGGAGTTTTTGATATTGGTGGAAACTGAAGAGTCAGATCTATTATAATTTCATAAGCAAACAGAGCAGACCCTGATCCTGACGGCTCCTACAGGAGCCATCTGATCTGGGTCTTCTTTGTCTACAAATTCATGACCATGTGTTTATATGAAGGTAATGGTTATGCGTGTATGTATATACATGTATCGGCTATTTATTTTTCAGGTCCTTCGATGGGAGACGTTTTAGTCGCACAGTTACAGTGAGTCCTGTGAAGACGCCCTAACCATGGAAGCCCAACATCTACAAAAATTGGCAAACCTACCATAGGTGAACTGTGTAGATCCAGTTCAGTCAGGGATTTGTAGAATTTTCTCTTAACCCTTTTCCTCATATAAACGTGTTTTCACGCATTTGCAAACAGAGTAGACCCAGATAAGACGGCTCCTAGAGGAGCCATCTGATCAGGGTCTACTCTGTTTGCTAATAGAATTTCAAAGATCTGTGTCTTTACTTTCTAAAATGACTACAATTTTCCATCTTCCATATTTCGTTATAATCATTTAATCTATGAATATTTAGTAGGTATTGAAATTTGGAATGAACACAGAACAGGGAAAGGGTTAATCAGAATCTGCTCTTCTTGTTCGACAAGTTGTTTTTGCCTCCAGTACCTTCATATGTAGGCATGTTGGATTGTGTCTGTCTGACTGGTCTGCCTTAACTTTAACCCTTTACTTCATAAATATTCATGTAAAAATAATGACGTCATGAATAATTATTAAATTAATTGTTTTGACAGCAAATGGACACTGGAATTTAGGCCATGGCAGAAACTGTAGAATCATATTTATATTGTGTAATAAGCAAACAGGGCAGACTCTGATCAGAGGGTTCCTACAGCAACCATTTGATCTGGGTCTACTCTGTTTGCAAAGGCGTAAAAATGCATATTTATGGAGTAAAGGGTTGATATTGGCCATGAATAGAATTTCATACTTGGTATATACTCATCTTACGGAGTCGTCTAACCAAACTTCAGATTTTAGTGCCTTTTTGTAAATTTCAGTCACACTTAGTGGTCAACAGTCAAAATAATGTTTATTTCCAGTATTTGTTGATGACATAGTGTATCTGAAACACATTATGATTTGAGTTTGTCACCAATGCAAAAAATACTCATTACAATGTGTGTAAAATATGAATAGATTTGTAATAATAAACAGTAAACCTCTCTAAACCGACAAATTTAAGAAGAAGAATTTAGGTGATTTTAAGCAGGTGACTGCTGAATGCAGTGTGAATCATGCAGAAAGCTCCTTCTGGAGTTTTTGCTTGACTTTCACCCTGCATTAGACTGTCACCTGTCTTAATACTGACATAATACTGACTGGAACAGCCGATTCAGGGGCTTTACTGTATATATTTGGAAGAGCTGGGTATCTCATGATACAGTTAAACCTCTCTAAACCGGACATTCAAGTAAGTATAAATATTGGTCTCACAGACAGATTGCAACCTAACCCATTCCCTCATATTGACAACTTTTGATGACTCTGTAAAAGCAAATGCTCTATTTATCACAATGGTTTCAAACTACAAATTTCTAAAAAAAAATCCATTTATTTAGTTATTGCACCTTTTTGGTAGGTTTATTTAAAGAGGTAGGATCTAAAAATAGCCTATGAGGTAATGGGTTAATGCAGGGTGAAAGCCATGCAGAAAGCACATATAGGAGCTTTCTGCACCACTTTCACCCTGCATTAAACAGCTACCTGCCTAAAAGTATCTAAATTCTTCTGTATTATAATTCCCGTTTAGAAGGGGTTTATTGTATAGGCATAGGAGGAGTACTAGGTACCTGCCACTGTGTCTCAGTACAGCTAGTACTAGATACCTGCTATTGTGTCTCATCTTGTGTGAAATGGCCAACATATAATGCATATTAGTCACATGCCACTGTATGGGTTGTTTGAGCTAAAGCTCAAGAGAATACAAGGTCTCCAGCCTCTGGCATTCTGGTAGAGAAACCAGTAATCTTGTTTGACCCTTTATTCATGGATATTCATGTCGGAGATAATGCTGTCATGAATATTTATTAATTGATTTTAATACCCAAGCAAACGAAGTTTGAGAGGAGTCCGTGGTACAACCTGGCATAAATCTTGTTTGATTTGCAATCAAGGCAGCTGAGTTGTGGTATTCCATCACCTTTAGTGATAGTTCTAGTTTATAATGGCATATGTGCATGGGATTTGTTGGTATTGGTAGAAAGTGTAGTCAGATGTATTATGATTTCATAAGCAGACAGAGCAGACCCTGATCAGACGGCCCATACAGCAGCTGCATTATACCCTATGCTATGACAGTCCAATGTAACCTCATCAGAGTGGGATAGCCCATCAGTATTTAACTATGCAGTCCATTCAGTATAGTATGAAAGAAAAAAATGCTAGAGGATTTTGAGTGACAAACAGTGCAGACCCTGATCTGAGGGCTCCTCTAGGAGCTCCCCTAGGAACCCTCTGATCTGGGTCTTCACTGTATGACTGCATGGGCTTCCCGGAAAGAGTCAAATTTGATTATCCAGCTTCATATAGCCATTAAGAGGTGAGATCCTGTATACAAGTAATTATGGTCTTCTATCCCCCTATCAAAGCACAATGCTTGTGTTAACTCTTTCACCACCGAACGTGATAGGTATGCATGCAATGGGCAAATCTGCGATTAGGGGATCTAATCAGGATCCAAACTGTTTGACACCCCGCTTACGTTTTAGAGAAGATTATTGACAGGTATTGCATGCAATGGGCACTAACGTAATTTTTCAAAAGCTCTGATGTCTTCCTTAAACCCACTCCCTCATACAAACGTGTTTTAACGCATTTGCAAACAGAGTAGACCCAGATCAGATGGCTCCTAGAGGAGCAGTCTGATCAGGGTCTACTCTGTTTGCTAATAGAATTTAATACATATGTTTCTTTACTTTCTAAAATGTCTACAATGTTCCACTTTCAAGAATTCTTTATAACTATTTTGTTAATGAATATTCAGTAGGTATTGAGAATTGGCCTAAATACAGAACATATAAACGCTTTTTCACGTGTTTGCAAACAGAATAGACCCAGATCAGACAGCTCCTACAGGAGCAATCTGATCAAGGTCAGCTCTGTTTGCTTTTGAAATAACATAGATATGATTCTACAGTTTCTACTATAGCCAAAACTTCCTGCATCAATATGTCAATATCAAAATTAATCTAATTAATATTCATGATGTCATCATTTCTTTCATAGATATTCATGGAGTAAAGGGTTAAAGCAGGTGGTACTGTTTGCAGCAAACTCCTCACAGTGATCTCCCTTGTCACTACGTGCCGTCTCTTCAGCGTAGCGATTAGGGGAGATAACTGCGTTGGAGGTTGTGTTTGCAGATGAAACTTGTAGAGTTAAACTGTTACTGGAGCATCTCAACCTTAACCCATTACCTCATAGACTGTTTTTAGACCCAACCTCTTTGAATAAATCTACCGAAAAAGAGCATTTACTAGAGAAAAGGAATATTTTAGAATTGTGTTGTTTTAAACCACTGTTTTAAATAGAGCATTTGCTCCTTTGGGTCTAAAAATAGCCTATTGGGGAATAGGTTAAATTCTTCTCTACTATATTTCCGTTTTAGAGGGGGTTTAGTGTACACAATAATGCATACATTTGTGTAATATACTCTTCCATCACTTACTGCTTTGTGATTAGTGTATTTGCTAATGTATATTGTTTATTTTGTTTGTCTTTGCCATATTTCATGTATATATTTGTGAATGATCAATACCAATATTTATTGCTGTTAGGTCAATAAAATTGTAACTAAGATTTAACTCTTTCGCTGCCAATGCCACATCAGTTATTACCTATCTAAACCCTTTGATGCGGCGTCTCATGAAGATCCAAAATGTTTGTTACTGAGACTACATTTTTTAAAACAAAATTGAAGAAATATAAAAAATGAACATTATAGCAGATGAGAAAGTTTGCAAACGAAACCATTTGGTAGTGAAAGAGTTAATGTGAATTTGTGATAAACTGCTCAAAGCTGCCTTGTTTAGCTTCTTGTGTCATAGTCTTTTGATGACTGAACAATGTGGGTTGTAGTTACAGGAGAACCTGTCTTAAGAAGTCATTAAAAAGAGGTATTATGGGTCTGTAAGACAGGTGGTAGCATAATGCAAATCAACAATAAAGTAGAAAGCTTCTACAATATCTTTCTGCATTACTTTTTCTCTGCATTAAGCAAGCACCTGCTTTTAAGACTCCTATGTTCTGTAACTGATTGGCCGACGCTTAAAACAGGTTTTACTGTAGTCATTTTTGTGTGGTCATTTTCATTTTCGTGTATAGAATTTGTCTTCTGCTTCAGTTGTTAAATCCTTTACCTCATGAATATCATATAAGAAATAATGATATCATGAATATTAATTACCTTATACAGTAACACCTCTCTATAACGACCACTAAATTGTGTTAATTAGTTGGTATTTAGGGCAGGTGGCTGCTTAAAGCAAGGTGAAAGTAAAACAGAACGTTCTGTTTTACTTTCACCTTGCTTTAAGCATCCACCTGCCTTTAACACAAGATACTTGATGTAATTTACTGGTCGTTATAGAGAGGTTTTGCTGTATTTTTTAATGGCATATGAAGAGATGAATGTTTGTCCATGGCATGAAATGTAAAATCAGAACTACGTATGTCATTCCATTAGGCATAATGAGTCATCTGATTTGGATCTACTCTCTTTGCAAAGATGTCAAAAGGCATATTTATGAAGTAAAGAGTTAACCCTTTCCCTGTTCTATATTTAGGTCAAATTTCAATACCTACTGAATATTCATTAACAAAATAGGTATAAAGAAATATGAAAGG
Source organism: Azorinus chamasolen (assembly GCA_963576725.1). Taxonomy (NCBI): domain Eukaryota; kingdom Metazoa; phylum Mollusca; class Bivalvia; order Cardiida; family Solecurtidae; genus Azorinus; species Azorinus chamasolen. The sequence continues at coordinate 36,370,026 of OY755246.1, read as the reverse complement.
TGGAACATTGTAGTCATTTTAAAAAGTAAAGAAACATATCTATCAAATTCTAATAGCAAACAGAGCAGACCCTGATCAGTCCATCTGATCTGGGTCTACTCTGTTTGAAAGTGCGTGAAAACATGTTTATATTAGGGAAAGGGTTAAATAAATAGAAATGGAAATAAAATACTGTTAGAATGGTAACAGATGACAAGTCGCTATCTGCAACTAGATTCGCATTTGGTTACAGCTTACATTGAGTACAGCTTAGACGCCGAGTAAACATCCCATCAAGATGCAAACTGTTTAACAGTCAGTCAATAGTTTCTCAAAAAATTGTTCTAAACAGAAGTTGTTGACATGACACGACATAACACCAGATCTAATTTTGAGCAGATTTGTTTACAGCGGGTAAGGATTAATTGAGTGTTGTGTGGGAGATCATGGTGCTTTATGCGTTACTTTTGTCCTATATTAAGCAACCACCTGCTTTTTAAGACTCCTATGTTAAATAAATGAATGGTTGCTTAAGATATGTTTTGTTGTAATCTGTTAAAAATTGTACATTGTGACCATTCCAATCTTGCCATATATTTATCATCTGGCAACAAAGTTGTCAGGGAGTGGATAGGGTTGTTATAGCATCACTGACGTACATATATTTGACCGCCTGTTTGGTTGTCCTTCCTTTGACACTTTGTGAACATATTACAGAACACACCATAACGCAAAGAATCATCAAATTATACATTTTTATTTTACATGACATTGGTTTTCAAGGTCAGAGATAAATTTTACTGGTAGCAAAACTTGTAAAAATACATTTTGAACACAATACAGAACAAAACACGACACACAGAATTGTCAATCTTGTATGTTTGTTAAACATGATGTGATGTGGCATCCTACTGATATTCAAGGTCAAAGATCCTACAGGAGCTTTCTGTATTACTTTTGACCTGCTTTAAGCTACCACCTGCCTTACAGACCCATAACTAGAACTCTTTTTATGGCTGCTTAAGACAGGTTCTAGTGAATGCAAAAAATTGAGAATACGACAGAGAACAAAGGTTATTAGTGATGCTGCTGAAAAGGATAAAAGTGTTTATATTATGAGTGTTTGTAAATTAGCAACATGTTAGATTTTGACTAATAAATCAAAATTTTCTCTTTTACACTTTTATGGAAAAAAACCCCCATGTGAATGCCTTTGGTAATTCGAAAAGAATAGATCCAGATCAGACATATTACAAGAGTTGTCTGATCAGGGTCTGCTCTGTTTGCTTATTAATGCATATCTGCTTCATTTTCCGCTATGACTAAGATGTTGTTCACAAGTCTGAATAATTTTCATAATCAGAGGTCAAGATAAGATTTGTAAATTTAACCCTTTCTCTCATATTGACACCCTTTGGATGCCTCTAAAAGTCACTTTCTGAAACCATGGTGATAAATAGAGCATTTGCTCCATAGGAGCAAAATTTATTAATACTCTATTTATCACAATGGTTTCAAAACTACACAATTCTGAAATTTTCCTTTTCTCTAGTAAATGCTCCTTTTCGGTAGATTTATTGAAAGAGGTAGGATCTAAATATAGCCCATCAGGGAATGGGTTAAACATTTTCAAGAATATCTCTTTTATTTCTCCAACAAATTCTATACTGTGACCACTCTTTAGAATCGTCTCTTCGAGACAGTATAGGGTTTGGTGGAGAAATGACGATTTTAGTATTTTGGTATGCACCTTTACCTGTAGTTCTGTTCATAATGATATATATGAATATTCATGGAGTATCATGAAATGTATAATCTTAAATGTTAAATAAGCAGTATATGTTGGGTCTAGACTAGAAAATCAAAACTTTCTCTTAACCCTTTACTCTATAAATAGCATTTTAACACCTTTGCAAACAGAGTTGACCCAGATCAGGGTCAGATCTGTTTGCTAATTGAATGATATAAATCTGCTTCTTCTGTTTCTACTATGGCTAAAAAACATAAGCCAATATGAAAATTTAGCTGAATGAATTTCATGATACAGTAAAATCTCGATTATTCGAACACTAAAATACGTATCATTATCGATCTTTAAGACAAGTGGCAGCTTAATGCATGGTGAAAGTCATGCAGAAAGCTCCTAGAGGAGCTTCTGCATGACTTTCATCATGCATTGAGCAGCCGCCTGCCTAAAAGAGTCTAAATTCTTCTATACAGAAAATACGAATAATTGACATTTTACTGTATCATTTATCTCCTATCGTAGGCGGAGCAGTATAGTTTTTGGCGTCGTCCATCCGTCTATATTTCAATAATTCAGTTAAATACTGTCAGGCGGGGATATCAGTTCAGGGAACATGTTTGTTTCTTATATGAAGTAAAGGGTTAAATGGTGAAACTTCTGATCTCATCTTTATCTATTGTAATATGGACATTCCATAGTAAGCACCAATTTATCATGTTATTGCTGGGGAATGCTCCGCTTTGCGGCGCTCTTATTATGCATTTTTGTGTACTTTATTAAAAGGGGAACATTACAATGTGTCATTATTTCTTTGCCTACATTGCAAAGTGTCGTCCTTTCTTTGCCTTTAATAAAAGGGAAACATTGCAAAGTGTCGTTATTTCTTAGTCTTTAATAAAAGGCGAATATCACAGTGTGTCGTTATTTCTTGTCTTTAACAAAAGGAAAATATTGCAAAGTGTTGTTCTTTATAATATTTGCCTTTGATAAAAAGATAGCAAATGTCGTTCTTTCTTTGTCTTTGATTAAAGGGAACATTGCAAAGTGTTGTTCTTTCTTGGTCTTTAATAAAAGGGAAATATTTCAAAGTGGCATTCAAATTCCTTCTTTAATAAAAGGCGAACATTGCAATGTGTCTTCTGTCCTTTGCCTTTAATAAAGGGGAGTATCGAAAAGTGGCGTTATTTATTTGTCTTTCCTAAAAGGGGAAAAACTTCAAAGGGTCGTTCTTTCTTTGTCTTTAAATTAAAGAACAACACTTTGAAATGTTTCCCTTTTATTGATAATAAAAGGGAAACATTTCAAAGTGTTGTTCTTTTCTTTTGTCTTTAAATAATCAAAGGGGGCACTGTAGAGTGTCGTTCTTGTTTGCCGTTTATAAAAGGGGGACGTTGCAAAGTGTCTTTCTTTCTGTTGTCTTTAACCAAAGGGGAACATTAAATAGTGTCGTTCTGTTTTGCCTTTGATAAAAGGGGAACATTGCAAAGTGTCTTTTTACTTTGTCTTTAATAAATGTGACACATTTCAAAGCGTCGTTCTTTCTTTGGTCTTTAATAAAAAGGTGACATTGAAAAGTATCGTTCTTTTTTCCCTTAATAAAAGGGGAACATTGCAAAGTGTCTTTCTTTGTCTAAAAGGGAAACATGTCAAAGTGTCGTTCTTTCTATAGTCTTTAATCAAATAGGAACTTGAAAACGCGATAAAAGGTGAACATTGCAAAGCGGTTTTCTTTTCTTTTTTGTTTAATAAATAAATAATTTCAAAGTGTCGTTCTTTCTTTTGTCTTTGATCAGAGGAACATTGCAAAGCTTTTTTCTTTGTTTTATCTTTAATAAAAGGGAAACATTTCAGTTTCATTATTTCTTTTGTCTTTAATGAAATGGGAACATTGAAAAATCATTACGTGTCGTTCTGTTTTACCCTTTAGTGAAAGGGGAACACTACTACACCGTATCGTTTTGTCATTGCCTCTGATAAAAGGAAACTTTGCAAGGTGTCATTCTCTCTTTGCATTTAATACAAGAGGAATAATGCAGTGTCGTTCACTGTTTGTATTTAATAAAGGGGGGGATTGCAAAGTGTTTTTCTTCCTTTGTCTTCAATAAACGGGGAACATTGAAGTGTTGTTCTTTTTTGTCTTTAATAAAAGGGGAACATTTAAAAGTGTCTTTCTTTTTTGCCTTAAATAAAAGGGGAACATTGCAAAGCGTTTTTTTATCTTTAATGAAAAGGAAACATTTCAAAGTTTCATTGTCTGTAATGAAATGGGAACATTGAAAAGTGTCGTTCTCTTTTACCTTTTAGTGAAGTCAAAGTGTCGTTCTTTCTTTTGTCTTTGATCAAAGAGGAACATTGCAAAGCTTTATTCTTTGTTTTATCTCTAATTAAAGGGAAACATTTCAGTTTCATTATTTCTGTTGTCTTTAATGAAATGGGAACATTGGAAAATCATTATGCGTCGTTCTGTTTTACCCTTTAGTGAAAGGGGAACACTACTACACCGTATCGGTTTTTTTCATTGCCTTTGATGAAAGGGAATATTGCAAAGTGTCGTTCTTTCTTTGCATTTAATACATGAGGAATATTGCAGTGTCGTTCACTGTTTGTATTTAATAAAGGGGGAGGGGGATTGCAAGGTGTCATTCTTTCTTTGTCTTCAATAAAAGGGGAACATTGAAAAATGTTGTTCTTTCTTTGTCTTTAATAAATGGAAATATTGCAATAACGGGTTACAGGGGGAAACAAGTCAGTCCCAACAGTAGACACGAGTTGCGTCATGCATAGCTCGAACAATTTGACCTGGACCCTCACCTATATGCAGAATACATAATAAGAGAGACGACCCTGTATAAAAAAACTCCGCCGGTAAATCGTGAAGTCTGTTCTCGCTGATATTACTGAAGAACGATAACCCGTGCATATGTAAACCATACAATCACGAGTGTGTCCATGCATAGTTGCTTACCGGGACACGTGCCGATGATAAACCCAAGCAATGCCAGTGATAAAAATAGAAATGTTACGAATTTTTATTTATGCAAATTAAGTAGGTCAGGGTCCAGGTCAAATTGTTCGAGCTATACCAGGGTAGTTTGGCCTTTTGGCGACATTAGCGTTGAAAGAGTTTGACCAGCAAATGCTTCTGTGGATACACGGCGTCTAATCGAGGCATATCTGAATGAGTTCCGTGAGTAAAGTCAAATGCAATCAGTGTAGATTCAGATCAGCTGTCGCATCAGGCACAGCGTCTGGTTTGTGTCTTCACTGTTGGGCAGAATATATGCTGCAGTACTGTGATTGTCGAATAATGTAGACCCTGGTCAGACATCTCGTCACTAACGCAACGACTGGTTTGCGTCCACACTGCTTGCAAAACCGACTCAAATGCTTTGCCAGACAATAGAAATGATGGAGTCAGAGTCATGTGACAAGTATTTTCATCATTGCATCAACTTTAATAATCATAAGTTATTTATCAAACATCATACAGTACAAGCCTCGCGGACTTTTTGTTTTCCGCGGCCCATCGCAATTTTATCCAACGCGGACACGGGTATTTTTGTCCGCGCTGATATGCGGTCTTCCGCAATCGAGCGCGGGTTGTGATGGGTCCGCGCTGGTCCCTCCACAGGGGCACTCGTCGCCGGGCGCGATCGTTATCACCGCAGGTCGCGGTGGTATCATCGTGGACCACTGTGTACCACTGCGGATCGCGCTGGACCTTACCTGGATTGATATTTATATCCTTTTCATCCTTTTATATCCATTTTCACGGCTTATCTTTCTCTTTACAAGTACATACAAATATATACATCCACATTTTGCAAAATTGATATGAAATGTATGAAATAAAACACTCGAGAAATGGTTCGTTTAGACTAATTCCAAACCGAAACTGTTCTGCATTCGGCAAACACAAATTAATTCATCCATTATTTTTGGCGCGTTTGATTGTACTGGAATATAACCTGTCCGTGAATTGTCTGATTCGTTTCTGCATAATATGGGTGCGATATTCTAGTATGCTTTCTATTTCAATTATTTGTTGTTCAATACGTAAGATGTTTTATATAGAAACACGGAACACCCGTTAAACACAAAACACACACACAATAAGTTACTAGGTTGTATAACTTGTATCAGGTTTGCATACGTTTGTGCACATTGTTAATGAATTCATCTTCATTTCGACTCTATGTTTTAGGTTCCAATTCTAATTCCCAATCGATTTTGTTTTCAGTTTCACATCAGTGTAAATTTTAATTATCAGAAATCTACTGGAAACGACCAACAAAACCTATTGATTCTGTTATGAGAATAGTCCTGACTGGTCTTCTTATGATTTCTGTATAGATCTACATGTATATAAATATTGTTCTGGCAGACGAAAGAATTGAGGGATTTTATTTACTAATACATCTAATATCAATTCAGCCAGGTGAGTTGTAAAGTTAGAAGTTTTCTCCATTATTTAGTCTTGGTTCGGCAGCTTAAATGTACGTTTTAACCAGTTTCAATAACCATTCGAATAATACTTGTATGGTTGTTTTATTACCCTTGTGCTTAATATTTTACTGTGTACAAATGTACCTGTGTACATGTTTTGTCTTTCTGCTTGATGTACATGTACTGCATGTTTAGATTCTGCTCAATCGATTCACTGCCATGATGTACCTGCATCCTATGGATTAAAAAAGATAATCCATTTTTTTTCTAAAAACGTAGATATAGATGTAAACCAGTTTTTGGTTCTGGTTTGATAATGAGATATTGGACGTCTGGTCTAGATCTAAAGTGTTGTTAATGTCTTGGCAACCGAATTCTGGGAGTGAAGGGGCATACGAATTAAATTAATCAATGTTATTAAAGAAGCGTATACAGTATGTACATGGTTTATCAAACCACTGACCTCGTACACCCACATTCTTTCGTTAAACGGATATGTCTAAACCAACGTGTCGCCTGCTTAAATTCCATGACCTATTCCTTATTTAGAAATAGATCACAATTTCCCCATTGTAAGTTGTATTTACTATTAAAGCCTTCCATGTCAAACTTGAAAACTCTAATGTTTGCAAACAGTTTGGATCCTGATCAGACGCCGCGTCTGATAAGGATCCAAACCATTTGACACTTATATTAAAGTTTCTTAAGACCCATTCCTCCATACATGTAGGCTCAATTTGGATCCAACCTCTTTGAATAAATCTACCGAAAAGGAGCATTAAGTAGATAAAATTATTGTTTTTAGAATTTTGTAATTTGAAACCATTGTGTTAAATAGAGCATATACTCCTATACGTGTAGGAGCAAATGCTCTTTTTATCACATTGGTTTCAACAGGTGACTTTTACAGAGGCGTAGAAAGGAGTATTTATGGAGGAAAGGGTTAAGTAAAAAACTATCATAATTTTTTTATAAAGAAAAGTAGATGAAACATGTAAGCAGACAATGATTTGACATTGACTATTTTAGTGGATTATTACGTCATAATGACAGTGAAGGGGTTTATAGCATACAGTACAGATTACAGCAAACACCTCCTTTCAACAACACTTTAAATGAATCCCCAAAACTTACAGTGGAACCTCTCTACATCGATACATGTACAAATAAAATGTCTGTTTTAAGACAGGTGGCAGATTAATGCAGGATAAAAGTACTTTTGTCCTGCATTAAGCGGTCACTTGTATTCAAAAGATCCCAGGTATTCCTTACTGGGTTGTCTCTTGAGAGAGAGTTGCCATGAAACTCCGATGAGCAACAACCTCTCTACAACGACAATACAGAAGTTTATATCTCCCAGAGTGTTGCTTTGCAGAGGTTATACTGTAGTTATCATTTATTAATAAATACGTACAGCAAAATATATATCTCATACATGTACGCCAACTTTCTTTTTAAAAGCATATTTCTTAATTTAAATGCCAATTTCTAGTTTTAAAGTAAGCCGGTGGTCTAATATTCGATGCGTTAAAAATGTAACTGCCCCTGATAATAACAAAATTACTGCAAAACCTTATAAAACGAACCCTGTGACCATACCGAGAAAATGACCTGATTAGAGAGGTTCTCAAACCGGTATAGCGAAGTAAAATAACAATTCAAAACAGTTGAATTGGCTGTCATTTAAAAAAGGTGGTAACTAAACACAGGATACATGTAGCTCCAATATCGGTTTAGAAAGATTATCGGTTAAGGGGCGGCGATTGTAAACAACCATTCTTAAAAATGTTGATTTGACGATCGTTTAAAACAGATGACAGCTAATTGCACATTGAAGTAATTTAGAAAGCTCCTTACTCTTTCTGCATTACCGATTTCCTGTGTAATCAACCGTCCGTTTTTAGAACAATGTAGGTATTTTCTTTTTTATCCTTTGCGAGCAAGTAGAGCAAGTAAAATAAAATAAAATTTGAAGGGGACAAATGTCAGCCCTATCCTCCCATGCCCAAATAGGAGAACAAATGTCCTAGAGAGAAAATGTCCGTATACCGAAGGGTAGATACAATGTACAACAAGAAGCTGGAATGAATCGGCCTTCAGGAACGCCCTATACATAACTAGCTGAACTTTGGAAAAAAAGATCCCATGATCTGACCTTTCTTTGAAGTGGAAGACATTCTTATTTATGTGTTGGACATGCCTCATATGTCGAATAGGGGTACACTCAAAAACCCTTTACTACAAAAGCTCCTCATCTAAAAGCCCCTCACTACAGAAGCCCCTCGATCAAAAGCCCCTCACTAAAATGGCCAAGGCTTACAAAAGTCCCCCACTATTTTTGTTAATTAATCATTATACTCCAAATATTTGGACAAAGTGGACCAAAATCAAAATTACAGCTATCTGGATCTACCCTGTTTGCTGAATGACCAGTTTATAAAGATTCATTAAGTAAGGTAATTAGCACACTCTATACTTATAAAAGTAAACATTGTAGATCACAAGGAGGAGATTCCTTATATTTATTTCAAACAGGGTAGACCCAAATCAAATCTAAAGCTATATGATCTAGTTCAACCATGTTAGCTTTGTGACAGGTAATATAGATCCAATAGCTATGGATGATGTAATATTAGCCATATTATTTATAAATTATTATAATATTACCCCAATTAACTTAAACACAAACTTTTTCCATTTTCTAATTCCTTAACTTTCTTAAATTTCAAACAGAGTAGACCAAAATCAAAATACTGAGCAATCTGATCTGGATCTACCCTGTTTGCTCAATGACAAGCTTATAAAGATTCGTTAAGTAAGGTAATTAGAACACTCCTTTTAAAAGTACACTTAACATAAGAAAAAATGATTAATAAACACGATTTAGCACTGCTGGCAGCAGACACCTAATTTGCTTTAAAATCAATTTCCCAACCCTTCTCTTCTTATATAAACGGCTTCACGCGCGTTTGCAAATAGAGTAGATCCAGATCGGACAGTTCCTGTAAGAGCTGTCTGATCAGGTTCTGCTCTGTTTGCTTGCGAAAGTTTGTTGATCTAATCCTAATTGATCTGTCAGAGCTAATGATCGATCTATTTGAAAAGTTAACATTGTGAAAAAAGCCTTTAGATCTTCTTCATGAATATTCTTGTAAGAAATAATGATTTAATTGGAGAGTTAATGATATGTGAGCACATGCTATGGCAGTAATTGTATAACCAGACCTACCGGTATATTATTTCTTAAGCAAATCGACAAGAACCTGATCAGAAACTCTCTGATCTTGATCTACTCTGTTTGTAAATTTGTTTCAATACGTTTGATCTGGGTCTACTATGTTTGCATTGGCATAAACAGGCACATGGAATGAAGGGTTTATATTCGTGAAGTGATTTACTGACACATATTTTTTCATAAGGGAAATAGTTTATCATAAATATGATCCTTTTGCAATTTTTGAACATGGACAATTTTGACCATAAATCCATAGGAAAAAAGTCATTCTGGATTACTGTAATTTACGGAATTGTTCATTGGATGCGTTTTATAATTATAGTTTTACTGATTATTACCTACATTTTGCTCAAAACTAACTTTGAGGCACCATGACCGCAATGATTGATTCTTTTGACAAGTTACCACAGCTACATAAAGGAATGCAACAATACGTAATATACAGGAAGCGGGTTTTATGGCCTTGCAATAATCATTGTCCCCTGTTCGGTATTTGACAAAAGGCCACTATGATAACTGACATCTGGAGACTGACCCTGCATGGGGCATTTCGTGTGTAATATGGCTTAGTACAATATGGCCTAAGGCCATTTAACACATTCATTCATACATGCATAGAGAAATTCTACTGGCTATGTTTACTGTTGTTTCCATATACATGTAATACAAACCATAATTAAATTGCACATACGAGTATACTGTAAAATTATGATAAAGAAAAATGTAGTAACAGTTTTAATGTGTTGACAATATTTTTTTATAGACATTTTTATTTGTAGTGGGTCCAGTCATTTAAACATAATTCACAAGCTTCAGAAACATGAATATATTAAAAAAAATTAGTCATTCTTCAAGACTGACAACCATTTATTATCAAGATCCACCTTTTCTCATTTTCCCAACAAAATACATATTTTGGTAGTTCAACCTTTACTCGATTTCCCGAAAGTAATGCATCATTTTTGGTATTGCAAATATTAAAGTAAAATAAATAAATAAATAATATTCTATTTTTCTGCATTTTGGTGGAATTTCTTTGTTTTTCTAAAGTACGTACATTTATACATAGACTAATGATAGTACTATGTTACTTAACGAGAACGTCCCATTTCATCTGAACCCACTTTGCCTAAATATGAAATCCATCTAAAGTTGTCTGGTTCTGTCTAAAAGTTGTTTGGACCCAACTCATGGGCGGGACCCAAATGGTCCCTCTGATCTGAATCTACACTATTTGCTAATGGTCTTGGTTCTAACCTCATCCTCTTTTTAAATAATAGTTTATGAATAGTGTTAATTCACTGACAGGTAAAGTAAGTTTTAACCATTCGCTTGCTATTCACGTCAATATACCTGTAAATAGTGAAAACCTGCAGGAGTTGTCTCGAATCACCGCTGTCTCATCAGGGTCTGCACTATTTACAAGTTGATTTACAGCAGTGATTGCACAGTCAAGTACACAGCGAAACTATATGTAATTATACAACAGGGCATGGGTAAAATTCAAGAGAAGGTTTAAGATTAACAAATTAAAAAGTATGTGTTTAATTTTAAGTATCGTTGTATTCCACACCTAAAATAAACATCACACCCCATAAATAGTTTCCCCTACTCGATAAACTAAGTGTCACTTTCTATGGCTAATCCATGGACGTAATGTCTGGAAAAGTGTGAAAATAATTTGGGTATTTATAGAAACTTAGTAGTCGGATTTGATCTAATTTTGTAAGCAAACAGAACAGACCCTAATTAAACGGTTCCTGTAGGCTCTGATCTGGATCTACTCTGTTTGCAGAGGCGTTAATTTAAAGGAAAATGTTAAGTTTCTGTGTACATTCCTCCCTCTCAATGGGATCCCTGACAGGCGAGCATCACAAGTGACGTCACGCAAGGGATATAATCATGTATCGATTTTCAAAATACACGGTTCGCGGTACAATAAAAACTCGATTTAAATCAAAACTATATAAACACGGTAAGAATTTTCTAAAGCTTAGTGTTTAACTAACTGTACACTATCAGAATTTGACGAAACCCCGATCTGTTTACCTGACCTTTAAATGATAAGACTCAGATCAGATTTCTTAAATAAAAGCTGTTTGACCAGGAGTCTGCTCTGTTTGCTTATCCCTTTACCATATATAAACAATGTCCATGCCTTTGCAAACAGAGTAGACCAAGATCTGAAGGTGCCTATTGGAGTCGTATGATCGGGACCAGCTCTGTTTACTTGTGAAATTATATAAGATCTGACTCTACATTTTCTACAAGTACCAAGAAAAGTCATGGACCGCGTACATACACCATTATAAAAATCAACTTATAAATAGCATGATGTCATCTTTTCCGACATAAATATTAAACAGGGAAATGGTTGAAACCCACCGACAACCAAACTTTAGGTTACACTTCAGCTAGAGATCCGCACGTCTGACATGACCCGGCAACAGAAGTAAAAATTCTGAGAGCATCGACGCTTTTCACGTGCTTGCAAACAGAGTAGACACGGATACGATGGCTCTTATAAAAACCGTCTGATCAGGGTATTCTCTGTTTGCTTATGAATTTATGTTGAATCTAACTCTATAGTTTTGTTCCAATACCAAATAAGCCTCAGTACATAAGCTATTTTAAAAATAAATTTAATAAATATTCATGATATCGGTATTTCGGTTTACGGACATTTGCCTCCCGGACACTTGCCCCCGGACCTTTGCCCCCTATTTGGGGCCTTAAAAAAGGATAAAATATAATTTTGAAAAAAGGGTGGCATTTTTTCCAGTGGCATATATTCCAATGGCATTTTTCCAAATCAGGGTAGCATTTTTTCCAGTGGCATTTTTTCCGGTGGCATTTTTTTTCCAGTGGCATTTTTCCGTACACCGCATTAAGCAGTCACTTGCCTTTGAAAATGATACACTAACACTAATTCGATGTTTTTACGCGGAAACAAAATTTAGTCGATTTTTATTTTAAAAGAAGACAGAAGGAAACCCGGTAAGAAAACAAAAAAACATTTTTAAAAGCATATTCTTTCAGCATAATAAATGTAGGTAACTTGGACATTCTCTATAGGACCCTGAAAGTTTAAAAAGATAAAAAAAAATGCAGATCAACCCTTAGCCCGCCGAGCGTGGCTTCCTTAATATTTACAAACAGTTTGTATACTGAACAGATGATGAGTTCCCCAGAGTGTTACTAGGGTCAAATATGTCTGACTCTCATTTTTCTGTTTGTTTTCAACGAACTAAAGCAATGCTTATTTCATTTATTTTGCAGACTACATTTTTTAAGCGGACGATAATTCAGTATAATGGGGGTCAAATGTTTTGGTCATACATTAAAACAATGATCGCTTTGCGTGCTCTACAATGTACGGAAACTACCTTGGTGTTTCAGCGCAGGGGGGTCATTGATTTATGGTCATCATTGTGTTAATTATTTGGTCATCAATAAAGTTCCGACAACTTTAAAGAAAGACTATCGGGTATTTCCGCTCTTTTGCTACTATCAAGATGTCACAGCTCATTGGTTCAGTATCTTTAAGACCCACCCATTGAAAAGACATAATCCAATCAACTGTCACCTATAGGCGTGTCAATCACCAATAATTGATATTGCTCTTCATAATTGATGAGCGGCCATCTATATTTCCCACAATATTAAATATAGAATGAATGGGTATTATGTATTCAAAATTTCTTCATATTGTACTTTAACCCTTTCCCTCATATGAACGTGTTTTCACGCAATTGCAAACAGAGAAGGGCCTTCTCTGACCTCTTAGAGGAGCCGTCTGATCAGGGTCTACTCTGTTTGCTAATAGAATTTGATAGATATATTTCTTTGCTTTGTTAAATAGCTGCAATGTCCCCCTTCCATATTTCATTTATAACTATTTTTGTCCATGAATATTCAGTAAGTATTGAAATTTTGAATAAACATAGTACAGGGAAATGTTAAATAAAACAATCTCTATAAGCTTGAAATAATAATTGATGTCTGTGAGGGTTTGACGTTAGGTTTAAAACCAGTCAATGTTATTTTACATGTAAGTATTATTTTAAGAAATTGTTAATACAAGATATCCATCCATGCTATCAGATCGGACAAGGCCTTATAGACCAGTTATATTGAATTTGTCTGTTGTTGTCGTGGAGACATAGCATGCTACGAGCACCTGTGAATCAATACAGGGGGCACTGTATTAAAATGAAATATTTATCATGTTTTAGACTTTGTTATTGTCTGATACATAATTAATAAGCCCATAATATATTTCCTCACCGTCCCTGTCCCTCTCTCTGTGTACAATTGTTGTTGTTCCTAAGAAGTCCTCTCCCCCAAATAAACATTTACAATGATATGCAATCACAAGGCCAGAAGGGACGTCAAAATCTCTCTCTCTCCGTCTCTCCCTCTCTCTCCGTCTCTCTCCCCGTCTCTCTCTCTCTCTCTCTCTCTCTCTTCTCTCTCCATATGGTTCCTTTCGTATTTAAACCCGTTATAACGGCCACCTCGTTATACCAGCACAATGTCTGGGAACAAACACCTCAGTTGTAACAAGGGTTCACTGTAGTTAGCCAGTCTGGCATTATCTCTTTCCATACTGCTGATGACTTTGTGCAAATTGTCCAGTTTAAATCTGCATGACAAGCCCCGTCATATGATAAGGGGTATCTTCGGCTTCCACACCCAAGAAGAATTCATGACTAAGAACTGCATTTGGACATATTCAGTATTCTTCAATTCTAAATTACATGTAATTAGAATAAAGTGTTCTTTTGTGGGGATACTTTCTGTTCATATTTTACATTAATTATACAGTAAAACGTCGACAGATCGAACACTGCAATAAATATCATTATATTTATGTAAGGCAGGTGGTACCTTAATATAGAGTGCAAATCATGTAGAAAGCTCCTATATAAGCTTTCTGCATGGCTTTCAACCTGCATTAAGCAGTCACTTGTCTAAAAAGGCATCAATGCATTATTAATAAAATTTCAAAATACATGTATCGAGTTTTACTGTAGTTTTTAAAACAGATTTAAGTGCTGCGTGCCTCTCTCTCTCTCTCTCTCTCTCTCTCTCTCTCTCTCTCTCTCTCTTTCTCTCTCCCCTCTCTCTGTCCGTCTCTTCCACCTCTTACTCTCCCTCTCTGTCTGTCTGTCTGTGGCTGTCCCTATCTATCTGTCTCTCTGTGTGTCTCTCTTTCTGTCTCTGTCTCTCTGTGTGTGTGTCTCTCTCCCCCAACCCCTCTCTCTCTCTCTCTCTCTCTCTCTCTCTCTCTCTCTCTCTCTCTCTCTTCCCGCAGATATGAATGGATTACGTATGACTATCTATCATTTCAACTTTTATATTGGTAATGGAGTAATAATTTCCCCAGGACGAATGGCAATTTATGCTTGACAGATCCTATAAGAAACCAATGCACACCCTGATCATACAGCCTCTAAGAGCTGTTTGATCTGGGTCTGCACTGTTTTTAAATTGCGTCAATATATGCTACTAGCATGAAAAGGGTTAATATGACTTAAATGAATAACATTACGATCGCAGCTTTGAACTCATCTGAAAGACAACGACATACCAATATTTGGCTATCTGTTATTTCAGGTGGCTCTTTTATACAGAGTAATGATTTATGCAGGCGACTGCTTTGCGCCGTTTCAAAATAAATTATAATACAATAAGCTACAATAGTTTTCATCTTAATTCTGATATCAACTTAAATCTTGTAGCTGCACTACATGGTCGGTCAAACAAGAATAGCTGTAACAGTATAGATTATTAGTGTAGATGCGGTGTATTAGTGTATTAGTGTAGATGCGTTTCGAACTTTATAATTATTTAATCAACTGTTTGCATCTCTTCGTCGAATGATACCCAGTTCAACCCTTTACTCCATAGGTACTCATTATAGTGCGTTAATCCATTCCTCCACTCAAAAATAGTTCCACTTGATACATTCATGAATATGCGCCATAAGAAATATTTCTATATCACAGTAGACGGTAGCTTAAAGCAGGCTGAGAAAAACGCAAAATGGTCCCATTCAGCCTGTTTTAATCAAACATCTGACTTCAATACTGAACACAAACTATAGAGTAAAGTGTTAAGGTTTCAAAAAAAAGTATTTCAACAAATAATGGTTGGATACAACTCTCCACCCCTTTACCCTTTCCCTCATATAAACCTGTTTTCACGCATTTGTCAAGAGAATAGACCTAGATCAGACCGCTCCTAGAGGAACCGTCTGATCAGGGTCTACTCACTTTGCTAATAGAATTTTATAGATCTGTTTATTTGCTTTCCTAAAATGTCTACAATGCTCCACCTTCCATAATTCATTATAACTATTTTGTCCATGAATATTCAGTAGGTACATTTGTATTGAAACTTGGAACAAATATAGAACAGGGAAAGGGTTAATACGCGCGTGGGGTCGAAACAAATATGACTGAGTGCTCCTGATATCTATAATCTCTGCGCTACGCATTTTCTGAAAATCAGATTGTGAAAACAATTGCTGCTGATATTTTGTATCTATTTCTTTTTTCTCGAGCATTTACAGTCTGGTAATCGTTAAAATCTTGACTATAAATTGTAGTTTTAGCAGAAAGAAACCGCTTCAGTCTCGGGTTTTGGGTGAAGGCTATCTATATACGTATGCTATCTAATTTCATTTTGAATTCTAGATCTGACAGTATATTCAATATGCGTTTCTTCAGTTGAAAAAAAATGCACATGTGTATTTATATATACATGTAAGCTTTTGTATATATCTTATCTAAATAATTTATACCTAAATCGATTAAACGACTGCCAGTCATAAAGGTAGTGTCCGCGGTGATGCCCCGCAATCCACGCTGATATCAGCACGGACAGCGATGGCTCGGCGGCGGTAATATCCCGTAGGGTAAATTTCGGTCCGCGGTGGACACAGAATTTGTCCGCGGTGATCCATAAAAATTGTCCGTGCTGGAAACCCGCTCTCAATTTATTTTGTCCGCGCTGGTAAAACGGAAAACAAAAAGTCCGCGGGGCCTGTACTGTATAACATATAACGTGAGTATGCATCTCCATGTAACCAATGTATTAGTAACAGTATAGCTGTTGGAAGTGTTGGCGGACAGGTATGCATACAACATATCGGCCAATAAATACTACAGTTGAACTTCGATAACTCGAACTTGAAGGGACCATACAAATTGGTTCGAGATAGCAGAAGTTCGAGTCATCCGATATCTAATCTGAACAATTCTCAAGGTCACAGCTTAATACAGGTCTAAAGTAATGCCAAAAGCTCCTGTCGGAGCTTTCAGCATTACTTTAGACCTGTATTAAGCTGTCACATGTGTGTCCAGATACCTGTAGCATACATTTTAGAACAATTATGTATTGTAAGTTTTGGAAGGACTGAACTTTTTGTTCGAGTTATCCCGAAGTTCGAGTTATCGGAGTTCGAGATATCGAAGTTCAACTGTAGTTTGTAAGAATGACTTGTAAAAATATATGATGCACATTGTACCAACATATTGCTATACATGTACTGGCAAGATTGTCTAATCTTATCTATGTTCAAAAACCTTTATGTTCAACGATGATCAATCTTATCTATGATAAACCACCTCTTTGTTAAAAAACCCTCTATGTTAAAAACCCTCTATGTTAAAACACCTTAATGTTCGACTATGTACAAAATACTTTATGTTCAAACATCTAAATATTTGAGTATGTTCAAACACCTCTCAAACAAACATGTTCAAACAGTTCTATGTTCAAGCAACTCTATGTTCAAGCTCTTCTATAGTATGCCGGTCATTAAATATAATACATCTAAAACATCATAATATGCAAAACAGTACGCAATGCAAAAGACCCCCGAGGTTATAAAACATTCTCTTTGAGTCTGTGTTCAGTTTCAAAAACAGTTGAAATTGGACATCTCGAACTCGGATAACGTGAACTTTTAGATAACTCGAAGTAAAAGTTCGGTTCTTTTAATTCTTTAAATTTACAATACAGAATTGTTCTAAATTGTATCTCTGCGCATATCTAGGGACACATGTTTCAGCTTAACCCTTCGCTTGCTATTCATGTCAATATATCTACCTGTAAATAGTGAAGACCCAGATGAGACAGCTCCTGCAGGGGCTGTCTCATCAGGGTCTGCACTATTTACAAGTTGATTGTGCAACCAGTGCACTCCACAGCAGTGATTGAACAGCGAAATACTATATAATCATGCATCAGGGCATGGGTAAAGAAGGAGAAATGTATTTTAAAATTCAACAATAGAAGGGTTAATGCAGGTCGAAAGTAATGCATAAACCTCCTTTAGGAGCATTCAGCATTACTTTAGACCTACATTAACCTTTGAACTTGGGAAGTTGTTCAGATTAGAACTCGGATAACTCAAACCTCCGTTATCTCGACGTAATTTGTTTGGTCCCTTGAAGTTCGAGATATAGAAGTTTAACTTACCTGATTGGTCATATTTTAAGCGAAACTCAAAGACTGGCCAATAAGATATTTAAGAATGAAGTCAGACTCAATTTAGAAGTTTTATAACAGCAGAAACATGAATTAGCTTGACAGAGCTCCAGAATGGTATACAGTGCTCCCTCCCTACAACGACCCTCTCAAAAACAATTCCCTCCTTACAACAACGCATGTCACTGTTTCCGAAACAACAAGGCTCCAGAAACAAATGTTTTCCATCGTATTTTAGTTATGCCTCCACCAAACCCTATGTTGTGACCACTCTTTAGAATCGTCACTTTGTGACGATTCTAAAGAGTGCTCACAACATAAGGTTTGATGGATGAATAACGATTTTAGTCCTCGAAATACACCTTATCTGGGGATCTGCAAACAAGCTTATTATGTTTGATTTTCCCTCCCTATAACAACTCCCTCTGAACAACACATACAATCTTCGTATCCCAAAGGGTGTCGTTGTAGAGAGGGAGCACTGTACAGAAAATCTCCAATACTATTTTACATGTAAAACAGGAAGTAATATGACTGGGTGTAGTAAATTCACTATTACTCATCTAGAACATGGAAATAACAATTAGCTTGGAACACAACACGAATTGCATGCATAATTCAGAAATATTCCTATTAAATGATTACAATATAAAAACCAATTAATACTGCACCTACAAATGTCCCCAAAACATACCATCACATGTATATATAAAATTGCAACAAATGCTTACCACAAGGTATTTAATACCATAATAAACTAGAATTGTTTTTGATACAAAAACTTAGTCTCCCCCCAGCCAAATTTTTCCAAAGTCCCATAATCTGCAGAAATTCATTGAACTGGAAAAGAAATAAACTATGCACAACTTGGCATGGTGCTGATCAATCCTATGAAGTTTCATGAAAATCCGATAAAAGATTTTTGGGGAAACCCCACGGACAAAGTTTTTCATGTTAAAAGTTCAAAGTCCGATAACTCTGCAGAAAAAGGAGGCAATAACTCCAATATTATTGAAGCCAGAGTTATGATACATGATACTTGTGCATAACACTTTCTTCCATCATGCTGTTTCCATACATGAAATGTCATTCAATGTCATTCATTTGGACAAAAATGCAACAAAGGGCAATAACTCCAAAAGCATTGAAGCCAGAGTTATGGCCCTTGTACATGACACTTCCTCTCATCATGCTCTGTCAATGTATGAAGTTTCAATTAAATGGCATTGGCAATGTTGGAGTTATCGTCTGGACAAGAACGTGTGAATAATTGACCTTGAATTGTGACCATGACCGTGGATTGTGACCTTGACCTTTGACCCACGTGCCTGAATCCTGCTGCCTGCACATCGGCTTGTTAAGGAAAACATTTGTGCCACAGCATTTTGGAATCCTTCCACGGGTTATACAGATGTGGAGCAGACATGAAACGTAAGGCTACAACATTTGACCTTGAATTGTGACCTTGACCTTTGAAGAATGTGCCTGAATCCTGCAGTCTGCACATCGCCTTGTTATGAAAACATTTGCACCACAGCATTTTGAAATCCTTCCAAGGGTTTCAGAGATATAGAGCGGACACGAAGGGTGTAGCTAAAACATTTGACCTTAAATTGTGACCTTGACCTTTGACCAACGTGTCTGAATCGATCGCTCTGCATATCGCCTTGTTGAGTCGAACATTTGTGTCAAAGCATTTTGAAATCCTTCCGTATTTGTTTCAGATATGGAGCGGACACGAGGGTGACAGACAGACAGACGGATGGACAGACAGACAGACGGACGGACAGCTCGACCAAAAAAAAAATGTCTCCCCATTATAAATGGGGCAGACATAAATATACGCACATATTCTGACACGACTCTGAACCTACGGCATATAAACAAAGAATACTGAGAAGCGTGCTTTAATCCGTGATAATGAACTGCACGCGCGGCATTTCGATCGGCTGTTCCATTTTCCCCACACGCGAAAGTTATGAATAAAATTCAACCGCACAGAGTCAAATGTAAACTCAAATTTCTAAATCTGTAAACACGATGGCTCTAGCATAAAGGTGTGCAGACATGATGTAAATGGTACAGTTGTTCGCTTCAATTTGAAATATGAAGCATTTTGACTTGGAATTGTTGTTTTCTATTAAGAGTTGCCCTTTAACTCGTATATAACATCATGTAGAGTAACATTACAGCAAAAATGGTGTAACAATGATATGACACACGTTTGCATATTACGAGCAGCTAAAGCGAAGACCTCCTTTGGAGATCGCCCTTCAGACAAATTTTAACAATAACAGCACCATAACAGGTCCAACTTGAACTATCACTAAAAATGATGGAATACCCCCACTCTTAAATCAAACATGTTGGTGCCATGACCAGGATTTGTGTCACGGACAGACAGACAAACAGACAGACAGACCAACCGACCGACCAACACACTGGCTCCTGTATAACCCCTTTCAAACTTCGTTTGCGGGTGTGTAATAAACAAATACAATTGAACTTCGATATCTCGAATTCGGATGACTTGAGCTTCGCGACAACTCGAAATAACAGTTCGGTCCTTCCGAACTTAACAATTCAGAATTGTTCTAAAATGTAGTAGCACTATGCAACTATGCATATCTAAAAATACTTGTGTCATCTTAATGCAGGTCTTGAGAAAATTTCAGCATTACTTTAGACCTGAATTAAGTTGTGGCATTGTCCACATTAGAAATCGGATGACTCGAACGTCTGCGATCTCGAAGTAATTTGTATGATCCCTGGAAGTTCGAGATATCGAAGTTCAGCTGTAAGTACAAACATTTTATACCGTAGACTCTAATTGTCATTGTATCAGCTACATATATTATATAGTGCAAATACATAGGCTGTAAAATATGTAGCTGTCAACACAGTCTGCAAAATATTTGTGTTCCAGTTACACCGAAAGCTGCTGCGTGAGCCAGAATACATTTCTACTGTTACTTCCCGACTGAAGCGCCTGCCATCGGACGACCTGAAACAACAGGATTACAGAGGTCCAGATAAGATGCGTAAACTAAAACATTTTCAAGAATAACTTCTTTATTTTTCCATCAAACCCTATGTTGTGACTATTCTTTAGAATCGTCTCGAAGAGACGACTCACCAAATCCTATATTGTGACCACTCTTTAGAATCTTCTCTTGACCACTCCGAGACGATTCTAAAGAGTGGTCACAACATAGGGTTTGGTGGAGAAATGACGATGCTAGTGTTTAAGTACGTAAGTTTATTTGTTGCTCCTGGATTGCATTGGTTGTCCACTAATAAATATTCACAATGTACTTATATTTTATACATGAATATTCATTAAGGTGAAGGGTCACTCGGCGTCTCAAAGCTGTTTGACAATTGGTCAACCATTTCTTAACCCTTCGCTTGCTATTCACGTCAATATACCTACCTGTAAATAGTGAAGACCCAGATGAGACATCTCCTACAGGAGCTGCCTCATTAGGGTCTGCACTATTTACAAGTTGATTGTGCAACCAGTGCACTCCACAGCAGTGATTGCACAGCAAAATACTTGTACACAGTAAAGATATATGTAGTTATACAACAGGGCATGGGTAAAGAAAGAGAAATGTATTTTAAAATTCAGCAAGAGAAGGGTTAATAGTTTGGTCGAATCGGACGTAGTTAAAATTATACGAGATCTGAATTTGGACAGATACTTTTGTCATTACGGGATAAGATTTAGTAGCCTAATGCACATTTTGATCTCGATCGATGAACCAATTATAGTGAGACTAATAAGTGACATGGGTAACTCTGGGTGACAGTACAATGTCACCCTTATGTGGTCATAGAACAGAGCATCATCCTACACGTGATATTTTAGAATACATGTATTCCCCAATCCCCATGTGCCTAAAGGGTACTCAGACCTCCAAATAAGATGGGTAAATTAAAACATTTTCAAGAATAACTTCTTTATTTCCCCCCAACAAACCCTAAGTTGTGACCACTCTTTAGAAATGCCCCGATTGGTCACAACATAGGGTTTGGTGGGAAAATGACACGATTTTAGTATTTGAGTACGCATCTCTATTTGCTCTGGGTACTTTGTTTAGGTGAGTTTAACTGAGGTGTAACACTGTTCCTACCGTGTGCGTATCTTTAATGGTTGTTTCAATTGCAAATCTTTTGAGACAGGCCTCCATGTGTTATGTTGTTCATCAAAATATTCCACAGTGAGACCTGGAAATTCTGTTCGAAACCAAACGTTACCATTGTCGACACTGAAAAGAAATATTTTTCATACAGTTATTTATCACATAATTTGCCATGCGGGAGTTCCGAAACAGAGTGCCGTAAATCGCCGAAAAGCACAAGTGCATTTTTTTATGCAAATGAGCAATGGAATTCGGCTGTACTACGCTGTAAACAATGGCCGAAACAGCCGTTAGATATAGTCTATTTCTCTTTCTATGGCAATTTTTAAGGAATATATGATGAAATGTGAAGGAAAGAATTTCACATTCGTGTCCATTACAAATTGTTTTCATGAAACTCGTTTACTAGATCTTTAATGAATATGACAATCGCCAAAGCTGGCACATTTTCATACAGTTATTTATCACATAATTTGCCGTGTGGGAGTGCCGAAACAGAGTGCCACAGTTGCCTCAACTCCCAAACTATCGAAGTTAAGTATCGCGATGTCCTAGACCCAGCACAACCGATATACATGTACAATAAAACCTCTCTGTAACGGCCACTAAATTGTGTTAATTAGTTGGTATTTAGGGCAGGTGGCTGCTTAACCCTTTCCCTCATATAAACGTGTTTTCACGCATTTGCAAACAGAGTAGACCCAGATCAGACGGCTCCTAGAGGAGCCGTCTGATCAGGGTCTTCTGTTTGCTTGTAGAATTTGAAAGAACTGTGCCTTTACTTTCTAAAATAGTTACATTTATCCACCTGCCAGATTTTATTATAATTCTATTTCCATGAATATTCAGTAGGTATCGAAATTTGGAATAAACATAGAACAGGGAAAGGGTTAAAGCAAGGTGAGGGTAAAACAACGCTCCTATAGGAGCGTTCTGTTTTACTTTCACCATGATTTAGGCAGCCACATGCCTTTAACACGAAATACATGATGTAATTAAGTGGTCGTTATATAGAGAGGTTTTACTGTACATGTATACATACGTTTTGTGACGTTATGTCTCATCATGAGTTTTATTTTAGGTTTAACGGCGCAGCTAATAGATTGTCGGTGTTGAACATGCATGGAACAGTTCTATGGTATAGATGCGTGTTGTGTGTGTGTATGAGCGCTATGAATTGGTGCATGTAGAGGTGCTTTCTTTTCAGTGTCGCTGTGCCTTGAACTCCCAAACTATCATGTTTAGTGTCGCAGTAACCTTAGACCCAGACCAACCGATATCTACTTTTCAGTAAGGCGTTTTTGTGGCGTCTTGCGTAAGTTTTGGTTTCAATGAGTTTGGTTGATGTTTGGTTAATGGCGAACTTAATTTATTCGGAAATTTACCGAAGGAGGTTTCTGTCTCACTTTAGCTCTACATCAAATACAGCAACCACTGTTGCTCCAGAGAATTTGAATACTCAAAAAGTATTATTCGTGACAGTTCTCCTGGCCATTCATATAAAATGATATAAAATCAATTCTATATTATAGCATAAGCAAACAGAGCCTTGTCTGTGTCTACTCTGCAAAAGCGTAGAAACACGTATAAATGTAATGAAGGGTAAAACGAGATCACGAGTAACTGTTTGACATAATAAAGCGGCCATTTAACCCTTCGCTTGCTGAATTTTAAAATACATTTCTCCTTCTTTACCCATGCCCTGTTGTATAATTACATACATCTTCACTGTGTACACGTATTTCGCTGTGCAATCACTGCTGTGAAGTGCACTGGTTGCACAATCAACTTGTAAATAGTGAAGACCCTGATGAGACAGCTCCTGCAGGAGCTGTCTCATCTGGGTCTTCACTATTTACTGGTAGGTATATTGACGCGAATAGCAAGCGAAGGGTTAATATGAATGAACAGGGGCTTACTCAATACTCATCGATCACATGCTAAAATCATTAATATTAATCCTTTACCCCATAAATACGATTTTAACGCCTTTGCGGCTGGAGTAGGCCCAGCTCAGATGGTTCCAGTAGACCGTCAGCGGCTACTCTGTTTGCTTATGAATGCTTTGGTTTCATCGGGTTTCACGTCGCTTTAAGGTATTTCCAGCGATGGCCGTTTGTTTACCTCCTTTCAATTTGACTTTCATATTAAAAATTGATTAAATCTATATTTTTAACAATTTTTCAGCAATTATTTTAATACAGTTATTAAGTAAAGGTCTTGGTGTAGTTCATAAATGTTAAACAATTATTTTTTTTCGATTTTTTTACATGTATCTTCTTTAGTCCTGTTGGTGTATCAATAAGTCCTTATTATATGATAAATGTTCCAATTTCACTTTTCCCCAACACCACTATTTTCAATCACAGCAAACTGTCCAATAAAAAAGCGTAAGTTTGCTATGATTGAAATATAGTGGTGTTGGAGAAAAAGTTAATTTGGAACATTTATCATATAATAAGGACTTATTAATACACCAACAGGACTAAAGAAGATATTTGGAAGGATACTTTTGAAAAATGAGTTATATGACACCTCCTTTTGCATATTTTCAGGTAAAAAATATGTTTTTATTTAACTCTTAAAAAGTGTTGTTTAACATTTATTAACTACACTAGGACCTTTACTTAATAACTGTATTAAAATAATTGCTGAAAAATTGTTTAAAATATAGATTTAATCAATTTTTAATATGAAGGTCAAATTGAAAGAAAGTAAACAAACGGCCATTGCTGGAAATACCTTAACATTATTTTCAGTCATATCACTATTCTACAGTTTCTGCCATTATCAATATAAAAAGTCAGCTAATTAATATTCATGATATAGTTATTTCTTGCATTAAATTTCAGGGGTGAGAATTTTCCGCGGATCCGCGGAATTCCGCGGATTTCGTTTCACTCAGGGCCGTTTTTGAGATCGATGTAAATCCGATGAGAAATTTGGGGGGAGGGGGGGGGGGGGGTGTTCTGGCGAATAATTCAGGAAATTATTATTTGCCGATATATTCTTTCACTATTCCAAGTAAATCCGCGTTAACAACGTTTATATCACGTTAACAGCGAGATTTCGGTTTAGCTAATCAAATAACGAGACTCTTGTCCTACAGCCAATCAAAACGCTCGTATTATGTGGTGTTCGTTCAACATTTCCAAGATGGCGTCCGTGATATGAAATCTGTTACTGTACTGTCAATTAATCTGAATTAAGACAAAAATGAAAAGCATAGGCAGAGATTACAATAACAGTGTGGAAAACAAGTTCTACCCAAGATGGATAGAGAAAGAAATTACGTTGACATTTGGTAAAGAAACAAGAAAATTGACAATTGACGACGATTTCATGAAACTGAATGTAAACTTCGGACGAGGGAACCCTGTGTACACCTTGTTCCAAACAAATGAATAACCGAAAACGCGACTGCGTAGCATATAAGAACCTTCTGAAAAGCATTAAACATGTCCAGTTATTGAAACAGCGGATTTCCAGTCACAGGTAAAAACCTGTAATGTCAAGTATTCACCAGAAAGTTGTCTGTCAATAGCTATTCATAGGGGATGTTAAAGGAACTGGTTAAGATGTATCGATTCAGAAAATTTATAATTTGTTTTTGATAAACCAGTTTAATGAATTAGAGGATGGTTTATTGACATAAACAAGAGGGCCATGATGGCCCTGATATCGCTCACCAGACAAACAGGAGAAGATTTTCAAAGTTTTCACTATGTTCTATAGAAAACTGGCCACCCCTGGGGTTGGGCTTTATTTCTTAGCATGTCTTGGACTAAAATTAGCACACAGTTTGGATTTCGATCTGATGCATACCTGTATGTAACTTCATATGTGGTTTGTACATGAGTTAATTGTAAGATTGATATGCATTAACCCTTTCCTCCATAAAAACGCCTTTCTACGCCTCTATAATAGTCACTTTATGAAACCATTGTGATAAATAGAGCATTTCTATTTATCACAATGGTTTCAAATCTACACAATTCTGAAATTTTCCTTTTCTCTTTTCTCTTTTCTCCTTATCAGTAGATTTATTCAAAGAGGAAGGATCTGAAAATAGCCTATGAGGGAATGGGTTAAAACAGTGTGAACAAACAGACACTAATTCTGAAGCAGGCAACTTTAGAGAGTTTTGACCAGGAACTTGACCTTTGATTACGTAAGACAGAATGAGTATCTGGGCTCCTTCTAGCTCAGGGGAACCTTTATTGCGTCGGCCTGCGGTACGGAAGGTCGGGGGTTCGATCCCCGGCAACGACAGACCAAAAACCGTTAAAAGTTGGTACTAGTAGCTCCCTTGTCTACGCTCGACAATAAAGGTGTAGTTCTAGGACTGGTTGGCCCGGTGTCGGGATAATGTGACAGGGTGGGGTGCCTTTGCCATGTACCTGCGGCAGGAGTATTCCAGTGAGGCAGAGCTATAACTTGTCTCATGCGGGTGCCGTCTGCAAATAACTGAAATACTGTTGGTCGGACGTAAAACCCAACTCACTCACTCACTTTATAGTGTAAAAGTCTATTTCAAAGTATAACCAACAGGGCAGGGCCAATTTTAACCTCAGAACTATGATATTTACCAATTTTAACAAGGTATACTAAGTAGATCTATACACCAAATATCTAAGCTCTGTGACATGTAGTTTTTGACAAGAAGATTTTTAAAGTTTTCTCCATACCTAACCTAAGTGAACCCATCATTCTGCTACTTGTACCGAAAACAACAGTCAGCAGGGCCAATTTTGGCTCCAAGGACATAATTTATATAACTTTTGTAGAGGACCTATAGGTGATGCTATGTGCCAAAGATGAAAGCTGAGAACCCTGTAGATTCAGAGGAGAAGACTTTTAAAGGTTCAAATTGTTAACGACGCACACCACACGACGCACAACAAACGCTGACAGACGACAGACATCAGGCGATCACAAAAGCTCACCCTGAGCACTTTGTCCTCTGGTGAGCTAAAAATCTTAACAGGTAAGTGCAATTTAATAGAAATAATCCCTTGTGACTTGTGAGAGCCTCCATATAGCAAGATGTAAAACCTCTAAATAGCAAGCTGGAGAGCCTCCATGTAGCAACCGGTAGAACCTCTATATAGCAAGCTGTAGAACCTCTATATAGCAAGTTGTAGAGCAGATATACAGCAAGCTGTGTTAACTTCTATATAGTAAGCTGTAGAACCATTATATAGCAAGCTGTAGAACATCTATAAAGCAGGCTATAGAGCCTCTATACAGCAAGCTGTAGAACCTCCATATAGCAAGATGTAACAAGTTGTCACCTTTCCTTCATATTTTTTGCTCATTTCAAAGGTACGTAACTCCCATAATACATGCATGAACCCAGTTAAAGGGACACACCGGGAATTTTGTTCGTCCATCAATCATCAATAACATTTTTATCTGGCGTGATAACTCAATTCTGACTTCAGATCTGTACTCAGCATGCCGAAATACATTAAATATGTGAATTTGA
This sequence comes from Azorinus chamasolen, assembly GCA_963576725.1. Taxonomy (NCBI): domain Eukaryota; kingdom Metazoa; phylum Mollusca; class Bivalvia; order Cardiida; family Solecurtidae; genus Azorinus; species Azorinus chamasolen. Next base: position 36,342,487 of record OY755246.1, on the reverse strand, counting down.
ACAAAATCTGAGAAAATAAATTAAAAAACTTTTTTTTCGTCCATTAATCATCAATAACTTTTTTATCTGGTATGATAACTCAATTCTGACTTCAGGTCTGCACTCAGCATACCAAAATACATAACATATGCGAATTTGAACAAAATCGGAGACCAAAAATATTTTTTCGGACTTTTTGTCTCCGATTTTGTTCAAATTCATATATGTTATGTATTTTGGTATGCTGAGTGCAGATCTGAAGTCAGAATTGAGTTATCACGCCGGATAAAAAAGTTATTAATGATTTTTGGACGGTTTTTAAAAAATAATAATTGTCTCTGATTTTGTACAAATTCACATATAGTATGTATTTCGGTATGCTGAGTGCAGATCTGAAGTCAGAATGGAGTTATCACATCAGATAAAAAAGTAATTGATGATTAATGGACGAAAATATTTTCCACTGAAAAATATGTTTTTCGGTGTGTCCCTTTAACTGGACCTCAGCATACAGAGTGATTGGGCAAAGTATGAACGAAAATGACAATTTTTTTTTATATAAAAAGAAGGTTTCTGAGCTCGTAGGGACACAAGCACACCGCAGAACCTTTGTGACACACATAATTAATGACGCAGATAATTAATGAATACCATGCGTTTCTGATTTATGAATTAAATATATACAGCCATATGCGCTAGTAAAAGACGACAATACAAAGAATGTTTGAACACCCCTCATCATCCGGTACACATAGAAGGCTGAAAATTTGCACAAACCTAGCATTATTTCTTACAGGAATATTGAACAGTTAAAGGGTTTACTGAAACAATGGCATCGTGAATATTAGATTTATTGTTATAATAATACATAGATACAGGGATATTGGCCAAGGCAGGAAATGTGGAAGCATATCTATACTATATCATAAGCAAACGGAGTAGACCCTGGCCATTTGGCTCCTACAGGATCTGCATCTACTCTGTTTGCAAAGGCAGAGAAAGGCGTATTTATGAAGTGAAGAGTTAACCCATTCCCTCATATTGACACCTCTGTAAAAGTCACTTTTTGAAACCATTTTTGATGAATATTTATCACAATTTATCACAATTGTATCAACACTACACAATGTTAAAATGTTCATTTTCTTTAGTAAATGCTACTTTGCGGTAGATTTATTCAAAGAGGCTGGATCTAGAAAAAATCCTATGAGGTAATGGGATAATACTGAGTTGGCTGTTATTTGCAAACAGTGACGACCAGCTCACATGGTTCATAGAGGAGCACTCTGATCAGGATCTGTACTGTTTGTCATTCAAAACCCCTCTCCCAAAATACACTTTCATCCTAAATGAACTTTACTTTTAAAAAAAGATGGACTAACATTCAGCAAGGAACGGGTTAAACATGTAAATTAGCTGAATTGATATCCCCCGCCAAACTAGTGCTGGCCTCAGTATTGATATCCCACGCCAAACTAGTGCTGGCCTCAGTATTGATATCCCCCGCCAAACTAGTGCTGGCCTCAGTATTGATATCCCCCGCCAAACTAGTGCTGGCCTAGTGCTGGCCTCAGTATTGATATCCCCCGCCAAACTAGTGCTGGCCTAGTGCTGGCCTCAGTATTGGTATCCCCGCCAAACTAGTGCTGGCCTCAGTATTGATATCCCCCGCCAAACTAGTGCTGGCCTAGTGCTGGCCTCAGTATTGATATCCCCGCCAAACTAGTGCTGGCCTAGTGCTGGCCTCAGTATTGATATCCCCCGCCAAACTAGTGCTGGCCTCAGTATTGATATCCCCCGCCAAACTAGTGCTGGCCTAGTGCTGGCCTCAGTATTGATATTCCCGCCAAACTAGTGCTGGCCTCAGTAGTTAACTGTCTTATTGACCAGAGGGGCGAAAAAGTGTTGTTCTTCCACAAAAAACTCTGGTCTTCCAATACTCCAGATATAGTTTCCATACGTTTAGCTCTAAGAAGACAAAAATGTTATATTTTTCGCAAAAAAATAGCCATAATTCTGGTGTTCCAGAGTCAATTTGAATAATGTTTGCAGAGCCGCATGTCCTTATGCTACTTAACATTTGCAAAGTTTGAAAGAAAAACTCCGTACAATTTTTTGAGAAATGTCTCCGGACACGCAAAAACGTTACTTTTTGGCAAACAAAGGGCTATGAGTTTGGTGTTCCAATGACAATGTGCAGACGCACATTCTGTTATGGTACTTAACATTTACACAACGTTTCTGATATATCGTTCCGGGGTGCAAGGACGAAAGGACGCATGGACGGTCTAAAACGCCAAAACTAAACATTGCTCAATGCAGAATGAAAGCAATGCACAATATGCTAAAAATCAACAAAACACAGTTTAGGTTTAAAATTGTATTTTTTCTCCAGATAATATCCTTCTCTCCTTTTAGTTTTACAACCATTTTCCTGTAACAAACATGGGTCAAACATGAGGGAAAATAGTGTTTTGATCCAATTTATTTACCATATAAATGTATGTAACAGCTTATCCAGACCGACAAAGATGGTCAAACAGAGTAGACCCAGATCAAATAACTGCTGAAGGAGCAGTTTGATATGGGTCTTCACTATTTGTATCCATTTCCTTCAACAAATGCTTTTTCGTTCATTTCAAAACAGAACAGACCCAGATCAGATGGCTACTGTACGAGCCATCTGATCAAGGTCTACTCTGTTTGCTTAAGGAAGTATATAGATCTGAATTTACAGGCCCCACCTTAGTGACAAAACCTTTCCATTTTTCATTTTATTGATTTTTTGCAATAGTTTTAAATTTTCTTTTCATGAATAATTCAAGTGTCAAACAGTTTGGATCCAGGAATGGCACCAGGTTACTCGGCGTCTCGTCTAGATCAAAACTCTTTGCATATGTCATCACAGATTCATCTATGGCAGTGAAAGCTTCACAGAATAATGGTTCAATTGATTTAAATATACATGTATATACAGATTCAAACTAGAACACTGACCAGAAAGTCAGTAAGGTCCCCATATAATGCTTTCAGAGAGGCTAATGCGCCAGAGGGGAAACTGCATGGCAAATATTTATGTAGTATTTGTTATTTACGTTAGAAAATGCCCATAATTTGTAAATTTGGCATATTATTATGAACTCGCCCTAGATTTTATGGTCAGTATCCCCAAGAACAATCAAGATTGGTTCTGAAATTGTTAACCCATTATCTCATAGGCTATTTTTAGATACAACATCTTTGAATAAATCTACCGAAAAGGAACATTTACTAGAGAAAAGGATTATTTTTAGAATTACGTAGTTTGAAACCATTGTGATAAATAGAGCATTTGCTCCTGAAGAAGCAAATGCTCTATTTATCACAATGGTTTCACAAAGTGACTTTTACAGAGTCGTCAATATAAGGGAATGGGTTAAGTGAGATAGCAGACATCGTTCCTGGATAACCATTGAAGTGCTAACAGCCTATTTCAGATACGTGCTCAGAACTTTTCCCCCATTTCCTCAGAAGCTATTTTTAGATTCTACTTCTTCAAATAATTCTACCTAAAATGAGCATTTACTAGAGGTAAGGACATTTTAGAATTTTGTAGTTTTGGAACCATTGTGATAAATAGAGCATTTGCTCCTATGGAACAAATGCTCTATTTATCACAATGGTTTCAGAAAGTGACCTTTACAATGGCGTCAATACGAATAAATGTGTTAAATGAATGTTTCATTATCCAATTTGACTAATATTGCAGATATTATGTTTAACATACAGCTTGTTGAAGATCAGATAACTTTTCGCATTAGAGAGTGGCTAAATTTGTCAATTTATGTTGTTAACGAGCCATACTCCAGAAGTGCCCAGGTCGATTTGGCAGATTATTGAGCTTGGCAGAGATATTATTACCACAAACAATTTCACCAATTTCAGAGAGGATGAGATAGAAACTGCCGAACATCGAGTACAGACAAGGCTGATCTGGCCAATTGTTTTATTAGTTTCAAGGGTCATAATCAAGAACTGCCCAGGTCAATCTGGCAGGTTATCGAACATGGCCGAGATATTATTACCACCAACATATTCAACAAGTTAGGTGACAATCAGATAGAAACTGCTCAATCTACAGAGCAGACGTGGCTGATTTCGTTGATTTTGATGTTATTCAAGGGCAATAATCTTGAAATCTTGGGGCGCTTAGGCTGGTTAGTGAACTTTGTCCCGCATTTCAATCTCAGTGTTGTTATATTTTCTTGTACTTCAGTATCATCAGTTTCAGTTCTTTTAGTTATGAAAATTGAAAATCACTGAAGCTGGTGCTAGGGGAGGTGAGTAGTGCTGCATGTTTAATAACTGCTCATTAACAACCATAAGACCGAGTCTGCAATTTTCCTTCGTCGCATTGCTTCTTTCGCTTTCTAAGGATCGCCTGCTTTCAGGATCATTTGACGTAGATTTCATACCTTAACATACTTTCAGCAAACTTGGTGAAGATCTGATAAAAACAATTTGTGTTAGAGAGCGGACATAAAAATGAGCACCGCGACGGATGGACGGACAGGGTGATTACTAAAGGGCACCAACATGCCCTAACAACAAGAAACAAAATATTAAAATTCAGCACTCATACATGTTTAACACTTTACTACATAATAAATATTCATATAAAAATAATGACGTCATGAATATCAATTACATTTAGATTAATTTTCTACAATGGCAAATGAATAGGGTGTTATTAAACATTTCCCTGTTCTATGCTTATTCCAAATTTCAATTTCTACTGAATATTCCTGGACAAAATAGTTATTTGCAAGGTCTAACAAATTCCATCAACAAACAGAGCAGACCCTGATCAGACGGCTCCTATAGGAGCCGTCTAATCTGGGTCTACTCTGTTTGCAAAGGCATGAAATTCCATTTATATGAGGGAAAGGGTTAAGCCATGGTATAAATTGCAGTCTCATATTTATACCATTTCATAAGCAAACAGAGCAGATCTTTAGTTCCTGTAGGAGTAGTCAGATCTGGGTCTAAACTGTTTGCAAAGGAATTAAAAAAGTTATTTTTTAATGAAATCATGAATATCCATTAGCTGAAATGGACACAGGATGTTTCTGTATTGGTAGAAGCTGCAATGTTAGATCAATAATAGTTTCATAAGCAAACATGTAAGAGGGTCTTCTCTGTTTGCTTATGTTATAATAATATACATGTAGATATTGTTCTACAGTTTCTGCCATGGCCAAACGTTATTGTATCTATGTGTAATCATGTAATTAATCTAATTAATATTCATGATTTCAATATTTCTTACATAACTGCCTAAATCTTTACAAGATGCCTTGTTACTCAGTATCTCATGTGGATACAAACTGTTTACAAAGTTCATCATAAATTTGCCCGAAAGAGGAAAGATATATCATTAACACAATACCCCCTAGTGACGCATTTTTGCGCCTCCATAAATTAAAATTGACATTTTTAAACCATTGTGATAAATAGAGCATTTGCTCCATAGGAGCAAATGCTCTATTTATCACAATTGTTTCAAGACTACACAATTCTAAAACTCTCCTTTTCTATAACTAGAACTGTAAGCCAAAGGCTAACGAATACCTCCACCTGTCTGCTTGTCAGAATACCATCATCAATCTGAACATATGTACATAGAGAAACATGAAAAGATTGAAAAACAATACATGACCCAGCCTAATTTATGTAATAACAAGATGGCCCTTAATCGCTCACCTGATTACCATAGACTTAAGATTTTTGCTGGGTAGTCCATGGGTAGGGCCAATATTGACCTTAGGGGCAATATTTGAACACTGTTGTTAGTGGATCATGAGCAGTAGTTCGGCAGATCAAGATTTTCAAAGATTTAGTATATTGATTTTATAAAGATTGGGCTAAAAATGTGCCCTCTAGAGTAATTTTTCTAACATTTGACCTAGTGGTCTACTTTTTTTCCCACCCACCCATGATCATACTCAACCTTGGTATCACCAAGACAAACACGCTGAGCAAGTTTGAGGAAGACTGGGCTAAAAATGTGGCCACTGGAGTGTAAACTAAATTTTTTTAAGATATGACCCAGTGACCTACTTTCTGACCTCACATAACCCACTTTCAAACTTGTCCAAGATTTTACTAGGACAATCATTCTGGCCAATTTTCATGAAGATTTGGCTATAAATGTGACCTCTTGAGTGTTCACATGGTTTTCATATTATTTGACCTAGTGACCTAGTTTTTAACTCCACATAACCTACTTTCACGCTCATTTGAGATTTTATCAAGGCAATCATTATGACCAAGTTTCATGAAGATTGGACAAAAATGTAACTGCTAGAGTGTTCACAAGGTTTTTCTACTGTTTGACCTAGTGACCTAGTTTTTAACCCCACTTGATCCACTTTCGAACTCGTCTGAGATTTTATCAACACATTCATTCTGACCGACCAAGTTTCATGAAGATTAGACTAAAATTGTGACCACTACAGTGTTCACAAGGTTTTTCTACTGTTTGACATAGTGACCTAGTTTTTTACCACACGTAACCCTTTTTTCAAACTCCTCCTAAATTATATCGAGATAATCATTCTGACCAAGTTTCATGAAAATTGGGCTAAAAATGTGACCTCTAGAGGGTTCACAAGGTTTTCCTACTATTTGACCTAGTGACCTAGTTTTTAACCCAACTTGACCCACTTTCAAACTCCTCCGAGATTTTATCAAGACATTCATTCTGACCAAGTTTTATGAAGATTGGACTACAATTGTGACTACTAGAGTGTTCACAAGCAAATTGTTGACGACGGACGACGCATGACGGACGACGGACGCCGGACATTCAAGTCTCCCAAAAGCTCACCCTGAGCTTTGCTAAAAATCAGAATTAGAGTTTGAATGTGACTAGAAATTGTGACTGTAATGTGAACTTTGGTAAATTTTGTCTAGAAAAGTTAACTGTTACAATACCATGCCAACTTTAAATCAAATTTTGTATCTTTATCTGTGATCACAGAGTTCCATTTGATTTCATGTTTAAAACGTGTGAGTTGCTTGTGTTTGACAAGAAATTAATCTGGCAATGTTGAATGGATCCAATAATAAACTGAATGTTAATTGTATGGACTTGTTCTACAACTGGTTTGTTTGAAACACAGCTCATTGTGTATGACATGCAACTCAAGTATAATTGTAAACAAGAGGGCCAGAATGGCCCTGACATCGCTCACCAGACAATCAGAGGAGAAGATTTTCAAAGTTTTCACATATGTTTCTATTGAAAACTTAACACCCCAGGGGCGGTGCCAATTTTGACCCCAGGGACACAATTTATATAACTTTTGTAGAGGACCTGAACATGATGCTGAAAGAATGTAGTGAAAGAATGGATAGAGCATAGACCACTGGAACTTGTATTAATTATTTGGATGCTGGAGGCGGATTCTCCCACCACTAATGACCTATGCAAACAGTTTGGATCCAGATCAGGGCCCACATAATGTGGAGCCTGATCTGATATCCAAATTGTTTGTAAATGAGACTGAACTTCTGAAAAACTTAGAAAGAAAGTGTGTAGTGGGATTCTCCCACCACTAATGACCTATGCAAACAGTTTGGATCCAGATCAGGGCCAATATAATGTGGGGCCTGATCTTATATCCAAACTGTTTGTCAATGAGACTGAACTTCTGAAAAACTTAGAAAGAAATTGTGTAGTATGGATAACTTATGAATATGCTGCAGACAACCATTTAGCAGATGACAAAATTACCCAGCATGCAAAAAGTTAAGCTGAAATTCACAACAGATATGCTCTATATTGATATCTGGTAGCTTAATGCAGGGCATAGGTATGAAAAAAAGCTTTAAGAGTGTTCTGCATATTAAGAACTATCCACAGTTTTCTCAATCTTAAATGAGTGTGTGTTATTTGTCTAAACACAATTTCTACTCTACTGATCAGGTTAAGGGTGATTATATAAGAACTCATACTGACTGGTCTCAGATCTGCAGGCTGATATATTATGGACAAACCTTTAGACTGTCGTTTCTGTCTGTACACACAGGGCAGAGCCAATTTTAACCCAAGAACTATGATACTTATAAAACCCATTAAGTTATGCGAAGTAAATCTATACACCAAATATCTAAGCTCTGGGACATGTAGTTTCTGACAAGAATACTTTTAAAGTTATCTATGCATAACTAGTGATCCTATGGGCTGTTTAAGTAGTCAGCTTAAAAAAACTGGCAATCCCTGGGGTGGGACCAATTTTTATCCTAGGGGCATAATTTATATAACTTTTGTAGAAGCCCTGAAGTTGAAGCTATGTGCTAAATATGAAAGCTGAGGACCTAGTTTTAGAGGAGATGATGTTCAAAGTTTTCACTATATGTTTCTATTAAAAACTGGAAACCCCTGGGGCAGGGCCAATTTTGACCCCAGGGGTATAATTTATATAACTTTCGTAGAGGACCAACAGATGATGCTATGTGCCAAAGATGAAAGCTGAGAACCCTGTAGATTCAGAGGAGAAGATTTTTAAAGGTTCAAATTGTTGACGACGCACGACGCACACCGCACGACGGACGACGCACGCCGAAGGACATCAGGCAATCACAAAAGCTCACCCTGAGCACTTTGTGCTCTGGTGAGCTAAAAACACATGAATGACAGACCCAAATGAAAATGCAGGAGAAGGCTCCTGAAGTGCTCAGGAAAGCTATATTTCATTTTGCTTCGGGGGGCTTTGACCCCCTGAGCCCCCCCCCCCATGGGCGCTGCCCATGTTCTTGACCCCTGCTAATTTTCCTCTTTTTTCATCAACGGCCATTCTCACCCCTGATTAATGAACATGAAGACAATGGTAAATTTTAAATGATTAAAACGTTTCTTTTTAAATAGCACTATGAACAAGATATTGTATTTATCATGACCGAAACTGCACAGTCAGTATAGCATTTCATAATCAAAACAGACCCTGGCAGGAGCCGTTTATCTGGATATACTACTTGCTTTAAAAGGCGTATCTATGGACTTATGGATTAACCCCCCCACACACACACACACACACACCACCACCACCACCACCACCACCCTAGTGACCCACTTTCGCGCCTCTGTAATAATCACATTTTGAAACCATTGTGTTAAATATGTAGCATTTGCCCCAATAGTTTAAAAACTACACAAATCTAAAAGTCTCCTTTTCTATAGATAATGCTCCTTTTTTGTAGATTTATTCGAAGAGGCTGGGTCTAAAAATAGTCTATGAGGGAATGGGTTAATAGAATTAGCACACAAGACAGACAGGAAATTAGGACATAATGTCATCGGCTATAGTTTATCTGTATCAACTTGTTGTGCAAGCCGGCTTTTCATGGCAACCTGGTTGAGCGTTTGACTAGAAACCCTAGGTCTCGAGTTCGATCCCCACACCCGATGTGTATATTTTCTCTCAGAGAAACCCGGGTTACATTTGGCACCCAACGGGAGACCGTGATTGCTTGTGCTCTGGAGTTGTTGAAATTTGTTCTACGTGCCCATAGAAATTCGGGACGAATTTCAAATTTTGACACGGGGTGTAGTTTATCTGTACTAACAATTGTACATCCTTGCTGTGCAAGCCGGCTTTTATGGCGACGTGGTAGAACGTTGGACTAGGAATCTCGAGGTGTCGAGTTCGATCCCCACAGCCGACGTGTATATTTTTTCTCAGATAAACCCTGGTTACAATAACACATGGAAGTCCACAGCAACACCAGAATAACAAATGAAGTGTGCGCGCACATGCACGCACCCACACACGCACGTACGCACGCACTCATGTGACAAATGGTGCACATGCCAATACAACATTTCACATGATGCCCGATATTCCTGTACTGATTCATAATTCTTAGCCAAATACTTTTGAGACAGGCGCAACATAAACACACAGGTATCAGACGAAAGGGTGACTAGGGTAAAACACAACATGTCGCCCTACACTTTAATTCTTAAACTTAAATACGCATCAGAAGTTGGAACAACTGAAAAATAACCGCGCACCGGGAGGTGGGTCAACTTACAACTTACCCCGCACCGGAGAGTGAAACAACTGATAACATACTGTGCATCAGGAGGCGGTATACCTACCGGGGACGGGAGGCGGGACAACTTACCCTGCCAGGAGGCGGGATGCCTACAACTTTCCCCCACAACTTACCGCTCACCGGTGTGCAGAACAACTAACAACTTACCCCGCCCCGAGAAGCGGAACAACTGACAACTTACCGCGCACTAGGAGGCAGATCAACTGACAACTTACCGCGCACCAGAAGACAACTGACAACTTACCGCGCATCGTGAGGCGGGACAACTAATAACTTACCATGCACCAAGAGGCGGGGTAACTGGCAGCTTACCGTACGAGGCGGGACAACTGACAACTTACCGCGTACATGGAGGCCGAATAATAGACAACTTACCGCGCACAGGGAGGCGGATCAATTGACAACTTACCGCGCACAGGGAGGCGGATCAATTGACAACTTACCGCGCACAGGGAGGCGGATCAATTGACAACTTACCGCGCACCAGGAGGTGGAATCCTGTAGTTAATATCGAGCATGTCTAGTCGCTCAAACTCCTTGTCTCCTATCTGACTGATAAACTCGGCATACTCTCCAGCTTTCATAATATCGTTCAAATTGTTATCTTTGTCCTCCCAGGCAGACTTGTGCCACGCTCTCTCTGCAACGGCCAGTAATCTTGGAAACAACATGTAATCCATCTGATCAGCGGTACGAATCGTTTCCGTCCAAACCTCGGCCTGTATACCTGAAAATGAACCATTGCGCATTGCCCCAAATCAGTTCAGTTCAAACAACGTGTCAAAAAATCCCCATATATCTTAGTGACTCATGTCTCTTGTCTCTCTGTTTCCTACTCTGTTTAGTGACTATCCGTCCCATTTCACCCCATACAACTAAATGAAACATAAAATGACAGCCAATCTGTCGAAATTGTTACATGTTTTCATAATACATGTACTGTATTTCATTTTAACAGACAAAAGGCAACTTCGCGAAAACAGAGCAGGAGTCGTCTGATCAGGGTCTTCTCTGTTTGCTATGAAATAATATGGATGGGAGTCTACAGTTTCTGCCATGGCCAAAACTTCCTGTGTTCATACGCATTATAGAATATAAATTACTTACCATTGTGATAAATAAAGCATGTGTTCCATAGGAACACATGCTTTATTTATCACAGTGGTTTCAAAGTTGTCTATAGTGACTGTAAGAACATTAAGTGCCTGAATTTTTTATAGCGACAATATGAACAAGGGAATTTATTACAACATCAAAAACTGTAGAACCAGATCTATATTATTTCATAAGCAAACAGAGTAGATCCTGATCAGACAGTTACTATAAGAATGTCAAAACGGGTCTCTATAAGGTAAAATATAAATATACAAATATCAGTTGTAATTTAAGCTTTAAAGCTTAACCTGCTGAATAATATAAAATGTCTCCCCCTTTCTGAATATTAAACTATTCTCTCCTAGACTATTTTCAGACCCAACCTCTTTGAATTAATCTACCGAAAACTAGAGAAAATGAAAATATAAGAATTGTGTAGTTTTGAAACCATTGTGATAAATAGAGCATTTGCTCCAATGGAGCAAATGTTCTATTTATCACAATGGTTTCTAAATGTGATTTTTACAGAGAGGCAAAGTGTGTCACTAGGATGGAATGTGTTTAATTAATTAAATAAAAAGGTGTATCAAAATGAATTACGGAAGAACATCATTGGGTTCCCTCAGGAGTCATATGATATGTGTCTACACTGCTTGCAAAATTCTTATATACTTGATTCCCGCACATAAATGTTGTCGGCCTACAGAAGTTCTGCTGCAATAGAACCTGTCTTAAGCGGGTCGTTCATTTAGTTTAAACATATTTATTGCATACTTTAATGCCATTTATTCATTGAACATATGACTCTTAAAAGCAGGTGGTTGTTTAATGTAGGCAAAGTAATGCAGAGGGCTCTTATAGGAGCTTTCTGTATTACTTCTGACTTGCATTATGCTACCAACTGCATTACAAGACTATAATTAAATAGACCTCTTTTTAATTGCCGCTTAAGTCAGGTTCTACAGAATACGATTAGTACGACAGAGTCTGTGAGATCGACATGCCTGTAACAGACACATATTATATACTACATGTATACGTCTCTGTCTGTAATAATGCAACATATACAGTGCATATTGCACGCAATATAAAACAAATTATACATGATATATATGAGTAAAGCTCAGTGCACATACGTATATCTTTCAATTGTTTATTGAGTTCGTGTTCACCTTTAACCTGCTAAAAAACTGAAACTGACTATTCCCTTTTTGAATTTTAATGAAACAAATAATTTTATCAACTTTTATCACTGATGGCGAACAATATTTTTATGACAAACAGTGCAGACTCTGATCAAAGGGTTCCCCCATGATCTGAGTTTATACTATTTTTGAAGGTCTTATATTCTCGGTTCCTGCACTTTAACCCTTTACTCCATGAATACGCCTCTCTATGCCTTTGCAAACAGAGTAGACCCAGACCAGGTTCTGATCTGGTTGCTTATGAAATAACGAAGATATGGTTCTACATGTTCTGCCATGGCAAAATATTTCCGTGCTCATTTGTCATTATAAACATTAATCTAATTAATATTCATAATGTAATTATTTCTTACTTGAATATTCATTGAGTAAACGGTTAAGGGTTGACAGTGTATAATGACGAGTGTTCAGCGCCAGAGTTAAGGGTCGACAATGTATAATGACGAGTGTTCAGTGCCGGAGTTAAGGGTTGACAGTGTATAATGACGAGTGTTCAGCGCCAGAGTTAAGGGTTGACAGTGTATAATGACGAGTGTTCAGCGCCAGAGTTAAGGGTTGACCGTGTATAATGACGAGTGTTCAGCGCCAGAGTTAAGGGTTGACAGTGTATAATGACGAGTGTTCAGCGCCAGAGTTACGCCTCAGATCACTCGGCGTCTCATCAGGATCTCATCTGTTTGATCAAACGGCTCCAATAGGAGACGTCTTTTCAAGTTATGCTTTGTTTGCTTATGATATGATATAAATATGAAATCTACATTTTCTGCAATGGTCAAACATTTCTTTGTCCATGTGCTATTATAACAGTTACTGTAATTAATATTGATGACGTCATTATTTCTTACATGGAGTAAAGGGTTAAAGCAGATAAAACATATTTGGCACTAAAAGAGTCAATGACTTCTCACCAATTATATTTTCTGGCTTCTTTAACTCGAAACAGTCCGTTTTGTCCTTCACTTCACGTGGACATTTAAGAGCCCGGTCAGCTTCGGATATTTTCGGGGTAAAACCCCACACATCTTCCAGGGATATCTTTTGCGTTGCCCATCTCAGTCCCCTCTCTTCTGGGTCCACCTCGTACGGATGGTCGAAATAAAAATAGGGCGCATACGCCATTACGACCTGCGAGGAGAGAAAGACGCTTTTTTAATCTCCATTGAATACTCTCTAAAGAGCTGTAGGTCCTACTTATTGTTTTACTCTGATTTTATCGATTAACTCTGCACTGCAACGGGGGAATCTTGTTCAGTAATCTCCCTTGAATACTTTCTCAAAAAAGTCAAGGTCCTACTAGTTGGTTTCCTCTGATTTTATCGTTGATCTCTTTGAACCACACTAGCACATCTGACTTGAAATATCTCATATAAAAATACTCAAATTATTATGACACTTGTTATATACTTTCTTGGATTATAGCTCTATTGAACGATTTAATGTTTAGAGGAAAGTGATCCTTCTTTAAATTTCAAATCAATTAACTACAATGTCTCATTGAAATACAAGAGAAATAACTGAGTAATCCAATCAAAGAGGGCACACTTATCATTTGGTACACGTTTGTGTTTATCTCTACCAAGGGAGATAATTTGCAAGTAAACAATGTCCCCTATTGCAATTTTTACTTCCATTATGGTTAGGACACATTTGCATACTTTCTTTGACTATAATTATACTATTCTAGATGATGTTTAGAGTTTAATGACAATCACCCTTAATAAGATAAGAAATCAACTAACCACAGCATCTCATTGAAATACAAGAGAAATGACAAGAGTAACCCAACTGCCACGGCATCCTTCTCAACTGGTATGTACTTTTGTATTTATCTGTTAATGGAGTTGATTTGCAGCTGAACAATATCCCTAATGTTGATGATCTAATATATAATCAATGTATACATTTATAGCTTTGTGTTTCGAAATTGTAAAGCGAAATACTTCTTCGTTACGGAGTGCCCTCCGTGTGAAGTCATCGGTTCCGTTGAACATTCTCGTGACTGGCTTCAAGTCGATAATCAACTAAAACATTTTTGTATACACCGTAATTTGTAGTATTTTTACTGCATTGCCCAATCAAGTAAACTTTCATTTCCTGAACGTAACAGAAATGACTGCTCCTACCATGAGAGAAACTATTCGTAAGCCCATATAGGCGCCCCCGCTAATGCGGGGTGCAGGGCGCCAATAACACAACACTATTTGGTAACGTGTGCATTACTATACAATTTATGCAATGCACATGTATTGCAAACTGTATGTTATTCTGTGTAACTATGCAATACCATGCTTTGTGTCATATACTGTAAAAATCGTGCCAGATTGTTAAAGTAAATCTATAATTACAGGAAATTATCGCTGTGGCCATACACATGAGAAAATGTAATTGTCTCAATAATGTTAGGTATAAACTCGACCTGAATAGCTTTTACAGAATAAAATTTGCTTTACTTATCCAGTCAGGTTTATGCATGTTTTTGTACATATGTGTCTTTCCAAATGGAAGGATAATCTTTTAGAAAAAGAAAGCATCATGCAAGTGAACCGGCGTGTGCACAGACTCTAAAACACTAAAGAATAGCGTTAACTTTAGGTAAAAAATGGAATTGATTAACAAGTCAGAAAGCGGTTTAACGATGCAATCTGATTTGTTGTTGAAGTTTGGAATTGGTAGATTATCAGTGGCCGATATTCTTAAAAGGAAAGAGCTCGATACTTGATATAGTGTACTGTAAGTATTGCATGCACAAAAAGTTAAACATTTGATTCAGCATTCCTGCTGAGTGTAAATAAACATCAAGATGCAATGTTTTATCTTTTTTGTATATATCACTTCTGTCTCTTTTGATGTGAACCATTTTGCGATGGTTGATCGTCTGACCCTGACTTTCCCGACACACTGATGTATCCGACAAATTCAGATGGTCCGAGGGGATGTTGGATAAACAAGGTATATACATCATGCTATAATGTGTACTGCGTTACTGTGAGTGAGTGAGTTGGGTTTTACGTCCGACCAACAGTATTTCAGTTATTTGCAGAATGTACCCGCATGAGACAAGTTATAGTGCTGCCTCACTGGAATGCCCCTGCCGTGGGCACATGGCAAGGGCACCCCACCTAGTCACATTATCCTGATACCGGGCCGACCAGTCCTAGAACTACCGCTTTAATGTCGAGCGTAGACAGGGGAGCTACAAGTACCAACTTTTAACGACTTGTGGTCTGTCGCGGCCGGGGACCGAACCCACGACCGTCCGTACCGCAGGCGGACGCTCTACCACTGAGCCACGGCCGGTCTGCGTTACTGCGTGTGATGTATGCTATAGATGTAATGTATGCTATATTGTGTAATTATATACTAACAGTATACGCAAGAATGTGTAATGTTTATGGTATACTTTGTAATGTATGCTAAACTGTGTATTTTAAACTGTGTTATGTATATACATGTAAAACTGTGTAATACATTTGCGTAATGCGTATTATACTGTGTAATGCATGCTCAACTGTGTAATGTGTGTTATACCGTGTAATTCTATACTGTGCTGCATGAAATACGTAATATTGTGTGATGTTATACTGTGTAATGCATGCACAAATGTTTAAATGTATGATCTATTGTGTAATGCTATACATTGTAATGTATTATATACTGTATTATGCTTCACTGTGTAATGTATGATAGTCTGTGCATTGCATGCACCGCCCTGTAATGTATACTATACTATGTAATACTATACAGTGTAATGTATGCAATGCTTTGAAATGCTTTATAGTGTAATGTATTACACTGCAATGTATGCAATACTGTGTAATACCGTGTAATACATGGAATAATGTGTAATTTATGCTATATTGAGCAATGCTTTACTATATACTGTATGTTGTACTATGTGATTTATGCAATAAGATGAAACGCATCCGATACTGTATCTTTATACTGCGTAATGTAAGCAGCACTGTGTTATGTATGCTATACTGTGTAATGTATTACCTTATGTAATGATATACGGTGCAATGCTATACTACATAGTGTATGCAACACTGGGTAATGCAATGCATGCTTTACTGTGTAATGCATGCTATACTGTGTAATGCATGCTTTATTATGTAATGCTCTACTGTGTAGAGACGCCACTGTGTATAACTTGCAACAGAGACACGCCTGTATACTCGTCCAACAGAGATGCATATGTTTACTCATCGAACAGAGACACATCTGTGTACTCCTCCAATAGAGACACATCTGTGTGTTCGTCCAATAGAGAAACAGCTGTGGAGACAATTTTGTGTACTCGTCCAATAGAGACACAAATGTGGAGATACATATGTGAACTCGTTCAATAGAGACACGTGTGCGTGCTCGTCCAATAGAGACACAATCGTACTCGCCCAAAAGAGACGCAAATATGTACTCAACCAAACCAATAGAGACAATACTTTGCACTCTTCTAATGTATAGAGACACATATCTGTACATGTACTCGTCCGATAGAGATACAATTGTTTTCTCGTCCAATATAGACACATCTGTGTATTCGTCCAATTGAGAAACGTCAAAATGAGACAAAACTGTAGAGACAAAATCGTGTACTCGTCCAATAGAGACATACCTGTGCCCCCACCTCAAAAAAAGAATTAAAGAAACAACTGTGCACTGGGTCAATGTACATCTATATACTCGTCCAATAGAAACACAACTGTGGAAACACACCTGTGTACTCGTCCAATAGAGACACAACTGTGGAAACACACCGGTGTAGTCGTCCAATAGAGACACAATTGTGGAAACACACCTGTGTACTCGTCCAATAGAGACACAACTGTGGAAACACACATGTGTATTCGTCCAATAGAGACACAACTGTGGAAACACATCTGTGTACTCGTCCAATAGTGACACAACTGTGGAAACACATCTGTGTACTCGTCCAATAGAGACACAACTGTGGAAACACATCTATATACTCGTCCAATAGAGACAAAACTGTGGAAACACATCTGTGTACTCGTCCAATTGGGACACATTTGTGTATCAATCCAATACAGACTCAACTGGGGACACACATCTGGGTACTCGTCCTATTGGGACACATTTGTGTATCAATCCAATACAGACTCAATTGGGGACACACATCTGGGTACTCGTCCAATAAATAGAGACTCAAACGTGTACTCATCGAATAGAGAAACTACATGGTGTACTCATCCAAGAAAGAGACATATGTGTGCTGAACAGTGTATATTAACAAGGTATCGTACCTTGTAGCCGTAATTGGCCATGATTCTCAGCCTGTGTGGTGTGCTTTTCTCCACGGTGTTCTTCCAGACGTACACATAAATGTCCCTGAAAGATGAAAAGTGATCAGTGCAAAACCGTTGTACTAACATACTACGGGACACGCTCGTGATGACCTACATACCATGAGACACACTCGTGATGACCTACACACTACGAGACACACTCGTGATGAACCATACTCTACGGGACACACACGTGATGACCTATACTCAGGGAGCCAGTAGTGCCTACCGTGCACCCCCCCCTAGACTTTTTTCATGGGTACCAAAATGTTCAGAAAAGTGTCCTGAATCAGAATCGCGAATGTACTCAAACTTAAATTCTTTTAGGCTATGTGTATTTTAACCGTTTCCATGGCAACCCCCAGTTTTCGTAATGATGACCCTTACCTACAAATTCGCCCATATCACAGCCATTTTTTGTCCTAAAACTATAACAAGAGTACCGCATACGGTACATAATACGCCCACTTGCAAATTTTCTCTGATTCAACATGCCTTATAAGTGTTGACATTTTCTAATCTGTGCTTCAGATCTTGATTTCCATATTAAGGTGATACTATTTTTTAAAAAAATGAAGTGAATATCTTATTAAATAAAAAAGTTACAGCTAATCCTCATTTTTGAAAAGTGCAACGGCCATAACTCTGTAAAGACAAACTGAATGAACCTCAAAATAAACTTCAAATTTTGTTGCTTAAAACATTTGTGTTAAGTTTCATTTCTATCATTTAAATAGTTTTCCCAGAAAACAACAGACAAACTAAAAGTTTACTGACTAACAAAGCAACGAACACACGAAGTTCAAGGACCATAACTTTAGAATAAAATGACATATCAAAACCCCGCAATATATGTGAAAATTCACATTAAGGTTTAACCATATAAAACAATTGAAGTAAATATCCTCATATTTGCATAGATTTGCATTATTTTTTTAAGTGCAATGGCCATAACTCCGAAACAATATACCAAATGATCCTCAGAATCGACTTAGCTTCAGGCCTTGATGCATTAAACATGTGTATCAAGTTTCATTAATATCTGTCAAACAGTTTTGCCAGAAAACAGCGGACAAACTATTTGCATATATTTGCATTTTTTTAAGTAAAAGGACCATAACTCCGAAACGACAAATCAAATGAACCTCAGAATCAACTCAGCTTCAGATCTTGATGCATAAACATTTGTGTGAAGTTTCATTAATATCTCTCAAATAGTTTTCCCAGAAAACAGCGGACAAACTATTTGCATGTATTTGCATTATTTTTTAAGTAAAAGGGCCATAACTCCGAAACGACAAATCAAATGAACCTCAGAATCGACTCAGCTTCAGACCTTGATGCATTAAACATTTGTGTGAAGTTTCATTAATATCTCTCAAATAGTTTACCCAGAAAATAGCGGACAAACTATTTGCATATTTTTTAAGGACAAGGGTCATAACTCCGAAACGACAAATCAAATGAACCTCAGAATCAACTCAGCTTCAGATCTTGATGCATAAACATTTGTGTGAAGTTTCATTAATATCTCTCAAATAGTTTTCCCAGAAAACAGCGGACAAACTATTTGCATGTATTTGCATTATTTTTTAAGTAAAAGGGCCATAACTCCGAAACGACAAATCAAATGAACCTCAGAATCAACTCAGCTTCAGATCTTGATGCATTAAACATTTGTGTGAAGTTTCATTAATGTCTCTCAAATAGTTTTCCCAGAAAACAGCGGACAAACTATTTGCATATTTTTTAAGGACAAGGGCCATAACTCTGAAATGAAAAATCAAATGAACCTCAGAATCAACTCAGCTTCAGATCCTGATGCATTAAACATTTGTGAGAAGTTTCATTAATATCTGTCAAATAGTTTTCCCAGAAAACAGCGGACAAACAAAATGTTGACGGACGAACGAACGAACGAACGAACGAACGAACGGACGGACGGACGGGGCCACGACAATATACGACCACCTTTATTAGGTGGGCGTATAAAAACTGGTACCAAATGGAAGATAAGACATTGTGCTTTTATTTCTAACTTGTTTTTTTAATTACCTTATTTGCATACTCATGAATATTAATGAGAACATTAAAATTAGTAAAAAAAGTATAGAAATAACGTAAACCTTTCATTTTTTTATCCTACAAATATCAGAAAATAACTTCAAATGCAGTTTAACATGATGACGAAACCCCAGGAAACAAAATATCCAATTTGAGGACCATAGCATTAATTTTAAGCACCATTTTTACCGTTTCCATGGCAACACCCTAGTTTTCGTAATGATGGTCCGTACCTGCAAAATCGTCCATATCACAGCCAGTTTTTGTCCAAACCCCATAAAACTGGTACCAAATTGGAGATAGGACATTGTGCTTTTATTCCCAGTTTTTTTTTTAAATTACCTTATTTGCATACTCATGAATATTAATGAGAACATTAAAAATAGTAAAAACAATATAGAAATAACGTAAATAATGTAAACTATTCACTTTTTATCCTACAAATATCAGAAAACAATTTCAAATGCAGTTTAACCTGATGACAAAATCCTCAGAAAACAAAATATCAAATTTGAGGACCAAAATTTTAACTCTAAGTAACTTTTTAATTGTTTCCATAGTAACCATTCATTTCACTCTGTTCACACAGTTTTGTTAGTCGACACCTACCTGCAAAAACTTCCATATCACAGGAAGTATTTGTGTTAACTGCATAAAACTGGTACCAAATTAAAGCTAAGACAGTGTGCTTTGGTTTAAAAGCTATAATTATGAATTACCTCATTTGCATACACATGAATATTAATGAGAATAATTAAAAAATAGCAAAAAAATACAGAAATAACATAAACCTCTCAATTTTTATCCTACCAATATCAGAAAACAACTTCAAATGTAGTTTAAAATGATGACAAAATACTCAGAAAGCTAATCATCTTAATTGATACCCAAACAATGAACTGTAAATAAGATTGTAACGGTTTCCATGGTAACCGATCCTTTCACAAATTTTGGAAATTTGACATCCAACTGTAATACTCCGCTAGATCTCGATTATTTTTGATGAATCATGAAATCAATTGTTACAAACATAGATATGAGGCATTGCTTTAATAGTAAATATTACTTTTCTGATATAAACTAATTTGCATATGTATGAATATTTATGAGAACAGTAATAGATGTTGAAATTTTCGACAGACACCAGTCTTTCTCTTATAAAGCAAACAAATATGGAAAATGGTTAGCTAAAGTTTACTATGATCACTGAATATCACCAAGATTATTAGATAAATAAATTTGGGACACATTATATAGCGCTGATGGTGATATATCTGTTTCCTAGGCAACCATTATAACCTCATTGTTCATATTACAGAGTGTTTACATACCTGCAACATACAAAGATATTGCTGCCTTCTTGGGCGATAATTATAAATGATATAAACATATACCCGGTAGTTGATGTATGAATCTTAATGTTAGGTTCACTTTATGCAAATTACCTTATTTGCATCCTCATGAATATTAATTAGTGATAAGAAAACAAAGAGAAACAATATTGAAAATAACATGTTTCGCAGTATGCCGAGCACAACATTACACCATTCTCCAAATATAGCTTGCAATGATAAATGTACCTTTTGGTGATAAATAAATGAATTTCAATTCTAAAACTGTCTAAAAGATGTTAAAGGGCATGTATACATCTAGTAAAGGGTTAATCCCACTCTCTGCTTTAAAACACATTTACAGAAAGCTTCTTTTAGTATGCCGACTCAACAAAAATAGATGAATGATATCTCACTTAACCCTTTACCAGCTGAATATTCATGTTAGAAATAATGACATCATGGGTATTTATCAGCTAATTTATAAATTGAAGGTCTGACTCTGAGAGCATACCTTAATTAAAGGCTAAAATGGAACAGTTTATATTGGATCTTCTCAGGTAATACTCTGATAAGAGCTAGGTCAAGATGATAACATTGCTGTTGAATGTCTGTGGAGCATACCCTTATTACAGGCCAAAATGTAATCATATCTGTTGATTGACTGTCAGAGTTACATGTTGACAACCATTCTTCTCTAAAACAAGGGGAATGTCTGGGTCGGGAAAGAGATCTCTTCCAAAGTATCAACTGGTAAATAACTCTTCAGATGTGCTGTATTAAAGGCATTTCAAAGCTCCTTATATAAGTGACCCCCCCCCTATATACACAGTATCCAGCTGTGCTCCTGCAGTGTCCAGTCAGGGTCCATAGCCATAAGTGATAAAGTTATGCAATTATACATTGATCCTCTGTGATGGTAGCCCGCCTTATCAGTTTGTGTATCAGACCCCTGACAGTAGGCTCCCAAAATACACAGCATGGGGTTAATGGGTCAACATTCCTTTCGAAAATGCCTTTAAGCAGGCCCTACAAGGGGGTAATGTTCCCATATCAGCATTGCGAAGTGCATCTGTTGGCTTATCTTCACACTTCTCCTTAATCTTAAACAATATCAATTCATTCACAGTGTGAAATCTTAGGTAAATTCATCCAAGTCTTGCACAAGATCTCCAGACACATCCCAAGAGTTGCCCAAACCTGCTAATGGTTTTATAAACATTGGTTTCTTTTCAATGGTCTTAGTGGGTGTCAAATGTTCTCAGCCATTGAATGCACTTGTAGAATCACAGCCACAGTACAAATGGAGACCCAGAAGTGCTGATCGGTAATCTTCTGTGTATGCTTGGGCAACTTCTCACATGTTTATTATTTTTTGATGATTGCCTGAGCCAGTATCAAACAAGACAGTAACACCTTCAAACCAGTTAAGGTAATACAGAAGAATGAAGAATATATCACTGTCTGGAGTTCGAAGATGAACAGTTTTGTAGCCTTGTTCTTTTGCATGCTTGGTGTAAATAACGATCCTTGTTTCAGTTTCTTCCTGTGTTGAATTCAGGGCATCAAGACTGTTTCTCACTGTTGATATACCATAATCTGGCGAGAACTGGTTAGGCTCACCGTCATAGATGTGAAAAAATATTTCTGCCTTGCAGCTTCTAATCGTAAGGAATCAAGGAATTGTAGCAATTGTTAGTGATTCACAAAGACCCAATATGCAGATTGATATAGGTGAGACAGACAAATCAAAGGGTCTTAAAACACATCACAGGATTACCAGTTCTCGACAGATGATGGTATATCAAAAGTCGAAACAGTCTTGAAACCCTGAATTCAACACAGGCTTTATGGGGCTTTAAAATCACTGACACTTTAAAAACAATAACAGAAGATTGTTTGGGGTATCATAAGTACTTGGCTTTCAACAGTTACCATGGAAGCAGTACATGGTCATTTTGGTAACAGTTTTAGACATAAAATTTATTTATTCATCATCAAAAGGTACATTTATTATTGCAAGCTATACTTGGAGCATGGTGTAATGTTGTGCTCAGCATACTGCGAAACATGTTATTTTCAATATTGTTTCTCTTTGTTTTCTTATCACTAATTAATATTCATGAGGATGCAAATAAGGTAATTTGCATAAAGTGAACCAAACATTAAGATTCATACATCAACTACCGGGTATATGTTTATATCATTTATAATTATCGCCAAAGTAGGCCGCAATATCTTTGTATGTTGCAGGTATGTAAACGCTCTGTAATATGAACAATGAGGTTAGAATGGTTGCCTAGGAAACAGATATATCACCATCAGTGCTATATAATTTGTCCCAAATTTATTTATCTAATAATCTTGGTGATATTCAGTGATCATAGTAAACTTTAGCTAACCATTTTCCATATTTGTTTGCTTTATAAGAGAAAGACTGGTGTCTGTCGAAAATTTCAACATCTATTACTGTTCTCATAAATATTCATACATATGCAAATTAGTTTATATCAGAAAAGTAATATTTACTATTAAAGCAATGCCTCATATCTATGTTTGTACCAATTGATTTCATGATTCATAAAAAATAACCGAGATCTAGCGGAGTATTACAGTTGGATGTCAAATTTCCAAAATTTGTGAAAGGATCGGTTACCATGGAAACCGTTACAATCTTATTTACAGTTCATTGTTTGGGTATCAATTAAGATGATTAGCTTTCTGAGTATTTTGTCATCATTTTAAACTACATTTGAAGTTGTTTTCTGATATTGGTAGGATAAAAATTGAGAGGTTTACGTTATTTCTGTATTTTTTTGCTATTTTTTAATTATTCTCATTAATATTCATGTGTATGCAAATAAGGTAATTCATAATTATAGCTTTTAAACCAAAGCACACTGTCTTAGCTTTAATTTGGTACCAGTTTTATGCAGTTAGCACAAATACTTCCTGTGATATGGAAGTTTTTGCAGGTAGGTGTCGACTAACAAAACTGTGTGAACAGAGTGAAATGAATGGTTACTATGGAAACAGTTAAAAAGTTACTTAGAGTTAAAATTTTGGTTCTCAAATTTGATATTTTGTTTTCTGAGGATTTTGTCATCAGGTTAAACTGCATTTGAAATTGTTTTCTGATATTTGTAGGATAAAAAGTGAATAGTTTACATTATTTACGTTATTTCTATATTGTTTTTACTATTTTTAATGTTCTCATTAATATTCATGAGTATGCAAATAAGGTAATTAAAAAAAAAACTGGGAATAAAGGACATCTCCAATTTGGTACCAGTTTTATAGGGTTTGGACAAAAACTGGCTGTGATATGGACGATTTTGCAGGTACGGACCATCATTACGAAAACTAGGGTGTTGCCATGGAAACGGTAAAAATGGTGCTTAAAATTAATGCTATGGTCCTCAAATTGGATATTTTGTTTCCTGGGGGTTTCGGCATCATGTTAAACTACATTTGAAGTTTTTTTCTGATATTTGTAGGATAAAAAAATGAAAGGTTTACGTTATTTCTATACTTTTTTACTTATTTTAATGATCTCATTAATATTCATGAGTATGCAAATAAGGTAATTTAAAAAAACAAGTTAGAAATTAAAGCACAATGTCTTATCTTCCATTTGGTACCAGTTTTATAGTTTTAGGACAAAAACTGGCTGTGATATGCGTGAATTTGTAGGTATGGGTCATCATAACGAAAACTGGGGGGTTGCCATGGAAACGGTTAAAATACACATAGCCTAAAAGAATTTAAGTTTGAGTACATTCGCGATTCTGATTCAGGACACTTTTCTGAACATTTTGGTACCCATGAAAAAAAGTCTAGGGGGGGGTGCACGGTAGGCACTACTGGCTCCCTGACTACTACACATGTGATGACCTACACATTACAGGACACACCCGTGATGACCTATACACTACAGGACACACTCATGATGAAAAACACACTACGGGACACACTCGTGATGACCTATACACTACGGGACACACTCGTGATGAAATACACACTACTGGACACACTCATGATGAAAAACACACTACGGGACACACTCGTGATGACCTATACACTACGGGACACACTCGTGATGACCTACACACTACAGGACACACTCATGATGAAATACACACTACGGGACACACACGTGATGACCTACACAGTACTGGACACACTCGTGATGACCTACACACTACGGGACACACTCGTGATGACCTACACACTACAGGACACACTCATGATGAAATACACACTACGGGACACACTCGTGATGACCTATACACTACGGGACACACTCGTGATGACCTACACACTACTGGACACACTCATGATGAAATACACACTACGGGACACACTCGTGATGACCTACACACTACGGGACACACTCATGATGACCTTCGCAAACAATTTGAACCCATATGGGAACTGAGCTATTCGGAGTCCCGTCTAGATCCAAATTGTCTAATACTCTGATAGTATTTCTATAGACATGTAAAAAATGATGATTTGTGGAAGACTTTTATTATTTAACCCTTTCATTGCCAGAATTGTCGTCTGCTAGACATGTTTTCGTCTGCTTCAAGTTTTAGAATGGACGTGTGTCCAATGTCTTTATAAAACGATAAACAGGGTGTCAAACAGTTTGGATCCTGATGGGACGCCGGGTTACTCGGCGTCTCATCTGGATCCAAACAGTTTGCATATGATATTACAGACCCGTCTTCATGGCACTGAAGGGGTTAAATACTGGTTGCTTAATGCAGGACCCGTAGGGGCTTTCTGCATACCATTTGTCCTGCATAAAGCTACAATATATCTTAAACCCCCAGAATTATTACCGGTGGTCCCTGCTGAGAGGGCTTTACCGTAAGGACAGTTACCCTTATAGTGTACAGCAGAACCTGTCTTAAGTGGTCATTTATTTAGCCTTTAGCCTGCTATGGGTGGATGAGTGAATACCTATGCAAACAGTTTGAATCCAGATGAGACGCCGAGTAGCTTGAATTTTGAAAATGTAGTAGGTAAAAATTTCTGTAACAATTATTTGCTCAGCAGGCTAAAGGTTAATGGTAATAGGAATCTTAAATAGCAGGTGGTTTCTTAATCCAGGGCAAAAGCAATGCAAAAATCTTCTATAGGAGCTTTCTGCATAACTTGGACCCACATTATGCTTCCACCCGCCTTACCGACCCATAATTAGACCTCTATTTGTTGACAGCTTAAGACAGGTTCTACTGTACTACAAACTCAGAAACCAGAGTAGGAGCAACACCAATACAAAACAAAACTGAGCTGATGTTAAAATCCAAAGTGCAAAGCTTGTGTCCTGTACTGTAAGTGAATTATGCCTTAACCCTTTTGGCGCCAAATTTCTAATTGTCGTCTGCAATCCAATTTTGTTAATTCATATGGTAAAATGAGGAAATGAGATACAGTAAAACCTCTCTAAATCGGAATTCTAGTAGAGAAGAATTTAGATACTTTTAGGCAGGTGGCTGCTTAATGCAGGGTGAAAGTCATGCAGAAAGCTCCTCTAGGAGCTTTCTGCATGACTTTCGCCCTGCATTAAGCTGCCACCTGTCTCCAAGACTGATATCTATACCAAATTTAACGTTCGGTTTAGAGAGGTTTTACTGTAAATAATTACAAATTTTAAATGAATAAAACATTTATAAGATATAAAAATCTGGAACTGCACTATTGGACAAACTCCTATAACGGAAGTTGAGTTAAATTTTAGCAGGACATGAGCGTATTACCTCAACAAACAGTTCCATCAAGCATCTCGGCGTCTTATTAAACTCAAAACTGTTCGACACAGGGGTTTAATGTACTACAAGCTGGTCAAGTTAGCTGAAGTTATTAACCATTTACTCTCTACGCCTTTGCAAACAAAGAAGACCCAGATAAACCGACTCTTATATGAGCCGTCTGATCAGGGTCTGCTCTGTTTGCTTTTGACATGATATAAATCTGATTCTACAAGTTTTGTCAAAGAAATCCCTTGAAGAAGTTTACATTATAAACATTCAGCTAATAGACATTTGTGACGTCATTTTTTCCTTGCATGAGTATTGAACAACTCAATGGTTAAATACAAAGTAGATCATGTCCATAGTGTCATATCAGTCTATTCACATACAGGGTGTTATTAGCCTATGAACCCATTCCCTCCTAGGCTATGTTAGACCCAACCTCTTTGAATAAATCTACCGAAAAGGAATTTACTAAGGAAAAGTTTAGAATTGTGTAGTTTTGAATCCATTGGGGTAAATACAGCATTTACTCCTGTGGAGTAAATGCTCTATTTATCACAATGGTTTCAAAAATGACTTTTTCAGAGACGTCAAAAATACATCAGCAGGGGGGGGGGGGGGGGGTGTTAACCCTTATATAAACATTTATGGAGTGAAGAGTAAATAACAAAGTGTATGTTCACTTACTTATTATCAAAGCTACTCCTCGGAAAAGGGGTACCAGTTGAAGACTGGGCATGGGATATCACCCCGTCTTCCCAGCTGCCCAACGATAGTCCGAGTCCAGAGGCAATCTTTGATATTTTTTCCACGAAGTACTTCATCTTCCCATAGTGAGATTTCAGCTCTAAACGAGAATTCATACACGTATAATGAAAAGCTCCAAATATGTCATATCATGGGGAAACAGACAATTTGATATTTGAAGAAAGGACAGTCACCGACCAGCCGCTTATATAATGTTTAACCCTTTCACCGCCGATGTCGCATATATGCACCACGACAAATAGTGCAGTCCCAGATCAGACGCCGCCTTGAAAAGGCGGCGTCTGATCAGGGACTTCACTATTTGTCTCAAACTCTATTTCTATATCCGTGCTCTATTCCTTTGAAGTTTGCATTTATTTATCTTATTTCATTATTTTACCATTTTTTTAAACAAAATTGGATTGCAGACGACAATTAAAAATTTGGCGCCGAAAGGGTTAAACATTTAGATACTCCTTAGCTAACAGCACCGTGTTTACAATAAAACTTATGTGGTCTGGTTTTCTTTTGCGTAGGTGTGATAACGCGGGCGGGGAGGAAGCACTCCAGTGTAAATCAGAACCATAGAAAATGTTTATAGTAAAGAAATTGTCGAGATATCTTAAACCATACCCTCATTTAAACGACTCCTGGAACCTTTGGAAAGAGAACAAACCCAGATCACGTGGCTCCTGTAGAAGCTCTCAGATCAGGGTATGTTCTATTTCTGTATGTGATTATAACAATACAGATATGAGTCTACACTTCTAAAAGTCAATTCGAGGGCTTGGTGCAAAACTATTCTAACTCCTTCACTTTGTGAAGGAGTTAGAATAGTTTTGCACCAAGCCCTCGAATTGATCTGATTATGAAGTTTCTGTCACAGTCAAACATTTCATTGTTTATGCTGTAAAATTCATACTGTAATAAATTCTTAAGTTAATATTCATGGGGAAAGGGTTGAACATTTCAATGTAAATGAGCAAGACGTCTGTTGTTCTTGGGTACCTGGGTTTTGTTCGGCCTGCTGGAGACATGCTTTAGAGTCCACCCAGGCAGTGCTCACCACCTCGTCACCTCCAAAGTGGAAAACCCGAAGTGGTTGAACTTCGTCGTGTAGGCGTTTAACTTCCGACATTAACTTCTTGACAAACTCATAAGTCGCTGGTATGCACGGATTTATCACATAATTCTTGTAAAGCTGACCCGACTCAACGTCAGATAAATCGTTTTTGTCTACAATAGCATATGCATCAGCGTTGGGAGTATTCTCGCGAGACAGCGCGAGATAGGATGCAATAGCTGCATGACTGTGTCCCGGCATGTCAAACTCGGGTATGATCTCGATGTGCAGTTTCACGGCCAGTTGCAACAGTCTTCGGTATATGGAAACACCGAAGTATCCCGAGCCAGAAGTGTTCGCATGAGGCCCTGAACCAAGCATGGACATAATGCAGTGTTGCTCTTCGGGATCATGACAGCGTCTCGAGCCTATCTGTGGAACAATTAAGTACATGTCGGAGAAAATTCTAAGTACTCTTGTATAAAAGTATATGAGCCATGATCAGGGCATGTACTGTTGGTAATCAAAATCATCTTCTTCAGCGATAGTTTGATACATTTTGTTTAATGAATATATTTGAACTTCGATATCTCGAACTCGGCTAACTCGACCTTCGGGATAACTCGAACAAAAAGTCCAGTCCTTCCAAAACTTACAGTACAGAATTGTTCTGAATCATATCGCTACATATATCTCTAGAAACACGCGTGACAGCTTAATACAGGTCTTTAGATGTGTATTAAGCTGTGAACTCGAGAAATTGTTCTGATTAGAAAGCGGATAACACGAAATCCTTTTATCTCGAACTAATTTGTACAGTCCCTTGAAGTCGAGATATCGAAGTTCTACTGTATTTAGAAAGGGAAGTGCCAGTTTAATTATACAGTTGATTAAGGAACAGGACTCCAGGGACAGCTTTCAAACAGTTTGGACACACGACGGTCATTGATCTGTCAGATATTATTGTTCTATTTCTATGAACAACAAAATGAGTATCAATATAAGCTCAAAAACTAGAGTGAAAACAAGTACCAGTACTTCATATAAACGCATTTTCACACCTTTGCAAACAGAGTAGACCAATATCAAACGGCCTCATTAGGACCAATGGTCATTAGGACCAATCTGATCAGGATCTGCTCTCTGTTTGCTTATGAAATGATATAGATCTAATTCTATAGCTTCTATCATAGCCAAACACACTGTTTTCATACACAGCTAATAAATATTTATGATACCGATATTTTTTATATAAATATTCATTAGGGAAATGGTATAAAGGCAAGTCGTTGTGACTGATTTATACATTGGTTTATCTTTGAAAGGGAACCATAGTTGCTGGTTCATTTATCCAGTCACTAAGCTATTTGTCTGAACGGGGAACCAAAGTGGTTAGTTCATTCATCCAGACGCTTAGCTATTTATCTTTGAACGGGGAACCAAAGTTGCTGCATTAACAAGGACTCCATGTAGAATTAACGAGGGTAGATATTGATATTGCTATTTGTATTGAAACAAATACATGGGAATATCCATTGGCAAGTGTCGATTGGCAGTGCAATATTATATAGTTACATGTAACACATGGTTGCCGGGGTGATAGAGGATATTGTCAATCCGAGAATTGGTATATTCTACCCCGATGTGTAGTCATTTTGTACAAACAGATATACACTAGTCTTGGAAAATGTTATTTTCCATTTTATTTAACCCTTTCCTTCATATAAACGCATGTTCACGCATTTGCAGAGTAGACCTAGATCAGACGACTCCTATAGGAGCAGTCTGATCAGGATCTGCTCTGTATGCTAATGTATTGTGATAGCTCTGTTTCCTTATTTTCTAAAATGGCTACAATGTTCCACCTTCATTACTTCATTATAACTATCTAAAATGGCTACAATGTTCCACCTTCATTACTTCATTATAACTATTTTGTACATGAATATTTAGTAGGTATTGAAATTTGAAAACAAATATAAAACATGGAAATAGTTAATAAATACTATTTATCATCTTTCTTATACATCGACTTTATCACAATTTGTTCTTGCAGATAAGGACAGAATAGAGCTATTAAATTATAACATAACTCGTGGCTTCAGCGTGACGTAACACTATCATTTATTTTTTGATAATCACGGGCATATATTCACTAGTGAATAACATTCGAACGACCGAACTGTATTCATACGCGCTGTCAAAACAAACAAACTGGCGGACGGTGATCGACCTACCTGTCCACGATTGAGTCACGATAGATGGCAAAGGATTGTTGGCACTTGCGCCTTAATTTCGATAAAATAATACAAATTGTAATCGCTGTCAGGAATTATATACAAAATGTATGCCAAAAAAGACCTACCAGCTACTCTGACCCATACAATCCATTCTACAGAGAAAATGCCTCCACAACTTTGCATTTTCTTCACCGCATGTCCTTTTGTTTATGCAGATTTCTACTCATAAAAATATCTCGTCAATCAACAACTATAGTCATCTGAATCCAGCACAGCACAAACATATTTCAAATATGCTATACTCAGCTGATCGCGAAAATCTTCCTCCTGTTCCAACACATTTTATGCAGCAGTTCGTACTGAATCTTTTGTCCATTTCAAACATTTTCACTGAACTTGAATCGAGATTTTTTTCTCGGTGGAAATGTCCATGTCCATGTGTATACATACAACACTAATGAAGGGCTTAATATACCAAAACGAAGGCGCATTTCGAATCCCATTGACAGTGAGTGTCGGACGTGTTGGCGACTGTGTGTGGGTCTTCATGTAAATGGCGCGCTTTACATAGACACATGTTGTCTACAATGACGTCATAATGTGACGTGTTTGTAACTATGTATGTCAAAACTGTAACTCAAAATTTATTTTGAGGTGTTTCTGTATGTTTTTGTATCATAAACTATCACAGTTCAATTGAATACCAGAGAGGTCTGAATTAGATCCTGGTTGATATGACAGTAAGTAAAAAAAAATTGGAAAATTTGGACCTACTTTGTCCCAGTTACCTAGCGAACCTAATAACACCTTTCATTCATCATTTCTATATGTAAGGAGAATTTATAGCAATCCACGTTACTGCTGAAATATTGGCTGCAAATAACATTTGTGTGTGTTATGTTATAAATAGGATCTTGCATTCGTGTTCATGATTATTGGATTTATTAAATGAGTCTTTTTAAAACGATAAAAAAAACTCGCTAAAGCTCGTTTTTTATCGTTTTAAAAAGACTCCAATAAATCCAATAATCAAGAACACTCATGTAAGATCCTCTATTTAAGGGAATTCTGTCATCATAATTGGTGAAAAGACTGAATACCGAAAACACGCCCGATTATGATATTCGTTTGAGTGACTCCAGCATACATGACAAACCTTTGTCAGATGGGGCATCCCCGGTATTTCCAGCCGCCAGCCGTCGTCGTCCGAGAGGTGCAGATGAAGCTTATTCATTTTGTACAAGGCCATCGCTTCCATTAGTTTCTTAAGCTGGTTTGGACCATGGAAATTTCTTGCCACATCTACGCAAAACAGGCATGGAAGAATTATAATAACAGGGTCAATAACGAAAGACTTGGTTTTCTCTCTGGATTACTCATGTATAATGTGCCTTTTAAAAATATGTCCTCTTTTTCATATTCATGTTAGAAATAATAACATCGTGAATAATTATTAGCTTAAAATTTATAATGGCATATACAGTAAAACCTCTCTATAACGGTCACTAAATTACATCAAGTATTGTGTGTGAAAGGCAGGTGGCTGCTTAAAGCAAGGTGGAAGTAAAACAGAACGCTCCTATAGGAGCGTTCTGTTTTACTTTCACCTTGCTTTAAGCAACCACCTGCCCTAAATACCAACTAATTAACACAAGTTTGTGGCCGTTATAGACAGGTTTTATTGTAAACACATTTGCAGAGCCTGTAGAGTATGGTCTATTATAATTTCATAAGCACGCAGAGTAGACACCGATCAGATGACACTACGCAGATCCGTCTGATCTGGGTCTACTCTGTTTGCAAAGGCGTGAAGAAGTGTGTGTTTGAAGGAAGGGGTTAGAAGTGGTTATTTTATCTTAATTTACAATCGCCTTTGTAAAAAGTCTTTTTAATGTGTTTGTATACTTCTAAAACATTTTACAAACAACCCTGTTTTAACGACCACTTATGGGATCGATATACCAGTCTGATAAAATCGTATAGGATCGATATACCAGTCTGATAAAATCGGCGATTGATTAACCCTTCCAATACTAAATATTCATATTGACAGTTCAAGAATTCAAAAAGGTCAAGATTACTGTGAATATTCAGGGATAAGAAAAATGTAACATAACAAACAATGCAGACACAGGTGAGAGGGCTTCTCTAGGAGCCCTCTCATATGGGTCTACACTGTTTGCAAAGGATTTTTGGGACGTGTGTCCCGCACTTAAAGGTTAGTATGTGCCAAAGTAATGCAGACGGTTTCTTTCGGAGATTTCTGCGCTACTTTCGTTCTTATCTTAAAAACTTCTTTTGAATCGTCGATTAAGAGATGTCTAAAGACGGCAAAATTAATGAGCTCCGGTGTTTGAAAAAAATCCTTTGAAAATGTCCTAGCAAAATGCTGAATGCTCTTTGCTTGGGAAATCTGATAATACGTATATCTTACAAGGGGCATTAAATACAATGTCAGAATAATGACTGTAACATATGTGGTTTTAACCTTTACATTGCTGAATTATCAAATGAACTGTTCCAAAATTCTAACAGATCAAGCATACTGTGACTATTTAGGAAGGTTTCTAAAGAAAAGTGTAACATGACAAACAGTGGCCCTCTAGGGGCTCTCTCATCTGGGTCTAAACTGTTTGCAAATGACCTTAGTGACTCGTTTCCAGTACTGTTAACAGTAGGGTTAACTATCTCTCTGTTGAATATACAAATAAATGTACAGTAAAACCTCTCCATAACGGCCACTTAATTACATCAAGTATTTTGTGTTAAAGGCATGTGGCTGCTTAAAGCAAGGTGTAAGTAAAACAGAATGCTCCTATAGGAGCGTTCTGTTTTACTTTCACCTTGCTTTAAGCACCCACCTGCCCTAAATACCAACTAATTAATACAATTTAGTTGTCGTTATGGAGAGGTTTTACTGTAAATGTATTGACATTATGAATGTTTATTAGATAATAATAATATCATATAATAGAATTTGAACACAGGATGTATCGGTGACTGTGAGTCAGATATATTACAATTTCATAAGCAAACAGAAGAGGTCCTGATCAGATGGCCCCCACAAGGTTAGTCTTATCTGGGTCTTCTCTCATTGCAAATGTGTGAAAAGGCGTTTGTATGGGGGAAAGAGTAAGGGGTATTACAACTAAACCAAAAATGTGGTAAAGAGAAGTCTGAGACATATTCTGGCTCTTGTTTTGCAAGAGAACGGTGTAGAAAATGTTGATCAAATGCCAATACAATGGTTAAACTGATATACAGTTGAACTTCGATATCTCGAACTCGGATAAGGTGAACCTCGGATTAACTCGAAGTAAAAATTCGGTCCTTCCAAAATTTACAGTACATAATTTTCTAACTATATCTATCACTACGCATGTCTAGAAACACACGTGACAGCTTTATGCAGGTCGAAAGAAAAATGCTGAAAGCTTTCAGGAGCTTTCAGCATTACTTTAGACCTGCATTAAGCTGTAAAATTAAAAATTGTCCAGGTAAGATAATAAATATCGGATTATTCGAACTTCTGTTATGTCGAAGTAGTTTGTGTGGTCAGTTGAAGTTTGAGATATTAAAGTTTAACTGTATAAATTATACATATTTTAACCCTTGGCATGCCAATCATGACCTTGCTGTCATTTGCAATCACATTAACTCTTTGCATGCTAGCGGCGAAACTGTGATTACCTATGCAAACAGTTTGGATCCAGATGAGACGCCGCATAATGCGGCGTCTCATCAGGATCCAAACTGTTTGTCATCTCGATCATATTTTTGCAAAAAAATGACAGAAAGTTTATTTTAAGAATAGAAGCAGACGACAATTGTTGCAGACGAGAAATTACTTAGCGTGCAATGAGTTGCAGCTGTGGTAACATTTAATGACATTAAAAGCGTTTGTACAATCATTATAAACGATTTGGATACTATTGACAGAAGACGGCTGGTCAGGAATTACAGCAGAACTTCGATATCTCGACTTCAAGGGACTATACAAATTAGTTCGAGATAAAAGGAGTTCGTGTTATCCGCTTTCTAATCTGAACAATTTCTTCGAGTTCACAGCTTAATACACCTCTAAAACAGACCTGTATTAAACTGTCACACGTGTTTCTAGATTTATGTAGCGATATATTTTCTGTACTGTAAGTTTTGGAAGGACTGAACTTTTTGTTCGAGTTATACCGAATTTCGAGTTATCCGAATTCGAGATGTCGAAGCTCAACTGTATTCGTCTGCATTGATTGGACTTTCGTTCAGTTGTTTTTCTCTAAAACGTTGACTGTGTATCAAACAGTTAGGATTCTGATGAGATGCCGAGTTACTCGGCGTCTTATCTGGGTCCAAACTGTTTGTAAAGCTTATCACATATTTACCAATTCATTCTCCGCATACCAATTACTTAATCCATTCCCTCAAATGCTATTTTTAGATCCAACCTCTTTGAATAAATTTAACGTAAAGGTGCATTCATTAAGGCAAGGATTTCTTTTGGAATTTATAGTTCTGAAACCGTTGTGATAAATGGAGCAAATGTCCTATCTATCATCATTGGGAATGGGATAAAGAGGGAATGGATTAAAACCTTTCAACACAAACTTGAGTCTTTGTTGACATCAGTTTGTGATGACATCAGTTTGTGATGACACCAGTTTGAGATGACTTCGTTTTATGATGACACCAGTTTGTGATGACATCAGTTTGTGATGACACCAGTTTGTGATGACTTCGTTTTATGATGACACCAGTTTGTGATGACATCAGTTTGTGATGACACCAGTTTGTGATGACTTCGTTTTATGATGACACCAGTTTGTGATGCATCAGTTTGTGATGACACCAGTTTGTGATGACTTCAGTTTATGATGACACCAGTTTGTGATGACACCAGTTTGTGATGACTTCAGTTCATGATGACACCAGTTTGGGATGCATCAGTTTGTGATGACACCAGTTGATGACTTCAGTTTGTGATGGCTTTTACAACCAGTGTAGATCCAGATGAGACACCGAGTAACTCGATTTCTCATCAGGATCCAAACTGTTTGACATTATCCTGCTGTTATTGTTGAGAATTGTGGCAAACGAAACTTACTTAGTATCAAAATAGTTGAATAAGTAATTTACAGAGCAATATATTATATAAAAGGTGCGTGTTCAAATACCGAGTAATATACATGTATCCTCATTTCTCCACCCTATGTTTTGACCATTCTTTAGAATCTTTAGATTCTAAAGAGTGGTTACAACATAGGGTTTGGTGGGAAAAGGACGATTTTAGTATTTGAGTATGGTGGAGAATTAATTTAAGAAGTTGTTCTTTGAAATAAATAACGCATATTGTCCGAGTCTTTGTCAGACCTAAGTAGAGCATTTGGCAGTAGTAAAAAGTAAGCATACCAATATGTAGTCCACGGTAAGCAAATCGAGGAGCATCGCGGATAATGAACGACGGTATTTCAGAGTAAGTCTTCCCTTTGGGCTGATGTAGAATACTCAACACTGTCTGTACAGCATAGAAACTTCCGGCTTCTGTAGCGGAGTGGATATGGATTCGTTGATACGCAGCATCCGTTGTCAGAGTGTATGCTTCCTCCATTACAATGTCAGTCCGACCAAAGTCAATATCACTCTTGGTGAAATCTATATACCTTCTTAATGGCGTAGATGAAACTAGCCTCGCTTTCAGATTGACTGCAAAACAAGGACAGGCCACAAAAGGACAGGTTATAGGTTATGAAATGACAGGCCATTAAACCCTTTCACCGCCAATGTCGCAAAAATGCACCACGACAAATAGTGCAGTCCCAGATCAGATGTCTGATCAGGGACTTCACGTTTTGTCTCAAACTCTTTTTCTATACCTGTGCTTTATTCCTTTGAAATTTGCATTTATTTACCTCATTTCCTTATTTTACCGAATGATTTTGCAAAATTTTGCAGACGACAATTAAAAATTTGGCGCCGAAAGGGTTAAAGCAGACATGCTTACAAAACACAGAGGCCTGTGTGGACACATACGGTCTAACACGATATATATTGTCCGCTATTAACCCATAACCTTTGACTTCATGAATATTCATCTAAGAACCAATTACACCATGAATACTGATTAGATTAACTGTTATAACAGCACATGGACACTGGGATGTACAAGACAAGCGGTGGCTTAATGCATGTCAAAAGTAATACAGAAAGCAACCACCTGTTTTAAGACCCCTATGTTCAGTAAAGGAATGGCCGCTTAACCCGTTCCCTCGTATTGACGACTTTTGAAGACTCTGTAAAAGTCACTTTGTGAAACCATTGTGATAAATAGAGCATTTGCTCCTATAGGAGCAAATGCTCTATATATCGCAATGGTTTCAAACTACAAAATTCTAAAATTTTCCTTTTCTCTAGTTAATGCTCCTTTTCGGTAGATTTATTCAAAGAGGTTGTATCTAAAAATAGCCTATACTGTAATGGGTTAAGACAGACTATACTGTACGTATCATTATCTATTGCTCTGCGATGTTTGAACTGATACATAAAGATAACAGTGTACCACATGTTGACTATGGTCATATTTCTATAAAATACAAACTACCATCTAAATGAATATGCATATTGATCTTAGGAGATACAGTTGAACTTCGATATCTCGAACTCGAATAACTTGAATTTGGGGATACCACGAAGTAAAAGGTTACAATACAGAATATTTCTAAAGTTTCACTGCGCATATCTAGAAACACACATGACAGCTTAATGCAGTTCGAAAGAAATACTGAAACCTCCTACAGGGGCTTTCAGCATTACCTGCATTAAGCGGCGAACTTGAGAAATTGTCCAGATTAGAAATCGGATGACTCGAACTTCTGTTATCTCGCAGTCATTTGTATGGTCC
Organism: Azorinus chamasolen; assembly: GCA_963576725.1. Classification (NCBI taxonomy): domain Eukaryota; kingdom Metazoa; phylum Mollusca; class Bivalvia; order Cardiida; family Solecurtidae; genus Azorinus; species Azorinus chamasolen. The sequence goes on along the minus strand of OY755246.1, from coordinate 36,304,699 downwards.
GGTGAAGTTCGAGATATTGAAGTTCACAACTGTATCATCAAAGGTTATTAGAAACATATTGTAACTGATATCTACAGCATGCCCATGCATATCGCACAAAATCGATATCGATCATTTTACAGACCATGACTTTAGTCATGCATACTACTCGGAAACGCTCTATTCAAGGTCTGCATTATTTACTTAATGTTCAACTACAGCAAAATCTCGATGATTCGAAATTTCTGTATAGAAGAATTTAGACCCTTTTAGGCAGGTGGCCGCTTAATGCATGGTGAAAGTCATGCAGAAAGCTCCTAGAGGAGCTTTCTGCATGGCTTTCACCATGCATTTAGCTGCCACCTGTCTTAAAGATCGATAATAATACGTATATTAGTGTTCGAATAATCGAAGTTTTACTGTATTAAACGAATTCATCTAACAGGAAGGAAAATTGGCCGAAAACACAAATTAGGTCGATTCAACTTAAAAATGGAGACATCAACCAACTTAAACTTAAGCCTACTGTCCCATTATGGATAGATAAGTTAACTGTGTATACACAGATCAGAAGATTAGAGGGCCCCTTTACTCTGACAAAGGTCTGCACTGTTTTCTAAACAAATTGTTGTTAAAGGTTCACATCAGAAAAAAATGTAGAAACATCCCTACACATGATAATTGAACCGGTCCATTATACATACATTTGTATTTGGACAAGTTTACTTAGAAAACGAGGTTTGCCATAAATATTTTGCAAACATAACAGACGGCTCCTGATAGGAGTAATAAGGATCTTCTTGTATTACTTGCCTGCCAAGTTTCTAGCTGAGTCCGGAAACGCCACGGAATTAACAACCACCCATTCTTGAGGACTCCATTCCAGTGTATGACTTGAGTCGGTTACCAACTGCAATGGCGTCGGCAACACCGCAATACTGACAGTGTCTTTAGTGTTGATGAAACGATATGAATCATACCGTTCCGTAGAGGTTAATGGGTGACTCTGGTCATCTCCGTCAGGGTTATATTGTTCTGGACGGTTGAAGTCGTCAACATAAGACAAATCCTCGGTATGTGTACTGGATAAAACCCTAGGCGAAAGATTGGTCCCTGTAATGTACCAGTTGGGCATAGATATCGAACGGGCAGTTTGCACGTACGCATGTACCAACAGACACACTATAGATTTCCCAGGTTCAATCGTTTCAAAATGACCAGGGATTGGTTCAAACCAATACAAATTTCCATTGAAATGGTGCACCTGTAAGTTACAAGTATGTACGAAGAAGCCCGAGGGATAAGGGTACGAGCTGGGTTCTACCATAAACATGGCGTAAAAGAAAAGTTTCCATTTGTATGGCTGAATACTGCTTCCTCCTTTGTTAACAAAGGTATAATTAGCGAGATACGAGTGACCATCGTTGGAAACAACGGCGTACTTCACTTGCAGGTTCTCGGCGATGTAGTCAATGTCAGCCTGAAATGGGTCTTGAAGCACTTGCTCTGAAAGAACAAATAGATTGACAGTTATGTAATAAACAGAAATACATTTGAACTTCAATACCTCGAACTTCAAGGAACCATACAAATTACTTTGATACAACAGAAATTCGAATCATCCGATTTCTAAGCTGGACAATGCCTCCGGTTCACGGCTTAATGCAGGTCTAGAGTAATGCAGAAAACTCCAGTGGAAGCACTTTCCACTTGCATTAAGTTCTCAGAAGTATTTCTAGATATGCGTAGTGATACATTTTAGAATAATTCAGTATTGTAACTTTTGGAAGGATCAAACTTTTACTTCAAGTCAGCTCGATGTTCAAGTATTCGAAGTTCGAGATATCGAAATCAGGTTAATGTGACAACTGACCCAGTAGTCATGTACAGTGGCAACTGAGTTCAGGATAGGAATGGCTTTCAGCCAACCTATCAAGCTAACAAGCTAACAGTTGACCCAATAGTCATATAAATGGAATGATTTTCAGTCAGCCCATTTGTTTTAATTTATGATATTGATGAGCATGGCTTTCAGTCAACTTGTCTGTATCAAGTTTGTTAATACAGATTATTCTAATTTGTGATATTGATGAGCATGGCTTTCAGTCGACTTGTCTCTATCAAGTTTTGTTAATAAAGATTATTCTAATTTGTGATATTGATGAGCATGGCTTTCAGTCAACTTATCTCTATCAAGTTTGTTAATACAGTTTATGCTATTCCTTGCGGATAGTGATTTCATATCTATTGTATATCTTTTGCATATCTTTCACTGACCGGATGGAAAATCATATAGTTCCTTCCGGCTAGCGATATCATATATATTATACATCTTTCATTGTCTGGATAGATAATCATGCGGATCGTTCCGATTAGTGATTTCATCCATGTGAAGCGCCTTTGAACGCACATATCCAGTATGAAAAGAGTGCTATATAAATGTGGTATAATAATAATAAATGATAATAATAATGTGTTACGTTCAATATGACAAATCAGGACAAAGTGTTACATTCAATATAACAAAAATGACAATGTGTTATATTCAATATGACAATAAGAGTACGCGTACGGTACATGAAACGCCTACTTGCAAAACTGCATTAGAATTACCTTATTTTAGATAGCCTCCAGTTTCCGTGATTCAATATGCCTTATAAGTGTTGACAGTTTCTAATTTGTGTTGCAGATCTTGATCTCCATATTAAGGTGATGTTATACAAACTAAATTGAAGTGAATACCTTATTATTTAAAAAGTTACGGCCATCCTCATATTTTGCATTATTTTCTAAGTGCAAGGGCTATAACTCAACGACAAATCAAATGAACCTCAGAATCGACTCAGCTTCATATCATGAAGCATTAAACATTTGTGTGACGTTTCATTAATATCCGTCAAACAGTTTTCCGAGAAAACGACGGACAAACAAAATGTTGACGGGCGAAAGAACGAACAAACAAACGAACGGACAGACATGGCCACGCTAATATACGACCACCATTATTAGGTGGGCGTATAAAAAAGACAATATGTTACATTCAATACACAAATAAGGACAATGTGTTATGCTCAATATGACAAATAAATTATCCCGAACTTCAATTTATTCGAGTCGGAGAAATCGAAGTTGCGTTCAATGTGACAAATTAGGGTGATGTATTACGTTTAATATGACAGATAAATTATCAGAAGTTCAGTTTATCTGAGTTGGAGAAATCGAAATAATGGCAATGTGTCATGTTCAATATGACAAATCAGGACAATGTGTTACATTCAATACACACATAAGGACAATGTGTTACATTCAATACACACATAAGGACAATGTGTTATGTTCAATATGACGAATAAGTTATCCCGAAGTTCAAGTTATTCGAGTTGGAGAAATCGAAATCATGGCAATGTGTCATGTTCAATGTGACGAATCGGGAAATTTGCATTCCTTTCAATATGACAAATCAGGACAAAGTGTTACATTCAAAACAACAACAATGACAATGTGTTGCGTTCAATAAGACAAATCAGGACAATGTGTGTACGTTCAATATGACAAATAAGGACAATGTTTGTACGTTTAATATGTCAGTAAGGGCAAGGTGTTACATTCAATATGACAAATAAGGACAATGAGTGTACGTTCAATATGATAGATATGGGAAATGTGTTACGTTCAATATGTCAGTAAGGGCAAGCTGTTACATTCAATATGACAAATAAGGACAATGTGTGTTCGTTTAATATGTCAGTAAGGGCAATGTGTTACATTCAATATGACAAATAAGGACAATGAGTGTACGTTTAATATGTCAGTAAGGGCAATGTGTTACATTCAATATGACAAATAAGGACAATGAGTGTTCGTTTAATATGTCAGTAAGGGCAAGGTGTTACATTCAATATGACAAATAAGGACAATGTGTGTTCGTTTAATATGTCAGTAAGGGCAAGGTTTTACATTCAATATGACAAATAAGGACAATGAGTGTACGTTTAATATGTCAGTAAGGGCAAGCTGTTACATTCAATATGACAAATAAGGACAATGAGTGTACGTTCAATATGATAGATATGGGAAATGTGTTACGTTTAATATGTCAGTAAGGGCAAGCTGTTACATTCAATATGACAAATAAGGACAATGTGTGTACGTTTAATATGATAAATATGGCCAATGTGTTACGTTCAACAAATGTGGAAATGTGTGTGTTACGTTTAATATGACAAATCAGGACAGTGGTTTATGTTCAAAATGGCAAATCAGGACAATTTAATATGAAAATTCAGGACAGTATTATATGTTCAATATGACAATGAGTTACGCTCAATATGAAAAATTAGGACAATATACAACGTTCCAACTTACCTCCGAAAAATAATACGTTGAGACTGTAACGAGTGCCGCTGGAAAATATCTCTGTATAGAAACTGAAAATCAAAATATACAGTAAAACCATCTAAACCTGACCTCCAATTTAGTCTTGGGGGGCAGGTGGTAGCTTAATGCAGGGTCATGTAGCTATCCGTATGACTTTCAACGCGCATTTAGCAGCCATCTGCCTAACTGTATCTAAATTATTCTCTACTAGAATTCCGGTTTTGAGGTGATTTTATTTACTGTACTTGGTCGCTGTCAAATATTGTCGTCTGTCAAATTGTTGTTTGCTACAATTTCCGTTTGTTTAAATTTCTCCTATTTTCTTTCAAAAGCACATTAGCACATAAACAGTTTGGATCTTGATGAGACGCCGAGTATAGGTTTGCACAGGTTAAAACAGATGCGACATTGGTTGCGGACAAGTTAATCCTTTCCTCCATTAACCCTTTCGCTGCCAAGTTCTGTCGTCTGCTAACTTTGTCGTCTGCTACAAAATTTCATTTTTTTTATTTTCTTGATTTTTGTTTCAAAAACATAGTTACAGTAACAAACAGTTTGGATCCTGATGAGACGCCGAGTTACTCGGCGTCTCATCTGGATCCAAACTGTTTGCATAGGTTATCACAGATCCGGCCTTGGCAGCGAAAGAGTAAATAGTCATGTACGAAATAATGACATCATAAATATTAATTAAATTAATTTGTTACAACAGCATATGGACACATTTAAGCCATGTAAGAAATTATAGAATCAGATCTATATTATTTCATACGCAAACAGCGCAGACCCTGATCAGACGGTTCCTACAGGAGCCGTCTGATCTGGGTCTGCTCTGTTTGCAAAGGCGTAGAAAGGCGTGTTTATGGAGTAAAGGGTTAGCCCTCCCTCTGGAATACAACTGAAGGTCTTCAAAAGTAGTTGTTTGCTTAACCCTTTCCTTTCACGCATTTGTGTATATGCCGTCTGACCAGGTTCTGCTCTGTTTGCTGATGGAATTTGAAAATATGATTCTTTACTTTCTAAAATAGCTACAATGTTCCACCGTCCATATTTCATTGTAACCTTTCCCCCATGAATATTCAGTAGATATTGGAATTTGAAATAAACATAGAACAGGGAAAGGGTTAATGAAGAATAAAGTATAATACATGTATCCAGTGACCTCTAAATGGACTAAAACTATCACTGAATGTGATTAGTACCCGCGACAAACGTGACTGTCACAAGAAACAGCTTTGTACATAAACTTGACAATGGGGAATTACAGAATAAATGCAGTTTGTCATCAGTTCTGATAAAGTAAAAATGTTCAAACTAAGAAATGAAACTCTTTCTACCACAACAGAAATCTGAAAAAGAATGTATCAATTAATGTCACATACACTCATGGATTATTGACATCTTCTGTACCTGAAATAAAGTCAGCTAAGGAGGCGATGGAATGCCCATCCATTTTCTATATTATTTTTTGGTAACAGACAAAAAAGAAGGGGCATAACTCTGTATAGAAAAAAAGGTAAACTGTAAAACTATTATCTTGGATGCCCCTCTCCTCTTCATGATAAAACAGCATTTGAGCAACGGCGCGGAGAAAAGTCAACAGACCGACCGACAGATCGCAAAACTGAATCCGAAATAGCAATTTAAATATTTACGATGTCATTATTTCTTCCATAAATATTCATAATGACGTCTCGTTCACTCAGACATCAGATATTTGGCACCTTTGCAAACAGAGCAGACCAAGATCAGACGACTCATGTAGAAACCGTCTGATCAGGGTTTGCACTGTTTGCTTATGAATTTCTAAAGTTCTTTCTCGAACTATCACGATATAGTCCCCGTACATCATGACGTCACGGCAAACAATTATGATATATGTATATCATGACGTCATGGTAACCAGGTATATGATATATGTACATCATGACGTCATGGTGAACAATTATGATATCTTATTAGTTATACAGATCATTGGCGGGGTATCTGACTTTTTGTTTCCTGCTGAGGGAATTCATGTTGCCCGAGCCGTTAGGCGAGGGCTACATGTATTTTCCTCAGCAGCGAATAAAAAGTCAGATATCCCGCCAATGATCTGTATAACGATTTTATTATACTGCAAAGTATAATATTTGTAGCAGTTAATTAGCGTTGTTAATTTAGGCGTCGTTTTGCTTCCCCTCAGGGGCCTCATACTGTAAGGTAAGGGCTTATAATATATGTAAAATAGTCAGCTCATTTTGTGGATAGAAAGGGGTCTTCCAAGTGCATTAGTTTCTCAAAAGATTGAAAGAATCAGACGTTAGTAAAACTTCCAGCATATCAGCGGTTAAGCAGACACTATTTTTCAGCATGAGAACAGTTAAACTTTATAGAGTGATTGGCGCTATTCCGACGTCATTTGGATGACGTCAAAGTGACGGTTTTATAATATTCAAAAATGGGTGTTGGACGGAGTGGCTATACTGCAATTTACAGTAACGTTTAGTGTACATGTGCATAAATAAAATCTGAATCGAATTGGGTATGGATTGTCTTTGTAAAAGCGGGGGTTTAGCGCCTAATCGGTACTTGGACAAGCACTTTGCTTTGACATCATTTTCAGCATCAGAGCAGAATAAGACCTTCGCCACGTATCGGGTTCATTTGAATTGTTATACAACAACTATAACAAAACTGTTTCTCAATGGACAACTTTGTTCCGCCCCAATACTTGTTATTTCGTTTGAGAGCAGTTGTTTGGATCGAATCGACGAAGTAAAGCTGGTCGGCCATTTTTATTTCATTGAAGCAATGAAGTGAGGCCCTCGAAGGGGGAAATTCCATAAACGCTCATGACTCCGTATATACATCAGAATTTAGAGGGGTACACGGCTTTTATACATGGCTAATTGACCAATCAAAATCGAGGATTTTACTTTGCAGTATAATAATATTAGTTATACAGATCATTGGCGGGGTATCTGACTTTTTGTTTCCTGCTGAGAAAATCATGTTGCCCGAGCCGTTATAATGTCTAATACATTCCTCCATAAATATGCTTTTTAGCACTTTCTAACAGAGTAGACCCAAATCAGACGACTCCTATAAGAGCCGTCTGATCAGGGTCTGTTCTATTTGCTTATGAAATAATACAGATTTTAATCAGGTTTTACGGCTCATACAGCTGTCATAATCACCGATAGTTTAGCCTACTATTATTGCAACTAAAATAAAATAATGATCAAATAATTATGAATATTAACCCTTTCGCTGTCAAACTCTGTCGTCTGCTAACTTTGTCGTCTGCTACAAATTTTCATTCTTTTGATTTTCTTCATTTTTATTTTAAAAAAACATAGTAATAGTAACAAACAGTTTGGATCCTGATGAGACGCCGAGTTACTCGGCGTCTCATCTGGATCCAAATTGTTTGCATAGGTAATCACAGATCCGGCATTGGCAGCGAAAGGGTTAAAGTCTAACCAGACAGTGTGTCTGTAAAGTGATTGGTCTGGTTTACCCCTTTCAGTGCCAGATTTGTCGTCTGCTAGACATATTTTCGTCTGCTTCAAGTTTTAGGATAGACGTTTGTTCAATGTCTTTATAAAAGATAAACAGGATGTCAAACAGTTTGGATCCTGATGAGACGCCGGGTTACTCGGCGTCTCATCTGGATCCAAACTGATTGCATATTATATTACAGACCCGTCTTCATGGCACAGAAAGGGTTAACATTATTTGCGAAGTCCAGAAGGAGGAGTAGATTCTAGTAATTTATTTAAATATCTACCCTAACCCTACCTTAACCTTTTACTGGACATGAGTATTCATGAAAGAAATAACGATATCATGAATAATTAATTACATTAATTGATTTGTAATGGGACAAATAGAATCATAATTAACAGTAAAGTCATGTCTATATTATTACATAAGCAAAACAGAGCAGACCCTGGTCAGACGGCTCCTATAGGACCCGTCTGACCTGGGTCTACTCTGTTTGCAAAGGCGTAGAAAGGCGTAGAAATGCGTATTTATGGAAGAGGAGTTAACTCGTTCCCTAATAAACTTTATAATTTATACGTGAAGTTCTCACTTCATGAATATTCTTTAACTTAATGTCAACTTTTCAAGGAAATATTTTTATCTAAAAATTGTAGGATCACATCATAATGTTATAAGCAAACAGAGCAGACCCTGCTCAGAGGGCTGCTGCAGGAGCCGTCTGATCAGAGTCTACTCTTTTTTGCAAATGCCTGAAAATGCATGTACCCCTTTCCTTTACATAAACGCCTTTTCGCGCGTTTGTTAACATAGTAGAAGCCGTCTGATCAGGATATGTTGTGTTTGCTTTGTGTCTATGTTACATGTACTTACTTTAAGGTGGCCAGTGCCACGAGAATACAGCATATCGCCGCCTTGTATTTTCTCTTCATCAATCTCCGCATCATGCTACGTGTGTATCGAGGTAGACCGTGTATCATAGCAAATTCCTAGCTGTATGTTGTATGTTCTTGCAGAATAATTGCCTGTAATGAGATATATTAATTCTTTTCATATTAACACAGTCCCTCATATTGACGACTTTTGACGACTCTGTAAAAGTCACTTTGTGAAACCATTGTGATTAATAGAACATTTGCTCCTATAGGAACAAATGCTCTATTTATCACAATGGTTTCAAACTACAAAATTCTAAAAGTTTCCTTTTCTCTAGTTAATGTTCCTTTTCGGTAGACTTATTCAAAGAGGTTGTATCTTAAAATAGCCTATGAGGTAATATGTTAAACGCATATTGACTGACATTTGCAAACAGTTTGGATCCAGGTGAGACGCCCGGTAACTCGGCGTTTCATCAGGATCCAAGTTGTTCAACACTCGGTCGATGATTCTCAAAGAACAATGCCCCAGAGCACACCAATCGAGTTGCAATGAATGTATTGCAACGAATGCTGTGAAGGAGTGTGGGTATGATCTTTACCCCATCCACCCTAGTCTGGCATCCGGTGTCTAACTTGAACAAAAAAACCATCTTCGTGGAAGATTGGATGATGATGATGATGATGATGATGATCATCATCATCATCATCGCCGTCACGATGAACTTACATGAGCTGCAGAAGAGTTGTTTAGGGGTCAAAGGTTGTGACTTCTATCTGCGCGCGTTAGAGATTAGATAGTTGTATTCATATTAACCCTTTCCCTCATATAAACGCCTTTTCAGGCCTTTGCAAACAGAATAGACTCAAATCAGACGTCTCCTATAGGAGCCGTCTGACCAGGGTCTGCTCTGTTTGCTTATGAAATTGTGACAGATCTGACTCTACAGTTTCTAAAAAATCCAAAACAGTCCTGTGTATATTTACAGATGCATGGCGCGTGACAGATTTCTTACGTGTAGTATCTAATATTATGTACATAGAATTATACTATACGAAAACATTTTTTTTTCAAAACTTTTTTTCTGTCAAAGTATGATTTCTAAACGTATTTGAATATGTTTGTTAGTAGTATTTATGAAACTGCCACGCGCCTGGCACATGCATGTGGTGTATATATGCACCACTATAAAAACTGAGCTAATAAATATTCATGATGTCATTATTTATTTCATGAATATTGAACAGGGAAAGGGTTAACAGCATATAGTTGTATTTAAAAGAAACTCTCAGGGGTGTTCATCACCATGATACTTAAACTTTTGGACCCCCCTCTCGTAGGAGCTTTCTATTACGATTGCTCTGTATTTACCAATCACCTGTATTTTTAATACCAGTCACGTGTCATTATAGCCCCAATTTATTTACTGTTTCCCTCATGAACGATTATGCATGAATTAACTTCGTGAATATTTTGACTTAATTTTTAGAATGCATTATTTTATTTTGCTACTTAGACTGTAGAATCAGATTTGTATAACGTACTCTATAAGCAACTATAGCAGACCCTGATCAGACGCCTCCCATGGGACTAGGGAGCCATCATATCTGGGTCTATTCTGCTTGCAAAGACGTATATATGAAGCAAAGGGTTAAATCTAGATGGCCGTTCTATAGAGTCATTTAAATCTGGTTGACAGTTTCGAATCTTACCCTGTTTGCGTATTATTGAGGGAAATAACAAATTAACTTACCCTGTCTATGAAAACTCTATTCATCACAAGCATCTAATGTATATATAGACAGTCTCATGGTGTATATATAGATAGTCTCCTAGTGACAATAAATCCCGAGGAACTACATTAACACTCAACTAATGAATGAATGTGTGAAAATTAATTAGCCTAATTTTATAATGGCGCCCTGGTCAAGTGAATAATATATACACTGACAGAAACTGCAGAATCAGATATATATTTTTTCCATCGGCAAACAGAGCAGACCCTGATAAGACGGCTCCTACAGGAGCCGTCTTATCTGGATCTACTCTGTTTACACAGTTGCTAAAAGTCGTCTCTTTGGTGGAAATGGTTAACACTCTCAAGTCAGTTGCATATCAAACTCACGTCCTATCCATATATAACTGAAAACAGATATCACACTGACATTATATATCCAACAGCAGGACATGTTGTTATTTTAGCATTACCATAAAATGCATTAAATCTTTTGCTTGACAGAAAACATATTTACTCATCTGCAAACAAGATAGACCCTGATCAGACATATCCTGTAAGAGGTGTCTGATCAGGATGTACAGTTTCCTAATGAAATTAAAATATATATTCAGTTTCTCTCATAGTAAAGCTTTTAAATGTTTTTCAAACATAATAGACCCAGATCAGACTGTTCCTGTAGCTGTCTGACCAGGGTCTGCTCTGTTTCCTGATGGAATAATATAGACTCTGACTTCGAAAAAAAGTCTTCACTTGCCATTGTAAAGTCCAGTCAATTGATTTTTAAGTCACTTTATGTGAGTATTCCTCAGGTAAACTATTCAACTACTGGATCGATATTCGTCACACAGGATTATGCCGTCAATCAGATGCCTGGTATATTTTATTTAATACATGTGGCGTATCACACGACAGATCCATTCAGTGTGCGTAACTGACTACAGTAAAAACCCTCTAAACCGGACATTCAGTTTAATAGAAACATCTTAATTTAATACAGAATGAAAGTCATGCAGAAAGCTCCTAAAAAAGGAGATTTCTGCATGACTTCCATCCTGCATTAAACAGCCGCCTGCCTAAAAGTATGTAAATTCTTCTCAACTAGAATTCCTTTTCGAGCGGTTTTATTGTATCCGTATGGGTATATCATGCCCAACCTGTCATCGATAATAAAATCGCAGTGTCAATCGCCTCTACAAATAACCTCGTGTACTTGACTGATAGTTATAAACACAGGTACTGTTTGAACTCTTCTCCTGCTGACAAACATAATGTCACCTTAATCTCCAATTTGCTGAACTTTTCACAGATTTCTGATTCGATCAACCTTTGTGAGAAACTGTTGGCCGAGTGTCAAACAGCTTGGGTCCTGGTGAGACGCCGAGTTACTCGACGCCTCATCTGGATCCAAGCTGTTTGTAAATGCGAATCAAGAAGCGATTAACATAAGTAGTGTTAATACTAACAATAACGACTCCATTTAGACTTTGAAGTTGTGTAACAAACATATAACATGTGAACTTAGGGTAAACATAGTGTGGCACTGTTAATGTAAACATGGTATTAACAATGTACCTCATGAATATTCATGTAAGACATAAAGGACATCATGAATATTAATTAGATTGATTATTATAATATCGCATTGACACATGATTTTTGGCCATGACAGAAACTGAAGAATCATATCTATATTATATCATAAGCAAACAGAGCAACTCCCGATCAGACGGCTCCTACAGGAGTCATCTGATCTGGGTCAACTCTGTTTACAACTTAGGCGTAGAAAGTCGTAATGGAAGGGCTAACCATTTACCTCATGAATATGCATGTAAGACATCATCAGTACTAATTAGATTAGTTTTAATAATGGCCTATGAGCACAGATAGGTTTGACCATAATAGAAACTGTAGAAGCGTATCTACAAATTTCCATCAGCAAGCAGCGTAGATCCTGATCAGACAACTCCTTCTGGGTCTACTGCAAAGGCGTGACAACATATCGAGGGATTGGTTCAAAACTATTGTAACTCCTTCACAAAGTGAAGGAGTTACAATAGTTTTGCACCAGTCCTCGATATATCTGTGAGGTAAAGCCACTTCCGAAAACATCAGTCGTAGCTCTTTAGAAATAGGTGGTAGCTAAATGCAGGACAGAAGTATGCTTAATAGAGGATCTTACTCTTACATGAGTGTTCATTACAAATTGCTTTTTGTATTTTGTTTTTAAGCAATGGGTACATAGGTAGCGTTCCACCATCGGACCGTGGTAAAGTTGCCTACCTGACAACTGCCATTCCGCATAGCAGTCTAGTGCAATTTATTGACCTGCATTCGGTTTCAGTTAAACACATATTTTAGTTCATAATAAAGTGAAATGGGGCTGGGCATCAAGTTCTTCCAACTTAGATAAAGCCCTTCCCCTACAGTGAATGCAATACCGGTAATAAAGTACATAGCAAAATGACAGTCAAGCTAGACAAAACATAAACATATATACATGTATGTATATTCAATGAATGAGAGTGAGAGAGTGAGTGAGAGAAACATAGAGAAGTTGAGAGAGATTAAGATATAGAGAGAGGAGAGAAAAAGAGCAAGTTAGAGAGATGGGGAGGGGGCGCTCACTCTGCATGATAGACCAATAGAAAATAGAAGAATGTAGGGGCATAATATCCCTTTCCCTCATAGGCTATGTTTCTAAAGGTGAGTTATACAGGTTCGTCGAAAGGCCTCAGTGTGAGGGAATTGGTAAGTAGCTAGTAAATTCAGATCTGGTCAATGTATTCAGAGCAACTATTAAACTATAAATATATATTATATTATTTAGCACTTGAATCTTTTCTATCTCTGTGTGTAATGGTGAACTGCTTCAGATAAAATACAGTTTTGCTCATAAGACAGGGCCTTACATTTGTATCTCCAAAAAGCAGTAAATCAATATTTAATGGATGGAGTGTCCTTGTTTCATGAAACAGCTGTATTTGTTGAGCAGTATAAAGTCTGCTTTAAAGAAATAATGAGATAAATTCTCTGGGCTATCTTAACATCAGCAATATGGATTCAACCTGAGATGATTGTTACATAGATCTTCATTAAGATCACTACAGCTGTTCCTAATTCTGACATGCCTGATTGATAAATAGAGGATCTTGCATGAGCTTTAGCGAGTGTCATAATCATAATAGTACACGAGTTTCATGAAAACGATTTGTAATGAACACGAATTAAAGATTCTTTTTATCACATAAGCCTTAAAATGCCATAAAAAATAAAACAGGCTATAGCTGTCGGCTGTTTCCGCCATTGCTTACAAACAGCGTAGTAATACAACGTTACGATTGGCTAGCGCTTAAATGAGCGCTACGATTGGCTAACAATTGCTCATTTGCATAAAAAATGCACTAGTGCATTCCCGCGAAATACAGTACTCTGTTACGGCACTCCCACAAGGCAGATTATGTGATAAATATCTGTTAAGACTAAAGTAAAAATGACAAGAATAATAGAACTGTCTGAAAATGACATTACTGAGTTTTTAAAACTAGATATTGATGTGCATTGTCTTATATCTGTATCTAACTTGTTCCACAATTTAACTGAGGAAGGAATACATGATCTATTAAACATTGACGTTCTGGTTTGGACAGATTTGAGGTCGTTCCTTTTTCGGAGTTCATAATGAGTAAGATCTCTTATTTGTAGTTAAATTAAATCACTTGTATAAGATGGTACTGTTTCTGTAAAAGCTTTGAACATGAAGCAGTATTTTGCCTTTCTCTTCTTTTATGTAGATAGAGAATCCCATCCGCATTCTCTATAGAGAATGGCTAGAGGAACATATCTCGTATGACCACAGTAACTATTCGGGCTGCTTCATTCTGTATTTCTTCCAGCATTCGATGGATACAAAAGGCGTTAAATAACATGGCATCCGGAAAAAATCATGGTATACTATTTCTGACATGGAAATGCTTCGTAACATTAGCTTTAGTTTAGTATGTGCAACACATTCCACATAATATAGCAATGTGTAAGAAGGGCGCACGAATATACAAATATCAGTCACATGATGAAATCACGCTACCACAGATATGAATGAAAGTATTCTCCCAGAGACAGTTACTAAATGAATAAAGAAGTGCGGGTCGGCTGACCGTATGCAAGCGATTAGGTAATCGCGTCCATAAACTGCGAGTGGTCAATTTGATACAAGACGAATACTGATGCAAGGCATTGGATCGCCGGGAAATTTGTGTACAAGGAAGGTTTTTAATAAGGAACTGTTTTGTTAAAACAATTGAAATACAACATTTCATTAAAAACTTAACGAAATATGTAGCCTCTAGAGTGTAATGACGTAGTGACCTAGTTTCGAACCCGACATGATCCATATTTGAACTTGACCAAGATTGCATGTGGACAAACATTCTGATAAAATTTCAGTAAGATCTGATAACATTTGTACCCACTTGAGTGTGAACAAGATTTTTCTATGATTTGACCTAGTGGCCTAGTTTATGACTGCAGGCGATTCATATTCGAACTTGACCTAGATTTCATCAGGGTCAATACACAAACCAATTTACTTAAAGATCAAGTGCAAAATGTGGCCTCCAGAGTGTTTAGGATTTTGTAAGATTTGACCTAGTGACCTAGTTTTTGACCCGACATGACCAATATTCGAACTTGGCGTAGATTTCATGGAGACACATTCTGATAAAATTTCAGTAGCTTCTAGAGCATTAACAAGATTTTTCTAAGATTTGACCTAGTGACCTTGTTTTTGAGCCCAGGTGACCCATATTCGAGATTGACCTAAATTTCATCCAGGGCAAAACACAAACCAATTTACTTAGAGATCAAGTGCAAAATGTGGTATCTCAACGGACAACAGACGAGGGACATCCAACGATCCTAAAAGCTCAGCATGAGCACGTCGTGCTCTGGTGAGCTAAAAAAAATGAGGATAAATCAAAGACCTATATATACTATGGCATGCTGATAAAGAACTCTGTTGCAAACTGTAACAAGTAAATGCCTGGTAAAACTATTATGACATATGCATTGTTGGAAGTATCACATGAAACTTGACACAAATATCTAGGGCGGTCATTGATTGGTTCAGAGGCATATTGACGATACCAAAACGTAAGAGGATAAAAAATTTATCCCGTCACTACAGCCGCTAGTGACGTAATAAAGGGGTAGCATAATAAACCTAAGTTTATATGTACAGTAGAGGTTTATTTGTATAGTAGTTGGAGGAATTTCTTCTTACAACAGGAACTATTTTTAATTTTTCTACAAATTTGTTTTACCAAAAATAACGTATAAGTTGAAAGGAAAAACACTTAATATGGATAATTATCATTAACTATCCCAGTAAAAACCCAAACCGTCATTAAAAAAAATTAGAAAGGACAAAAGAGAGAAAAAAAAAATTCGTCAGCGGTGAGAATCGAACCAGGGCTGACTGCACGATAGGCGACCGTGGTAACCACTACGCTATCAGGCCAAACATACTTCAAGGGAAATTGAAGATGTATATAAAGTTATCGTGCTACTATATTGACGACTTTTTCAAATAAAAAAAAATAAAACGGCTTTTTTAAATAAAAATAAATAAAACAATAAAAATTCATATTTAATCAATAAACTCTAACAAGGGCGGTGATGGTCATAGACCTAAATATAGCCTGTTCAGTTCCATTAACGATCTCGAGTGACGTTAGTCCTATCTAAAAATAGAAACCGAGACGACGGAATTCGATTTTGACCATGTAGAGCCTCCGGTAGAATTAACCATGTCTGTTTGAATTAACATATCGACTGTCGATTCAAATGATCTTATTTTTCAAATTCGAGCACGTTTTCCCGTCTTGTAATGTAAGTCCCATCTACATAGGATATATCGCTTTCACATATAAAGGCACTAGCAAAGAGTTTGAATCTATTCATGACTTAACATGTGTATATCACGTGTATAAATATACTGATGCATGTATTACTTTTGTCGACATTTTTGGACAATAAACAATGGTCATTAAACAAAACTGAGTCTGTAATATGTCAAAATCTCTGAAGGGCATAATTTAGAACGAGAGCACCGCAAACAGGTGCACGACTACAGTTTTGACCCGGCTTCAATTCTGCGACTTTGACCCGGCTTCATTTATGTTTACAAAACTGTTTTTGGCATTAAATGTCGATACTTCGACGAAAAAAGTGTCATAATTATTGTTATTATTGTACATTTGTTTGATAAATTTCTTTTTAAACATCGTATGAAGGTTTTTACATCACATATTTCACTACATCAATAATGCAGATAGAAACTATTCTCTGCCACGCTCTCATGAGCCAATTCATTTGGTTCTCCTCACCGATCTACGCTGAATAGACTTTGTAAAACTTGTCGCTACCCCTCCTACATGGGTAAATACTTTTGAACATTCCATTAGTGATCGCCGCTCATGCGGCGATCAACAAGCATAGCGGAAAACGACAGAAGTGTCAACTGCAACTTAACCCATTACATAATAGGCTATTTTTAGATACACCCTCTTTGAATAAATCTACCGAAAAGGAGCATTAACTAGAGAAAAGGAAAATTTTAGAAATTTGTATTTTCAAACCATTGTGATAAATAGAGCATTTGCTCCTATAGGAGCAAATGCTCTATTTATCACAATGGTTTCATACTTTGAAGGAGCAGTTTGATCAGGGTCTACACTATTTGCTAACTTTGTCAGTCTAATATAATTTTTTTAACAGTGGTGCAACATTATAATTGTCATATTCAGCTTTACAAATAGGGATGGGAGAGCTTTACAAGAGTAGGTGTCCGAATACTTAAATATGCTCTATAAGGGTATGGTTGCTTCACTGTGTCGTTACCGAATGTCGTCTGTTTTGAAATGTCGTTTGCAAACTTTTCAAATACCGTAAATAACTTAAAAGTAAAGGTTAAAATCACCAATGCAGAAATCGTGTTATCTGTTGTTTTTTTTTGGTTTTTTTACCAATACTATTAACAACGATATTTTCGCGTCATATTAAGACTTACCAAGTTGGTCCTTAACATCACGCATATTCATGTAAGAAATAATGACATCATAAATATTTATTAGCTGAATTTTGGTAATGACATGAATACAGGACAGTTTGGCTCAGGCAGAAACTGTAGAATCAGATCTGTGTTATAGCATAAGCAAACAGAGCAGACCAAGATCAGATGGATCCTACAGTAGCTGTCTGATCTGGGCCTACTCTGTTTGCAAATACGTGAAAATGCGTTTATATGAAAGAATGGGTTAACACTTTACCCCATGGGTATTCATGCAAGAAACAATGGCATCATTGATATTTATTGACTAAAATTTTGTGGTTTTAGTGGCCATGGCCATTTTCATTAAGCAGACAGAGCAGACCATGACCAGACGGCTCCATCTGAGCCTATTCTGTTTACAAATACGTGTAGATGGTTAAACATTTATGACATTTTATCAATTGACATTCAATACACATGCCAACCATATAATGCAAAGATCGGGTTGCTACCACTGTGGATCACCGTACACAAGATATAGTAGCCCCGGTGAGTCGTAACAATCGTTCAAGACAAACTGCTAGATCTATAGTGTAGTTAACTCTATACTCCGTGAATATTTATGCAAGAAATGATGACGCAATGAATATTAATTAGATTCATTTTTATAATGGCATATGAACACATGATATTTTGGCCACGGTAGAAACTAAAGAATCAAATCTATTTCATACTGTAAGCAAACAGAGCAGACCCTGATCAGAGGGTTCCTCTATGAGCCATCTGAGATGGGTCTACTCTGTTTGCAAAGGGGATAAAAAAATCGTATTTATGGAGTAATGGGTTTTAATCTTCGTTTCTGAAATTCAGACTATTTATTCCGGTCTGCTATTGATTTATATCGGTAGATGTATCATGCCTGTAAATACAAAGACAAGCTCACAAATGTCAGTAAACTATTACTATATATTATTAATATATTACTGTAACTATTTCAAAACGTGAATTAATATAATTATAATAACATTAACGCTACAGCAATGTGTTTGTATTCATGTATTTCCATTCCTTTTTTATTCTAATCATTCGTTTAACCCATTCCCTGTTCTAAGTTTAGTACAAAGTTCAATACCTGCTGAATATTCATTGACAAAATAGTTATAAGAAATATGGAAGGTGGAACATTGTAGACATTTTAGAAAGCAAAGAAACAAATCTATCAAATTCTATTTACAAACAGAGTAGACCCTGATCAGACGGCTCCTCTAGGAGCCGTCTTATCTGGGTCTACTCTGTTTGCAAATGCGTGAAAACACGTATATATGAGGGAAAGGGTTAAACAATCTGAATGGTACGATTAATGTGTTCCCATTAATGTGCATCATGCATCATAAATCAATATGTCCCAATGACCCTAAATATTGACGACAAACTCGGGCAAATAGTGAAGACCCAGATCAAACTATTCTTGAAGTTTGATTACGGTCTTCATTAGTTATTACTATGTCACTTTAATCTAAAGTTATCATAATGGTGCAGGTTTTGAAAGCTGATGGGAAGAGTATACTGGATGTTTTAACAGGTTCAAGGTGTCTGAATAGGTTCAGTGTGTCTGAATAGGGTAGTTAAGGTATGTTCGATAAGTTGCATTGAGTCAATATACAGCTTTGAACTTGAATTCTTTAGCGCACACTGACAGCTGCAAAGTTATAGAAGATAATAATGACGAAACGCAATAGAGATATTAACCCATTCCTCCATAGGCTATTTTAATATCCAAACACTTTGAATAAATCTACCGAAAAGGAGAACTAACTAGAGGAAAGGATGATTTTAGAATTTTGTAGTTTGAAACCATTGCGATAAATAGAGCATTTGCTCCTATAGGAGCAAATGCTCTATTTATCACAATGGTTTCAACAGGTGACTTTTACAGAGGCGTAGAAATGCGTATTTATGGAGGAAAGGGTTAAAACGTTAGCCTGCCAACTGCGACAAGAGCCACACGAGCAAACAACTTTGATCCAGATGAGATACCGAGTAACTCGGCCTCTCATTAGGATGCAAGATGTTTGAAACCTGGTCGAAAGTTTATCAAAAGCTTGATCGAATCGGAAGAACAGTTGAACTTCGATATCTCGAACTTCAAGGGACACTACAAATTACTTCGAGATAACAGACGTTCGAGTCATCCGATTTATAATCCAGACAATTCCTCAAGCTCACAGCTTAATGCAGGTCGAAAGTAATGCTGAAAGCTCCTGTAAGAGATTTCAGCACTTCTTTCGTTTGCATTAAGCTGTTACGTGTGTTTCCAGATATGCATAGTGGATATACTTTAGGACAATTCTGTATTGTAAATTTTGGAAGGACCGATAACTTTGAGTTATCCCGAAGTTCGAGTTATCAGAGTTCGAGATATCGAGGCTCCATGGTAGTTAGTATTGCACCGGGCCCTGATGTGAGGCAGAACAGGTGCATTTACAGCGGGCTAAGGGTAAATAAACCTTAGTTGTAAGAA
Organism: Azorinus chamasolen; assembly: GCA_963576725.1. Classification (NCBI taxonomy): domain Eukaryota; kingdom Metazoa; phylum Mollusca; class Bivalvia; order Cardiida; family Solecurtidae; genus Azorinus; species Azorinus chamasolen. The sequence continues at coordinate 36,284,674 of OY755246.1, read as the reverse complement.
TTTTGTGATAAACGAGGTGCTTAATAAACACAGAGGCCCATAATAAGATGCGTAAATTAAAACATTTTCAAGAATAACTTCTTAATTTCTCCACCAAACCCAAAGTTGTGACCACTCTTAAGAATCGTCTGTTGCGACCTTTCTTAGAATCGCCTCGAAGAGATGATTCTAAAGAATGGTCACAACATAGGGTTTGGTGGAGGAATAACGATTTGAATATTTGGGTGCGCACCTTTATTTGTAGCTGTGTAAACATAAGGTTCTTTTTCTGTAAGAGAGTTGTAATGTAATACAAATGTGGTTATTAAAGTAGTAAACAAACATAATTATAACTCTTTATCTGTAAGATAGTTGTAATGTAATAAAGCTTGTGATAAATGAAATACATGTAGTTAACAAACAGAACTCTTTAGGACTCTTTAGCTGTAAGACAGTTGTAATGTGATAAAGCCTGTGATATACCGGTATCAAATGGTGAACAAACACAGAGTTCTTGAGCTGTAAGAGATTGGCAATGTAATAAAAGGTGTGGCAACCATTTACTCATGAATATTTATTAAGAAATAATGAATATATGAATATTAATTAGCTCTCTGTTTGTAATGACATTATGAGCATATGAATTTTTGACCATGTCAGAAACTGTAGAATCAAGCTTTTGATTGGTCAGATTTGAGTTCTCAAGCTTTTGATTGGTCAGATTTGAGTTCTCAAGCTTTTGATTGGTCAGATTTTAGCTTAAGGCTCAAATCTGACCAATCAAAAACTTGAGAACGGACTCAGCCTCAACTAAAAGTTTTATAAGCATGGACCCAAATCTATATCATCTCATAAGCAAACAGAGCTGACCCTGATCATAAGACTCTTGTAGAAACAGGACTATATTAAACCATAAGCAAACAGAGCAGACCCTGAAAAAACAGCTTCTGCAGGAGCCGTCTAGTCTGGGTCTATTCTGTTTGCAAAGGAGTAGGGGGTGTATCTATGGAGTATATGTGTATAGGAAGTGGCTATCAAACATTGAACTCGTTCTCTGCAATTTATATGCGTTAACATTTTGTCTAATAGAAACGCACTTGTGTGCAGAGCAGATCTAGATAAGATAACTCATGTAGGAGCTGTCTGATCAGGGCCTATTGTGTTATCTATGAAATCATATTTATGTGATTCTACATTATTCCATTACTTTAATGTTCCCTTGTTAAAAATACCACTACAAAGCAAATATCAGCTGATCAATTCCCACAGTGTCATTACTTCTTACATGAATATTCATCAGGTAAGAAAATATGTCGAAATAAACTTCTACATTGCTGTTAAAGGGTATTTGATCCGAGGTACGGTGTGACACTGTGTTTAGCAAAACTAACTTCGTCAAGGTCTGAGAGATATATATTACTGAACTTATCTGATTTTCTTTGTTGCATAAGTCCCTATTTCATAAAAATGGCACGTTCTGAAAGTGGTTAAAACTTAGGTATGGTTTAAGCAAACTCTACAAGTCATACAAAGGTAAAAGGTGTCAACATGTCTCTTTATCATGTTAACGCATAAAAATGCGTCTCTGTCAAGTAATGGCGTCAAAATGAGTCTCTGTCAGGTAACTGCGTCAAAATGCGTCTCTGTCAGATAAAGGCGTCAAAACAATGCTTTTCTGTCAGGTAATGGCGTAAAAAAAAAAGTGTCTCTGTCAGAAAATGGCGTGGGAAAAAAAGGGAGTCTATGTCCGGTAATGTCGTCATCATGCGTCTCTGCCAGGCAAGGGCGTCAAAATGCGCACATGTCAGGTAATGGCGTCGAAATGCGCCTCTGTCAGGTAATGGCGTCAAAAGGCGTCTCTGTTATATAGTTTCGTCAAACGACGTCTCTGTCAGCTTAATGTGCCAAACGGCGTCTCTGTCATGTAATGGCGTCAAAATGTATGTTTTTCAGGTAAAGGCGTCTTATGTAACTTTGAAAAAATAGTGTTTATCAAACTGCAAACGTGATTAGTGCGTGCTTGTTTATTTGTAATTGTTTGCCATTGTGTACATGTTTATATATGTGTGTTTGTATTTTCATATTCTCTCTTGGACTGGAGGAAATAGAGAATATATCTATTATCATGTATGGAGTAAATACGTAACCCTAGACTCAGTAAATACGCATTTTTGCACGTTTACAAATATAGACGCTCTGTTGGAGTACTATAGATCTGAGTGTCCAGTATCTGTCGTGGCGAACAATTCATGTGTCATTACAAAATAATCTAATTAATATTCCTGGCGTCATTTTGTTTTCTTACATGAATATTCATTGAGTAAAGGGTTAAAGGAACAGTTTTGAGTTCAGTCATTATAGTTTGACACACCCTAAAAAGGTCTCTAAAGACTCTAATTCTCGCCCTATATAGCCATTTTAGTAGTGGGTGGGTGGGGTATGTATTCGAGTTTGGTTGTAATCGGACGATACTGTGTTTATTTCAACATACTAAAGTATGAATACATGAATAAACGTACTAAAGTATGTTGAAATAAACACAGTATCGTCCGATTACAACCAAAATGTAATCTCGACTTTTTCTTGATTTCTATTTCAGCTTCGTGCGAGTGCCGATATAAGTTATAAACCCTTTCCCTGTTTAATATTTATGTTTGAAATAGTTACATCATAAGTATTTATTAGATGGTTTTTATAATAGCATATATAGACAGGATTTTTGGTATTGGTAGAAACTATAGTCAGATCTCTGTTATAATTTCATAAGCAAACAGAGCAGACCCTGGTCGGACGGTTCCTAAAGGAGTCGTCAGATTTGGGTCTACTCTGTTTGCAAAGACGCGAAAAGGCGTTTACATATAGGAAATAGATCATTGTAGCGAACAACAAATAAATACACAGGTAGTTTAGGTAAAATATCTTACTCTTTGACTCTTGGATATACGTACATGTACTCATATCAGTTACTATCTCCTGTGGCTATCGGGTATCTGATCCATTATCCAGATTGATTTACAGTCAGTTTTAGAAAGTTCCTGACCCTTGCTAATATAATTGTTCAAGCGGTATGTCTAAAATGATATTGAAAACAACAAATGAGTCAAAGATCTCTCTTACAATTACTGATCGATTACTACACATCACAGCATTGACTGTCGCTATCTGACCGATTGAACTCGAGTGACGATCACTAGATTCGTGATTTATAACGCAGACCCTCATTGCTTTACTATCGCACTACTCAAACACTTGCTCTGCTACCCTTTATTAACGTACTACCTGAGCACTTACTCTGGTTCCCTTTACTAACGCACTACTATAGCAATTACTCTGGTTTCCTAAGAATTAACGCACTACTAGAGCACTTACTCTGGTTCCCTTTACTAACGCACTACTAGTGCACTTACTCTGGTTCCCTTTACTAACGCACTACTCGAGCACTTACTCTGGTTCCCTTTATTAACGTACTACCCGAGCACTTACTCTGGTTCCCTTTCTTAACGTACTACTCGAGCACTTACTCTGGTTCCCTTTATTAACGTACTACTAGAGCAATTACTCTGGTTCCCTTTATTAACGTACTACTCGAGCACTTACTCTGGTTCCCTTTATTAACGTACTACCTGAGCACTTACTCTGGTTCCCTTTACTAACGTACTACTAGAGCAATTACTCTGGTTCCCTAAGAATTAACGTACTACTCGAGCACTTACTCTGGTTCCCTTTATTAACGTACTACTCGAGCACTTACTATTGATCCCTTTATTAACGCAATACTCGAGCACCCTTTATTAACGCACTACTCGAGCATTTATTCTGGTTTCCTTTACTAACGCTAAGAATTAACGTACTACCCGAGCACTTACTCTGTTTCCCTTTATTAACGCACTACTCGAGCACTTACTCTGTTTCCCTTTATTTAATGCACTTCTCGAGCACTTACTCTGTTTCTCTTTATTAACGCACTACTCGAGCACTTACTCCTGTTTCCCTTTATTAACGCACTACTCGAGCACCCTTTACTAACGCACTACTCGAGCATTTACTCTTGATCCCTTTATTAGCGCACTACTCGAGCACTTACTCTGTTTCCCTTTAATTAACGAACTACTCGAGCACTTGCTCTGTTTCCCTTATTAACGTACTACTCGAGCACTTTCTCTTGATCCTTTTATTAACGCACTACTCGAGCACTTACTCGTTTCCCTTTATTAACGCAGTACACGAGCACTTACTCTGGTTTCCTTTACTAAACGCACTACTCTAGCACTTACTCTGTTTTCCTTTATCAACGCAATACACGAGTACGTATCCTGCTTTCCTTTACTAACGTACTACTCTGGCACTTATTCTGGTTCCCCTTATTAACGTGATACACGAGCACGTACTCTGGTTCCCTTTACTAGCGCACTACACGAGCACTTACTCTGGTTCCCTTTGCTAGCGCAGAACACGAGCACTTACTCTGGTTCCCATTACTAGCGCACTACACGAGCACTTACTCTGGTTCCCTTTACTAGCGCACTCATCAGCACTTAGTCTGGTTCCCTTTAGTAAAGCAATACTCGATCACTTACTCTGGTTCCCTTTACTAGCGCACTACACGAGCACTTACTCTGGTTCCCTTTACTAGCGCACTACACGATCACTTACTCTGGTTCCAGCAACGTTAACCCTTTACATCATGAATATTTATGTCAGAATAAATGACATCATGAATATTTATTACCTGAATGTATATAATAGTTCAGATGAATACGGATTTGACCATAGGGGTCTGTACCGCTTCATGGGGGTCTATATGTACTATATAATAACTTTTATTGTATAGTATATATAGACTGTCATGAATAGACCCCTGTGGATTAGACTACGTCGATAAAGTGTATCGGGCATTTAACCCTTTCCTTAATGTAAACGCTTTTCACGTCTTTGCAAACAGAATAGACCCAGATCAGCCGGCTCCTATAGGAGCCGTCTGACAAGGGTCTGCTCTGTTTGTTTATGGAATTATAATAGATCTGACTATACAGTTTCTTCAAATACCGGTACCAAAATATTCTGTATACATGTGCCATTATAAAAATCAGCTAAAAGTATTCATAATGCTATTATTTCTTACATAAATATTGAACAGGGAAAGGGTTTATATGTAATTCTAAACAGAGACTTTTCTTCTATAGCGAGACAAAACCAACATTCTCAATACATACATTTTTCTATATCTTAACAAAAAAAACATGACCAGGGTATCCAACAGTTTGGATCCAGATGAAACACCGTGTTACTCTTGGTCAAAGGTGATAGCTCATTTTGTGTCCGATCTATCGCCAGTTTACAAAGCCTTTTTAAATACTCTTTTAGTCTTTTAACGCTCATCCGGCTGTAAAAATACTATCTGCTTAAACTCTGAACTAGTGAAATTTCACTAAATTACGATTCGTTACAGCAATTGAGAAAACTATTCACTCAGCATCAAACAGTTTGGGTCCAGATGAGACGCAGAGTTACTCGGCGTCTCATCTGGATCTAAACTGTTTGCAAGTGCCAGTTAGGACATGTGTAGCAAGATAATGATCAATAATATTGACAAATAGCTTTATAAAACGTCCACTGTCGCATTGAAATTGTTCATCCGCACGAGAAAGAAGAGCTCGTAAGTAAGTAATTATATACACAAAGCAAGCGTTCCTTTTACAGTTGGAACGAAGAAAATTGGGTGTAAATAATTGAAGTCTTTTTGTGATGGTTTAAAAAGCTTCAAAGTTGGCTAGTCGGATAAACATTGGATATTCAGTGCAAGAAACCCTAGGTAAGTTAATATGTATATTACATTATATTTATTAAATGGCAATAAAACGTGTCTGTAGACACTTTGATTGCGGGAAATGAGTATATATGTACTGACATTTGAAAATGGTTTGGATCCAGATCGGAGGGATCGTAGAGGAACATTATCTTTCTTAACATTTTACTTGTTCAATATTCATGTGATAAATGATGACACCATGCGTATATATTAGCTGTTTTTATGTAATGTTTAAGGGAATGATGATTTTGCGTTAACAAAAACTGTTGGATCAGATCAGATACTATGTCATAAGCAATCAGAGCAGACTCTGGTCAGACGGCTCCTACAGGCGCCGTCTGATCTGGGTCTGCTCTGTTTGAATTTATATGAGGGAATGGGTTAAATGGCAACAGACTACAACACAAGATCTATGTTTATACAAATATAGCGGTAGCTAAATATTAACTTTTTAGAACTCTTTGAATGCCAGGAGTGAGTATACTGACATGTGCGTATAGTGTAGACCCAGATCGGAGGGATCCTAGAGGGTAAACGCCTGAAGAGATTTACATTAAAATTACTCTCGTAATATATACTCTTTCTGAATTGACTGGCCATTCAACTTTTGTTTTATGTTTATTTCAGTTTATTATAACTACATTAATTTTATTCCAAAGTTGCTTGACAGCTTGTCGACGGCGTTGGTTAATGGGGTTTTTCAACAACAATTTTAATCTTTTTGGCAAAAAGTAGGCTAAATAATTGCATTACCCTTATAAGGTTTCATGTTGATATCCACCCATATTTTATTACCAGTCAATCACACCTTATTTACTGTATTAAATTCATTTAATGCCCGTTTGTATATGGTCGTTTTCTTAATGCAGAATGAAAGCATATGCAAAAAGATCCTGGGGGAATTTTCTGCGTTGCGCTGAGTTTGCATTTAGCGACCGCCTGTATTTTGCAATTCCTATATTTCTTTACTTAATGGTTACTCGTATATATCTCTAGTGTTATTGTTTTATTTATCGCCCCACCTCATCCGACCAAAGTAATTGGCATTTAATAGAGTGGGGACGTTTATTTGGGGAGAATACGGTGTAACTGGGATAGAGCAATCGGAACACTTGGAGGATTGCTAGGTGTTAACCCTTTCTCTGTTGAATATTCATATAGGACATAATTATCTAATGGCTTCATGATATAATGGCACATGTGCACAGGATGTTTTGATATTTGTAGAAACTGTAGAATCAGATCTAGATCTATATTATTCCATAAACACACAAATCAGACCCTGATCAGACGGCTCCTACAGGGGCCGGCTGATCTGGGTCTACTCTGTTTGCATAGAAAAAAGGCTTATCCCTGTCTAGATTTGATGTAGATCTATACGAGGTATATTTCCGAGTCGAGTAGTAGGCTAACGATTGCTGACGGAGACAGTTGTTATGAAACTAAGGCAATCCACATGGTTTTATCTATATAAATTGATTTCCAGTTGATTTAATAAAAAACAAATGTGTAGAAATAATCGACAATAGTCACAAAGCATTTGTTTCTTCGTTTTTCTTTATATACTAACCATGACCGTTGTCTAAAGCTTTGATGTTCTCCAAGAAACTCAAATTAATCAAAACTATCGGAAATAACATTCCCTCCCCAACTTCAGTTGTTATAGATATGTGCACCTGCCTTACAGATTCATAATTAGACCTCTCTTTGATGGCTGTTAAGACAAGTTTAAATTCAGTACATGCAATACAGAGTAGGAGTAAAACCCTGTCATCTCTGTGTATAAACAACATACAAGTTGTATCTATATATATATATATAATTCAACTGCAAAGAAAATGAAAATCGCAACATCTGGATAAATACAACGAAACCTGTCTCATAATTAAGGTGTGTCTGAGACTTGCGAAATTGGATAACTCTACATATGTGACGAAACTGCATATATCTATGCAGACCCCCAGATAAGATGCGTAAATGAAAACATTTTTATGAATATCTCCTTTATTTCTCCCCCAAACCCTAAACTGGGACCACTCTTTAGAATCGTCTCAAATGGACGATTCTAAAGAGTGGTCACAGTATAGGGTTTGGTGGAGAAATGGTGATTTTATCCAGTCACCAGGCTTCTCTAGTGACATAATAAAGGGGGTGCAATAAACTTAGGTTTATTAGGTTACTTCCGGTAGTGGAAGGTTTATTAGGTTAGTAGATAGGCGTAATGATTCTATAACCATGGAACTATTTTAGTTTTCTGTAAATATTCATAAACATGTTGATAGAATAGATCTAACAGATCTATTTGGTCACCAGAAGAATTATTCAAATGAGAAAAAAAATTAATTGGCTACAGCTGGATTCGAACCCGCGCCTGATCCTACAAAAACTAATTCTAATCTCTCTAGAGACGTCGCCCTTACCGATTACGCCACTGAGGCCACATACAAAATGACGTTGATTTATCACTTTTATTAATTTAATCCACCGCTGGCAAAACCCGTTTTTGATAAAATCAAACCTGGAAGCAAAGATTGACAGATAAATAGTAAATGTTTCCTTTTCACTCTCATGATTATTTGATTGATAAACTCTTACAGGGGCGGTGATAGTCATAAACCTAAATATAGCCTGTTCAGTTCCATCGATTTCTGAGTGACGTTAGGTAGAATCTAAAAATAGAAACCGAGACTACGTAACTCGAATTTGACCAAAGAATATAGATCATGTCTGTTTGAAATAACTTATCGACCCTCGATTCAAATCATCTTATTTTTCAAATTCAACCACGTTTCCCTTCTAGTAATACAAGTATCGAAACTATATTCCTCTGCGGTAGCTCATTAGATCTATTTACGTCTAAATGGAAGTGAAAAGGGAGGGATCCGTTGATCGAAAAACTGCATTTTCAATGTAAATTATTTCAAGAGTGTTATGAGTCTATAAAAAAGACATTTAACTATATTGACTGGATAAATCGAATAATAGGTTAGTGCCGTAGATGGGACGCCTTTATCCGACTCGGAGAGAAAACAGTTGAGGCTCGGCAAGCCTCGCCTCAACGTTTTCTCCCCATCGTCGGATAAAGCGTCCCATCTACGACACTAACCTATTATTCTCTATTTAGTTTCTCGGTACGCACTTTTTCTGTACATATGATAAGAGACTTGACTCTAGATAGAGTTTCTATCAATACGAAAACATCGTCTGTACATAAATTTATGCCATCATAAAAATCAGCTTATAAATATTCATAATCTCATTATTTCTTACTTGAATATTGACAATAGCCTTTCAGTTATTCGCCTGCTGTATGTTAGCGTGTCATTATTTCTATGTCATTATTTCTGACCTCTCGGGAAGATCAACTTCGTTCACAATAATCATAGATGATCAATTCAGTGTGACGTCATGATACATAACGTCATGTTTTTACATGGGCATGTTTGGTTCATGCTTCTTAACCCGTATATTATTATCCTACTATTTGCGATATGGGTCCAAGGTTATAAACTTCTGAGTCTGAGATCATTCTCAAGTATGAGCAAGGTCAGAACCTGACCAATCAGATGCTTGAGAATGATCTCAGACTCAAGCACAAAACTTTATAACCTTGGAGCCTGACTAGATTTTGTAAACAGCTTGGATCCTTAAGAGACGTCGAGTAACCCAGAGTCACATCAGGATCCAAACTGAAGGCACCCTTGCTCTATATCTGAGCAGACTTTATGTACAGTAGGTTAAGGGTTTACGAGTTAATGCTTGGGCACCATGAGTGTCAGGCAAATAGGAAATCCCGAGTGACTCGGGAATGCTTATGGACCAGGCCACCGTCAGGCTGATCAAAACTAGTTCGGTCGTAAGTTGTAGGATTAACCATTCCCTTCTGGACTATTTTGTAGAGATTAGGAACATTTTGGAATTCTGTAGATTTTGCACCATTAGGATAAATGGGACAGTTGCTCCTATGAAGCAAGTGTTCTATTTATCACAATGATTTCAAAAAGTGACTTTTACACAGGCGTCAAAATGCGCCAGTATAAGGGGATGGGTTAAAGCTATTTTCTAATTACTTTTTTAATATGTTGTCTGTTTGAATATTTTCTAGAAATTTAAAGCATAGTTGTTTTTGTGTAAGGATATTAAACATACACTTTAATGTACATGTAGATCCAAATACGCTTACTATCAGGTTGTGCTCGTATTTTTCAAGTGCTAAACTTCACTATGTGTTGCTTTCAACAAATCCATGTACGCCTATAATTTTAATTGGACTACACTATCACTAACCATGTTTACGTATTGAATCTAATATAAAACAATTATGTTAATATTGCTTTAGCTTTTCTAAATGTTACGTCATACTCAATTTCTCAAATGTCACGAATAGTATGCTTACTGTTAAAGTATATTATTTAGCTATATTATTTTTTATTATTATACCACAATTATAAAGCACTCTTTTCACACAGTCTATGTGCGTTCAAAAGCGTTTTACATAATATAATTGCATGTACAGAATTTAATATATATAATGCGTATAGAATATTTAAAACACTTGAAATTTAAGATAGGTATATCAATAAAATATTAAAAATTGAATTAATTTAAGAAGTATAGATAAAAACAAAACCATCATTTTCTGTACGTTTTTATATCCGCAATTCAAGGGGAACATACGCACACTGTGAATATATTGTGTCAGCCCACTCATGTCACCAAAACTCAAATGACACATATTGACACTCACAAAATGGATTCTTTTGTATCCTTTATCTTTCTTCATTGAAGTATGTATTTAATTGGTACTGTGTCATTTCTTTTTCTTCCGGATATGTCTTACAAACAGATTGACACACATGCTTGTTGGGTTAGATTCTCTGGGGGAGCTATGAAAACTAGTCGTTATTGTATCGTTTTGGTGTTGGCAGTTGTCAAGTACATGTATCTTCAGTTTAACTTTTCGGTGACATGATTGCTCGTGGGTCCAAATTTGCTGCCTTTGCTAGGACGATTCGTGTGTGTTGCCTTCTTTCGTTGGTCTTCTTAATTGTATTCATTTATGATATAAAATCATGATCTATTTATGTATTCTATGAAGGTAAATATGGATAAACCTCGTGATATTTGCTGCAAGATAGCCATACGCGTCAACAATTACTGGAAATCAACACCCGTCGGTCGAATTCAGCAAGAAAAATATCAGTAATTACAGTGATATGGCTTTTGATTACAGATACTGATTAATAGAATCAAGAATGGGTTTTGTTAAAGACGGGGGGTTCTATACCCGAGGTTGGTCTGTTCCAGTCGGAAACGAGCTTTAGCGAGTTTCCGATAGGAACAGACCAACCGAGGGCATAGAACCCCCGGCTTTAACAAATCCCACGCTTGATTATTTTTCTCGCTGAAATACGCCCTAAAACCAAGAAAATTAACGAATTTTGTGAAGTACTACTTTAGATTGCGTAATACGACTTCCATATCTAATAGCAACAGACCACAGCATAACTTTAGGCGTGACACCAAATTCTTGCATAAAACGTGCTGTTGTAGTCCCGCTAGACCATGTATTAACAAGGCGATTCTCGTGCTCACGCGCTGTTGTTGACCGGTTTTAATTATACCTATTACGGGCCTAAGGTAGACAATGGACGCGAATGTTACAGCGTTTTGGCCTTAGCTAGGTGAACGCCGGGGTGTGAGTATTTCCAGGAGCACCGACAATAAACTGTTTTTAGTGATAGACATATTGAATGAAATTCCGTGTAAACGGTATTTGATACAATCATGAATTGACGTCGAAAAGAAAACAGTGGCCCGGAAACAGCATAAATCGACGAAGTGTCAAAGAAGTGTATAGTTTTGATGCCGTTGTTTTGCTTGTATTTTGAAGAATTAAATTGATGCAGGAGAGCAGAACATTGGTTTTATGCAAGAATAGCGTTAATACACGTTTGTTTTCGGAAAAAAGGAGCAGTTGGTTTGTGGATTTTAGTGACCGAACTGAAATAAGCCTGAAAGAAGTGAAAAAGCTAGTAAACAAAATGTTTAGGGAAGGTGCCATATCAAAAGAAATGAAACAGTATCTTATCCCAAAGTACTCCAGACCAGGTAAATTGAAAGGGAACCCTAAAATCTACAAACCAACTGCTCCTTTTAGAACAATAGTTAGTGGCATGGGTACTGCCACTGAGAGGTTAGCTGAAGTTGCTGAGCATGAACTTAGTGAATTTGTTGAAACTTCACCCAGCTACATCAGGGATACAACTGATTTTATTAACAAATTAAAAGAGATTAATGAACCACTTTCAGAAAATTGCATTTTGTTCTGTTTTGACGTAGCGAAGTTGTATCCATCAGTCCCAAAGAAAGAGGGACTAGATGCATGTATGGAAGGCCTTGCAAACAGAAGTGATCCGTTGATTGATACAGAAAATGTTCTTAAGATGATTCAAACAGTTTTAGACAACAACACATTTTCTTTTGGAGATAGCACTTTCATACAAAAAGATGGGGTGGCAATTGGTTCAAAATTTTGCTTGTTCATATATGAGGAAATGGGATGAAGAATTGATGTCACACAAAAAAGTGCCAATGTTTTACAAGAGATTCATTGATGATGGTTTCGGGATCTGGGATGGTACAGTTCAAGAACTGGAAGATTTTGCTAAACATGCAAACAGTATTCACCCGAATATTAGTATAGAGCTTAGATATGGTTTGGATCAGATAGAATTTCTGGATACTCTAGTTAAAATAGACAATGGTCATATATACACAGATCTTTATGTAAAACCAACAGACAAACAGCTGTACCTTAATAATTCTTCCTGCCATCCTCCTAGTACAAAAAGGAGCATAGCATATGGTTTGGGACTAAGAATTAAGCGTATATGTGAAAGAGAATCGGACTATATTAGAGAAAGAAATAAACTCAAGGGTCAGTTAAGGAAGAGAGGATATAGTGGTAGGATGATAGAAAATCAGTTGGTAAGGGTGGATAAACTTGACAGATCTGCCACATTAGTAAAGAAACAAACAGTTAGATCTAACAGGAAAATGAATAGGGTCCCTTTAGTTTTGACGTATTCAAATCTGCTACCGAATATACATTACATTGTAAACAAACATTCAAAAGTTTTGCATCAATCAGATCGACTTAAAGAAGTATTCCAACAACTGCCAATCGTAGCATTCAGGCGTGATAAAAATCTATGTGACACACTGGTGCATTCAAACACTAACAGGATTGTTAGACCAAGCAATACAGTCTGTTCACAGGGTTGTGCTACTTGCAGTATTCTTGAAATGTCAAGTATAAGTGACACAAATAGGCAATCAGTTTACAATGTGTCAACTAATATTAACTGTAGAGAAAGAAATGTAGTATATGCAATTAAGTGCAGTAAATGCGATATAATGGTGTATGTCGGTGAAACTGAGAGAGAAATTCGGGAGAGAATGAAAGAACATTTGAGTGATGTGAGGCATGAGAGAGAGAAGCCAATAAATAGACATTTTGGAATCGGTGGTCATAGCAGTGATGATGTGAGATTTGTAGTTTTGAAACGGATGTTCCATGCATGTAGAACTGAAAGACAGATCCATGAAACTGATTGGATATGGAGGCTGAGAACCTACAGACCATTTGGCTGTAACATCAAAGAGGATAATGCGCTAATGCATGCATGACGTCGTTGCACCCATGACGTCATTTGATGACGTCATTTTGATGACGTCATGACATTTTAAAAAACAACCCAATGTCACCATGACGACGCTGGATCAACATTATTCTCTTTGATTTTATGGCTGAATGCATGTAACAAAAATGTGACGTGTATTTTGACATGATAATCTTTGACAAAGGCCCTTAGTGGTCGAAATATTAGATCAGAGCAGTTTAAGTATTTATGTATTATATTAATTCCCTATTTTGGAATATTTACTTCATTGCAAATATAAAAGACTGAGTGACTACAAAACAACGTCTTCGGTTAATTAAATAGGCTTTAAAGTGTTTATATGATAAATAGAATTTCATATTCGTGCTAATTACTTATATTAATTTCAATACATAAGGTTGTTGCCTATAGAAATGTTGGTATAATTCTGTAAGAAGTCCTTCCCTTGTATTGATTTTACCCAATCGCGCGTATGAATACACTAGTCACGGGGTGTTCCAGATAAGGATTTCTAGTACGGCTATTTTTAGTAACTCTTATCTAGCACGATTGAGAAGCGAGAATATTATATAACTGGTAATCTTAACCCTTAACCGAGGTTCTTCTTTTGTTTCGTTCATTACCGATACTAAATCCAATTTACATTCCAGTAAAGTAGATACTATAGACCATTCTAGGCATTTATCTTTTGTACACTACAATGTTCAAAGCATTTATCACAAAATCAACGTTTTGAGTACGAAATTACAAGTTTTTGATTTTCCCCGTTTTGGGGAAACTTGATTGGGTCATTCATTTTTCAACCAGCGAACTTTCGATTGAGTCATAGTCTGTTCCTGAGCGTAAAGACCTACTATTATATACAAAAGACACAGTCCATTACACTGAAAGACCATATCTGAAACCGTTGGGTATTAAATGTATTATCAAATTATTATTCTCGCAAAACAATGAATTATTTGTGTATCCAGTTTTCTTTAGAATATATAGAGAATAATAGGTTAGTGCCGTAGATGGGACGCTTTATCCGACGAGGGGAGAAAACGTTGAGGCGAGGCTTGCCGAGCCTCAACTGTTTTCTCTCCGAGTCGGATAAAGGCGTCCCATCTACGGCACTAACCTATTATTCGATTTATCCAGTCAATATAGTTAAATGTCTTTTATAGACTCATAACACTCTTGAAATAATTTACATTGAAAATGCAGTTTTTCGATAAACAGATCCCTCCCTTTTCACTTCCATTTAGACGTAAATAGATCTAATGAGCTACCGCAGAGGAATATAGTTTCGATACTTGTATTACTAGAAGGGAAACGTGGTTGAATTTGAAAAATAAGATGATTTGAATCGAGGGTCGATAAGTTATTTCAAACAGACATGATTTATATTCTTTGGTCAAATTCGAGTTACGTAGTCTCGGTTTCTATTTTTAGATTCTACCTAACGTCACTCAGAAATCGATGGAACTGAACAGGCTATATTTAGGTTTATGACTATCACCGCCCCTGTAAGAGTTTATCAATCAAATAATCGTGAGAGTAATAAGAAAACATTTACTATTTATCTGTCAATCTTTGGTTCCAGGTTTGATTTTATCAAAAACGGGTTTTGCCAGCGGTGGATTAAATTAATAAAAGTGATAAATCAACGTCATTTTGTATGTGGCCTCAGTGGCGTAATCGGTAAGCGCGACGTCTCTAGAGAGATTAGAATTAGTTTTTGTAGGATCAGGCGCGGGTTCGAATCCAGCTGTAGCCAATTATTTTTATTTTTTCCCATTTGAATAATTCTTCTGGTGACCAAATAGATCTGTTAGATATATTCCATCAACATGTTTATGAATATTTACAGAAAACTAAAATAGTTCCATGGTTATAGAATCATTACGCCCATCTACTAACCTAATAAACCTTCCACTACCGGAAGTAACCAAATAAACCTAAGTTTATTTGCACCCCCTTTATTATGTCACTAGAGAAGCCTGGTGACTGGATAAAACCTACATTTTAGCCAATCAAAATGCCTTTGTACCTCATAACGTACAGCATGTTTCAAAGGATCTAAAAAAGGGTTGACAATCATATTAAGAAAAGTGAAACGCATTGAAAAGGTGCATGCTCTAAGAAATACATTTGCAAGCAGAAATAAGGCACAAGCATAAAATAAAAAATATAAATACAGACAGCAGAAAAGCTAAACCAAATAAGCATTATAAACACTTACACGTGACATCACAACATGCAAGCAAAAAGAGATTTGTTGTGGAAAAAGGCATACTGAAAGCTTAAAAAATGCAGGCTGGACAAGTAACAGAGTTTTCCTCCAGAGATGAAAGGGAACAGAAACAAAACATACAATTTCTGCTCCATTTCATCCATGGACTGTTGTATTTGTTTAATTTAGATGTATGTGCAAATGTATCATTAAGGACTAGCCAAGTCCAGTTGAAAAATAAAAAACAAACAAAAGCAAAAGCGGACTAAAAAGGGGGTCAACTGCACATTGAACATGTACAGCTTCACTACCCATTTTTCCTCCGCTAGATGTCGGTAGGCGCGACCTTCGTTAAAGATTTTCTGCATACAGAATTGTTTCTTAATAAAGGCAAAAAGACCGAAAATTCGGAATAAAGAATATTTATTATTATTACATATGATAAATTTAAAGTAAAAACAGCTTAGATATTTAAAGCCATATACATTGAAATTAGCTATTTCTAGATTTAATAAATAAAATATATACATGTACGTATAATTGATGCATACTTAAAATAACACTGTAACTAGTTATGTTTATCATCCTAAAGGGAGATGATAACTTATCCATATAGGAACTTTTTGCATTACTCGTACCCTGCCTTAACCCTTTCCCTTATATAAACGTGTTTTCACGCATTTCCTAGAGGAGCCGTCTGATCAGGGTCTACTCTGTTTGCTGATAGAATTTGATAAATATGTTTATTTGCTTTCTAAATTGTCTACAACGTTCCACATTCCCTATTTCTTTATAACTATTTAGTTAATGAATATTCAGTAGGGATTGAAATTTGACCTAAATACAGAACAGGGAAAGGGTTAAGCAAACATCTGCTTTTTAAGACTTGGGGTCTCCTGTGTTCAATTATTGAATGGTCTCTTAAGACAGGGTCTCCTACATATAGTATCTACTGGGTTTTGCACATTTCAATTCAATAAATGTATTTAAAAAAGGCATTTATTTTCTATTATTCTGAGTAAAATAATGATTATTATTCAGCTTGATTAAAATTGACACAAAAAACGTGTTTGGTAATTTTAGTAAAATTTGCAGATTAATACGACTGAAAACGTGAAATACTCGTTAACCCTTTCGCTGCCAATGCCGGATCTGTTATTACCTATGCAAACAGTTTGGATCCAGATGAGACGCCGAGTAAATCGGCGTCTCATCAGGATCCAGACTGTTTGTTACTGTTACTATGTTTTTGAAACAAAAATGAAGAAAATCAAAATAATGAAAATTTGTAGCAGACGACAAAGTTAGCAGACGACAGAGTTTGGCAGCGAAATGGTTAAAGGGGGTAAATCACGGAGCGACACAAAACTGCTAACATACGTTCGTGAACAAAGAAATGCGGTATACTATACGAAATAGTACAGTCCACTTCGGGCCTAATTGCATTATAGTGACCTACAAGTCCGCCCGAAAATAGCTTCAGACCCTCATTCTTCGGCTTCGGGCCTTAAACTATTTTCGGGCTGACTGGTAGGTCAGTAAGGTCACTATAATGCAATAAAGCCCTCATTGGGCTGTACTAGATATATTTCTTATATGTTTTCTATTGAAATGCTTGTTATACTGTGCTTCGTGATCAACTTTCTTTTACTTCCGATTTGTTAAAAAAATAGGAAAAATAATTAGCCGAGTGCCAAACAGCCTGGATACTGAAGTAGCGCCGAGTTACTCGGCTTCTTATCTGGATCCAACCCATGTTCAAATGATAGAGCGCGTCTAGCAAGCGAGGGTTACTACTGATTGCTCTAATATGCTTTAAGTAGTGTGTTGCGTTAAAGTAATGCAGACATTTGTTAACCCTTTACCCAAATAGCCTGTTTCTAGTTTTGAAGACATATGACCACTTAAAGCAGGTTGAAAGTAAAGCAGAATGCGCCTTAAGGCGCATTCTGCTTTACTTTCAGCCTGCTTTAAGCTACCACCTACTAGGATATAGAAAATATTTATTATGCAGTATGTTCATGACTGTATGAATTTGAACTATTTTCTTCAGCGGAGGAATAAATCAAACACGCTAAAAGCCGCTTCTATCAGGTAAAGGGTTAATACATTTTATAAATTTATACTTGATGTTTCTTACAGTTGTTTGATTTAACAATAGTATCAAGAGAGGGTTCGATTCCTTACTTGTACGTGTACTTTATATTAAATTTCTAATCTCATCTAAGAAAATGGCATTGCCCCGCAAGAAGTCGTATCGTATGATAAATTACCCGTACAGGTACACGTTATCTGATTTCGAAACATAATTTTGAAAATTCAGGAACGTGTACGTGTAGACAGACACACGTATACGTACACGTACAAGTAAGAAATCGAAACCTTTCTAGTTACGCGTTAACTGCGAATAAATTTAGTTTTTAGCTAAGTGTTCATCTACCTAGACTGATATTCAAATAGTGTCGGTAAATTCGATCATTCCTTCTTATATGCAGAGACATATTGTCCTTCACATTTCTGGTCAGCGCAAATGAAAAAGCTTGTAAAAAAAATGATGGAACCAACTTTAATGCTTTAACTGTAGCATAAAATTAATGTGAAAACTTCTGGGTTGAAAACTGATTTAGACAGAGATATGGAACTCATATATTTATTTATTAACATTGCTTCTAAATGGAATAACAATAACTCCTATATGGCCAATGTCATTTGATTAAACTTCGTACATGGAAAGAGCATGCTAAGAGGAAGTATCATGCACAAGGTCCATAACTCTGGCTTCAATAATTTTGGAGTTATTGCCCTTGTATATTTTTCACACGTTGTTGTCCGAACGATAACTCCTATATGGCTCATGTCATTGGATTAAAACTTCATACATTGAAAGAGCACCATGAGAGGAAAAAGTAAAGTACCTAGTTATAGTCTACTTTCGGTCCGAAGGACCGCTCAGCCGACTGTAGGCTACATTTACTCCCCTGGTCATTGAGTCACTCGCCTACAATATTGAGCATTGCTAACATACGGCACAATCATGCAGCCGCATAACCGGCTAGTGACCCTCACAGGTACCCATTTTAACCCCTGGGTGGAGAGGAGATGCGAGTGGCAGACGCTGAAAAGCGTCTCTGAAATTTCCGGGAGAGATCGGGATTTGAACCCCGGAATTCCGGATTGGTAGTCAAACGCGTTAACACTAGACCACCGCACGCCACAAATCTCATGTACAATCATTAACTCATGTTCTACTGATGCTATTGGAATGAAATTTTATTTATGGAAAGAACATGATCAGAGGAAGTGACATGTACAATGTCTATAACTCGGCTTCAGTAGTAATGGAGTTATTGCCCCTTGTAATTTTTATCACACTTTCTTGTCCCAACGATAACTCCTATATGGATCATGCCATTTAATTAAAACTTCATACATGCAAAGAGCATGATAAGAGAACGTGTCATGTACAAGGGCCATAACTCTGGCTTCAATACTTATGGAGTTAATGCCCTTTGTTACATGTGTTTGTCAAACCAATAACTCCAGTTCTACTGATGCTATTGGAATGACTTTATGAAAAGAGCATGATGAGAGAAAGTGTCATGCCCAAGGTCCATAACTCTGACTTAAATAATATTGCAGTTATTGTCCTTGTACATTTTTTCACTTTTTCTTGTCCCGACGATAACTCATATATGGTTCATGCCATTTGATTGAAACTGCATACATGGAAAGAGCATAATGCGATGACGTATCAGGTACAAGGGCCATAACTCTGGCTTCAATACTTTTGGAGTAAAAGCCCTTTGTTACATTGTTTTGGCTGATCAATATCTACTGTTCTACTGATGCTATTGGAATGTTATTCCCTGTTACCATTTTATTTACTTAAAAAATGTGGTGTTGAAAGCGCATGATGAGGGAAGTGTCATTCATCAAGTCTATTACTATGTTATTACATTTTTTAGTTATTTCCCTTTCCATATTGTTTTTGTTAGAGTTGTTTGTCTGTCTGTCTGTCTGTCTGTCACACATCTTGTCCGGTCGAGTTTTCATGTACAGATATGTGACAATGTGTTGCAGTGGGTATGTGTGGATGTGAGGGGTGATGGGGGGGAGACATCTGTTTTTTGAGACAAAAGCCTTTAGTTATGTTTAGATAGCAGATGTGGTTGTAATTTGTAGCAGCTTGTTTGCTGAAATGGGCTTAATTAATTCATATACTACTGCAAATTTTGTCTTCTGCTCCGATTTCCACCTTTTACTTGTCTTCATTTTTATTTAAAAACTAGTTATAGTAACAAACAGTTTGTATCCTGATGATTCGCTGAGTTACTCATCGTCTTATCTGGATCCAAACTGTTTGCATAGATAAATACAGGTGTGATATTTAAAGAGTTTCTACTGTAGAAAACACGCGCCTCATTTCAATCAGATACATGAAATGTGGCGTTATACCTAGGTCTCTCTAATGCGACCATATAATGTATTTACACAGGGGTCTGTAAAAGCAGGTGGTTGCTTATTGCAGGGCAAAATTTATGCAGAAAGCTCCTATAGGAGCTTTCTATATAACGTGTGTCCTGCATTAAGCTACCACCTATTTTGAAATTCAGAATTAGATTTTTGTAGCTATTTTCGCGAGACATTACTGTATTATACTAGCCTGTTTCTAATTGCCTAGCACTTATCTCGCATTTAAAAATAATGTCTGCTCCAAGTTGGATATGGTACAACTTAAACTACTTCCGGTCTATCGAGCTTTGATACACTGTGTCAAACAATTTGGACCCTCGTGAGACGCATCTTATCTTACTCGGCATCTTATCAGGATCCAATCTGTTTGCAAATGCGAATCAGATCGCGATAAGCAGTAGACGGGTTAACGCACTCGTGCGACGCATTGCCGTCTGCGAAATGTGTGGTTTGTTTCTATTTTCATCTGTGAATAGACCGCCTCTTTGCTCCAAAATCATACTCCCAATAGCAAACAGCGGTACAATCGTATCAGCTTAAAGTCCCATTTTATTCATTTCGGTTCAAAATAGCTCTTTTGCTGACAAATATTGTCGTCTGAAAATGTATCGTCTGCTACAAAATAGTGTTTGTTAACTTTAATCCCATTTATTTTAAAAACATTACCACACTTTCCAAACAGTTTGAATCCTGATGAGATGCCGAGTAAATCGGCGTCTCATCTGGACCAAACTGTCTGCATAGGTAACGACAGACGCGACCCTAGCAGCGAAAGCGTTACTTAAATACATTTTATTGAGCTATTCACAATGTGTTTTCTCCACCACACCCAGCATTTTCACCACCGTTATATACCATAGTATTTATTCATGATACCCCCTCCCCCACAAGAGTGCGAAAGAGTTAACCCTTTCCCTGTTGAATATCCATCTAACAAATCATGGATATTACTTAGATCGTTTCTTATAATGGCATTTGAGCACAGACCGAAACTGTAGAATCATATATCTATATTATGCTAGAGCAGACCCTAATAAGAAAGCTCCTATAGGAACCGTCTGATATGGGTCTACTCTGTTTGCAAAAGCGTGAAAATGCGTTAATATGGGGGAAAGAGTTAATCAAATACCTTTTTAGTCGTTCACAATGGGTATTCTCCACCACATGCTGCACTGTCATCACCGTTATGTACTAAATTATTTATTCTCGAGAACCCGATCAGAGCAGGGAAGAGTTAAATACATTCTATTGGGCCGTTCACATTGAGTATTCTCCACATCACGCAGGACTATCACCGCGTTATATGTGTACATCAGACCTCTCCACAGTGTTGGAATTAGATATCGGCATATTCTGGAATGGTTTACAATTTATCTCGAGGAGTTTTGAATGGGGACAGTAAAAAGAGAATCGCCGTCTATCGTCGTGGTTATACGCATGTGCGAGTTTTGGTTATATAAAAATACGCAGTCATACATATCACTAACCAATAAGGAGTTTGAATATTCAAGTATTTGTAGAAAACATGGTGGAATTTGAAAAATAAAATCATTTGAATCGAGAATGCCGCCATGTTTATTCAAACAAACATGATTATTTAATTATCAGATGCTCTCTGAACAAATTGCAATGATTATTTTATTGCGGACAAATTCGGGTTAGGGACGTCTCAGCTTCTATTTTTAGACATGCATACTTATACTCGATGGGGCTGAACTGATTATTTGTGCCTATGCCGTTCCCCGCCCATTTAATATTTTCTTAAAATAAATTATCATGCGAGTGAAAAGAAAACATCTACTATTTGTCCATTAATCAGTTAAAATATTTGCTTCCTGGCTTGATTCTTTTAAAAAACGCATTTCATCAGCGGTGGTTTAAGTACTATAACTGATAAATAAGCGGTGTTTATCACCGCACACTCATTAGAGTAGTGGGGTTGTGTAGCAAATGTGCTTAAATTGTATGTTCCGGCGCGGGTTCGAATCAACCTGTAACCAAAATGTTTCATCTCCTTTTTCTCTTTTTTCTCTTATTAATATAATTATGTTCGTTAATTTTCTGTTATTCCGTAAATATATATATGCATATTTACAGAAAATTAAAAATAGTTCTATGGTTATAGAATCATTATGCCTTAGAAACGACTACTAACCCAGAGCCATGCCTGTATATGTCCTAGACTGTGGCGATTGATAGACACAGTCTTCGTTCTGTTTATAGCGCACATACTATTTGATATGCACAATAGTTATTTATAGAACCCCATATACGATCCGGTGCCAAACAATTGTAAACGGCACCTGTATATAGCAACTGTTTGATAAGAAACTGCTGCAGACCCCTATTTGTTTGTTTTTTTAAGAAGCAAACTTGTTATTATTTATTCTTGAGAATCCTGGCAGAGAGTGAAAGCTGAGATACATTGACTTACTCGACACCAGATCTGGATCTAAACCGTTAGGTGCAGTAAACCCCTCTAAAGCGAACATTCTGTAAAGCAACATAGGTGTTCTCTTTACACAGTAGCGGTCAACCGTGATTACCTATGCACACAGTATAGTCCCAGGTCAAACACAGTTTGGATCCAGATGAGACGCTGCATCATGCAGTATCTCATCAGGACCCACACTGTTGACACTTTAACCATATTTTTGGCAAAGAAATTATTTTTAAAAACTGAAGCAGACGACAATGGGTGATGAAAAATTACTTGGCATACAAAGAGTCAATAGCAAGTGGTTGCTTACCGTAGGACGGAAGTACATGTAATGCAGAAATGGGATATTTCTGCAAAAACGTTAAACCTGTATTATGCAATCACCTGCCTTTAAGACCCAGAATTGTGCCTCTTTTTGGTGGTCAATGTCTGCACTGTTTGTTTATGATATAACAAAAATATGATTATATTGTTTTGCCACGACATTAACTATGTTAATTAGTTGATATTTAGGACAGGTGGTTGCTTAAAGCAAGGTGAAAGTAAAACAGAACGCTCCTTGCTTTAAGCAGCCACCTGCCTTTCACACAAATGAATGATGTAATTTAGTGGCCGTTATAGAGAGGTTTTACTGTATTTTAATAGATATTGTTATCTATTTTCTTTTGCAGTATCTCAAACAGAAAGTATTCAAGTACATGCGAGTGCAATGGAATACTGTGAATATAACAGAGTAATATAATATGGAGCGTTCTGTTTTACTTTCACCTTGCTTTAAGCAGCCACCTGCCTTTAACACAAAATACTTGGTGTAATTTAGTGGCCGTTATAGAGAGGTTTTACTGTATTTTAATACATATTGTTATCTATTTTCTTTTGCAGTATCTCAAACAGAAAGTATTGAAGTACATGCGAGTGCAATGGAATACTGTGAATATAACAGATAACCAGTTGTCACAATGGACATCAAGATTGTCGTGGTACTTCTGACTCTAACTGGTAACGCCAACTGTCAGACTCTGGCACAGTCTAAAACACTGATGTCTGACATGTTAACGGGCTACGACAAGCGCCATAGACCAGTGTCGGACCAGTCACAGGCAATCAATATCACCGTGTCTTTCGACATCGTCGCCGTACAAGATTTCGACGAGGTAGAGGAGAAGTTCTCGGTCGTTGGAGTTTTGTATTTGTCCTGGACTGATGAGAGTATTGTTTGGAACCCCTACAGCTACGGTGGGATCTGGTCCCAGCTGTACAGGATCGAGGACGTGTGGTACCCGATTCTGATTTTAGCCAACCCTTATAACTCTGTGACAGATATCGGCGATGACTGGATGACAGTGAGGATATTGTATAACGGACAAGCCTACTTCAGTCCCGGGGCCGTGTTCAAGTCAACATGCAGCGTAGATGTTACATACTACCCGTTCGATACCCAGGTGACATTTTTGTGTTTGTGTTTAAGTTTTATTTGATTATTTGTATTATCCTCCCAATTTGATCTGAGACTCGGTTAATTTTTGGCGTGTTTATCGGGACTGTTCGTAATGTTCTGTGACAAAAAATAGCAAACCAAAAGCGGGTAATAATCATGTTCCACGAGGGTTGTATTCTTATAGCGCCTTTTTATACATGTACCTTCGGAAATTACCGATAATAAACGGAATATGCATGAGTCTCAGGTCAAATTAGGAGGATAATACTATAGTCTTCTTTTTATGCTGTGTAAATAAAGGGGATGCCTCACTAGAACGTATGGCACGAACGTATGCGAGCGTATGGGAAAAAATGCTAATTTAATACGCTCGCATACACAGATATACGCTAGGAGTAGCCTCCGAGTAGGTCAAGCATACGTCGTACACGTTTCAAGTACGCTGCCATACGTCGATGTACGTACTCATATACGCAGAGGCCGAAAATATTTTTTTAACACGCAAAAAAGCGTATACGAGCGAATGAACTATACGCTACGTATGGAAAGTACAAAAATGAGTCATGCAGGAAACACCACATACAGAACAAACACTCGCCCGAACAGCAACACAAGGAAACAGCAATGTACATAGGTAGAAAAAACAACAGGAGACGCACAAAGACAAAACAAACATAAATAGGAGGACGATGGAAGTACCGCCTTGGAACGGTCAGTGACAAAAGTCACCGGGGGTTTAAACCGGTTTATGGGCGCCCATAGCTACCTTAACATCGGCAGAATTACTTTGGCGTTCCATAGTATGGAACGCCACAGCTGCCTTAACATGGACAGAATTACTTAGTAAAGCGTAATATGGTGTACATATTCAAGTATATCATGTTCATTTTTATTATATGATGACAATTTTTCATTATACGTTGTGCATTTATCATTATTATATATGATGTGCGTTTGTCAATATACGATGTGCATTTGTCACTATATGCTGTGCATTTGCCAATATGCATTGCGCAGTTGTTAATATACGATGTGCATTTGTCAATATACGCTATCCATTTGTCAATATACGATGTGCATTTGTCAATATACGATGTGCGTTTGTCAATATACGCTTGGATTTGTCAATATACGCTGTGCATTGTTAATATACAATGACAACTTTTCCTTATACATTGTGAATATATCATTATACGATGTGTGTTTGTCAATATACGCTGTGCATTTGCCAGTATACGATGTGCATTTGTCGATATACACTGTGCGTGTGTCACTATGCGCTGGTCATTTGTCAATATAAGATCAGTGTTTGTAAATACATGATGTGTGGTTGTACATTGAGCATTTGTCAATATACGATGTGCATCTGTCAATATATAAAGAACATTTTCAATATAGGATGTGTGAAATTGTAGTTTGAAATGTTCATGATAAATCTGTTTCCTGAGAACGCTTTCTTAATGGTTAAAAAATAAACGAAATTGTAAATAATTTTAAGTTGAAATTATCCCTTTACTCCAAAGATACTAATTTTACTACAATTGTAAATAGAATAGATCAGATCAGAAACTTCTATAGGAACTGTCTTATAGGTCAAATACGCTTCCCATACGGTGGCATGAAGGCGGCCATTAAAGCTATCTTATGGATAGCGTATGAACAGTAACGTAATTGTAACGTAAATCTGACGAATGACTAGCGTATATAACGTATTTCTGGCTATTCGTATGCTACTCATGTGCTCACATGCGCTAAGCATACGTTACTCATATGCTCGCATGCGCTACTTATACGCTGATATACGCTACACGGACGCTGACATAATTTGACACACGCTCGTATACGTTTCTCATGCGCTGCATATACACCAGATATACGGTACGCATACGCTATTCATGCGCTGCTAATACGTTCATCGAAGATAGTGGTGGAAAATTCGCGTTCATATGCTCAAAAGTTGTTCGTATGACCAGTTGTTCATACGCAATCCATACGTTCGTCTCAGACGCTATATCACATGACATTTAACCCTTTACCTTATGATTTGTTTTACATGTAAGAAATAAAGGCATCATGAATATTAATTGGTTTATATAAGGCCGTGAAGAACAAGGACATTTTAGACAATGACAGACACTATAGAATTATCTTGTATATTTCTTAAGCAAACAGAGCAGACCCTGATCAGACCACAGGTGCCCTTCGCATGCTATGTCTCAACAACAACTCCATCACAAATACATTATTATTTAATCACATGTCACAAGTATCTAAAACATACCAAAAGATAATTTTCTGAAACAGCCAAAACAAACAAAAATTAAAAAAAAAAAGTTTTCTTTGCGAACATCCCTGCTCTATAAGTAATTATAAGTAATTACTTATTATATAGAGCAGGGGTGTTCGCGAAAAAAAACACTCCTTTTTTTCAAGAATATAGATTTATTCTCATTTCGGTTTCAGCTCAACGTACCGTATCATTTGAAAGCGTATATAATTGCTAAAACATTTTCTTTGAATCTTTCCAGAGTTGCGAGTTGCTGTTCATTCCCTGGGGATTCAGTGACACGGAAATGAGTCTGATTTCAGACAGGTCTGACGTTCTGCAATCTTTCTACTCCGAGAATGGCGAGTGGGTCCTCGAATCCACCAAGGCTGTTCAGAACACAGTGTCCGGGTTTGACACCGTCACATTCACCTTCAACATTAGACGGAAACCACTGTTCCTTGTCATCAACGTCATCTTACCAATCATCTTCATGGCTGTCATCAACATTCTCGTGTTCGTCCTCCCTGTAGCTTCTGGCGAGCGCGTGTCCTATGCCGTCACTGTACTCCTGGCCATCGCTGTTTTCCTTACCCTTGTCGGTGACAACCTGCCCAAGACCTCGGAGCCCATGTCCGTACTGTGCTATTTCCTCATGCTGATACTGATTATCAGTACACTCATGTGTGTCGTCACCATCTTCAACCTTCAAATATACCACAGAGACAGCAACGAGGTGCCCATGTGGTGCCAATCATTCACTAGCATAATGAAGTGTGGAACATATTGCAAAAAATCCAAATGTAAAAAAGTCGACGATGAACAAACACCGACTGGTATTGGTATAAATGACGAAAAGAAACCAAATACCAAGCATATAACAAGAGTAATAGCGTTTAGTGATGAAACTGGTGACATCCAGCGAGAAATCACATGGAAAGACGTGAGCGCAGCCGTGGACAGGGTGTCCATCATTTTCTTTTCAATAACTTTGATTGTGTCTGTTTCAGTTTATCTTAATATTCTCAGCAGCAACAGATCACCGTAGTCTTAGATGGGTAATCGTGCCACATTTGTGGATTTGCAAGCAGTGTATTTCCTGATCAGGATCGGTGCCTATAACGCTGTGGTTAGTCTCAGGCGCGGATTTAGAGGGGGCGGAGCCGGCGTACGCCCCCCTAAAATTTCCAAAACAATTTTTTAGTAATATTTTAGATCTATATACAGTAAAACCTCTCTATAACGACCACTAAATTGTGTTAATTAGTTTGGTATTTAGAGCCGGTGACTGCTTAAAGCAAGGTGAAAGTAAAACAGAACGCTCCCATAGCCATCTGCCTTTAACACAAAATACTTGATGTAATTTAGTGGTCATCGTATCTACTAAAAATCAATAAAACAATGATTTAGTAGG
The DNA here is from genome assembly GCA_963576725.1 of Azorinus chamasolen. Taxonomy (NCBI): domain Eukaryota; kingdom Metazoa; phylum Mollusca; class Bivalvia; order Cardiida; family Solecurtidae; genus Azorinus; species Azorinus chamasolen. The sequence goes on along the minus strand of OY755246.1, from coordinate 36,256,955 downwards.
TGTTTTTTTTCCCACCAAATGACAGAAAATTCGGAATAAAGAATATTTATTATTATTACATATGATAAATTTAAAGTAAAAACAGCTTAGATATTTAAAGCCATATACATTGAAATTAGCTATTTTTATATTTAATAAATAAAATATATACATGTACGTATAATTGATGCATACTTAAAATAACACTGTAACTAGTTATGTTTATCATCCTAAAGGGAGATGATAACTTATCCATATAGGAACTTTTTGCATTACTCGTACCCTGCCTTAACCCTTTCCCTCATATAAACCTGTTTTCACGCATTTCCTAGAGGAGCCGTCTGATCAGGGTCTACTCTGTTTGCTAATAGAATTTGATAAATATGTTTATTTGCTTTCTAAAATGTCTACAACGTTCCACATTCCCTATTTCTTTATAACTATTTAGTTAATGAATATTCAGTAGGGATTGAAATTTGACCCTTAAATACAGAACAGGGAAAGGGTTAAGCAAACATCTGCTTTTTAAGACTTGGAGTCTCCTGTGTTCAATTATTGAATGGTCTCTTAAGACAGCGTCTACTACATATAATACCTACTGGGTTTTGCACATTTCAATTCAAGAAATGTATTTTAAAAGGGCATTTATTCTGAGTAAAATAATGACTATTATTCAGCTTGATTAAAATTGACACAAAAAAACGTTTTTAGTAATTTTAGTAAAGGCAATAGATCTAATTGATTTGCAGATTAATACGACTGAAAACGTGAAATACTCGTTAACCCTTTCGCTGCCAATGCCGGATCTGTTATTACCTATGCAAACAGTTTGGATCCAGATGAGACGCCGAGTAACTCGGCGTCTCATCAGGATCCAGACTGTTTGTTACTGTTACTATGTTTTTGAAACAAAAATGAAGAAAATCAAAAGAATGAAAAATTGTAGCAGACGACAAAGTTAGCAGACGACAGAGTTTGGCAGCGAAATGGTTAAAGGGGGTAAATCACGGAGCGACACAAAACTGCTAACATACGTTCGTGAACAAAGAAATGCGGTATCCCGTACTTCATTCTCAGTGTTGTTATACCTTCTGATCCTTTGAGATCATGAATTTCAGTACTTCTTGTTCTGAAAATTGAATACCGCTTAAGCCGGTGCTAGGGGGCGTGAGCAGTGTTGCACTTTCAATTACTGTTCATGAACAGACTCAATAAAACCGAGTCTGCAATTTTCTCTTTTTGTGTTGCAATTTTTGTCCTCAGGGGATCACCTCCCTTCAGAATTTATACTATACGAAATAGTACAGTCCACTTCGGGCCTAATTGCATTATAGTGACCTACAAGTCCGCCCGAAAATAGCTTCAGACCCTCATTCTTCGGCTTCGGGCCTTAAATTATTTTCGGGCTGACTGGTAGGTCAGTAAGGTCACTATAATGCAATAAAGCCCTCATTGGGCTGTACTATATATATTTCTTATATGGTTTCTATTGAAATGCTTGTTATACTGTGCTTCGTGATCAACTTTCTTTTACTTCCGATTTGTTAAAAAAAATAGGAAAAATAATTAGTCGAGAGCCAAACAGCCTGGATACTGAAGTAGCGCCGAGTTACTCGGCTTCTTATCTGGATCCAACCCATGTTCAAATGATAGAGCGCGTCTAGCAAGCGAGGTTTAATACTGATTGCTCTAATATGCTTTAAGTAGTGTGTTGCGTTAAAGTAATGCAGACTTTTGTTAATACATTTTATAAATTTATATGTGTATAGTGTGTATGTGTGGGTGCCTGGGGTGATGTGGGGAGACATCTGTTTTTGAGACAAAACCTTTAGTTATTTTTAGATCGCAGATGTGGATGTAATTTGTAGCAGCATGTTTGCTGAAATGGGCATAATTAACTCATACACTACTGCAAATTTTGTCTTCTGCTCCAATTTCCACCTTTTTACTTGTCTTCAAATCTATTTAAAAACTAGTTATAGTAACAAACAGTTTGTACCCTGATGAGTCGCTGAGTTACTCAACGTCTTATCTTGAGCCAAACTGTTTGCATAGATAAATAGAGGTGTGATATCTAAAGAGTTTCTACTGTAGAAAACACGCGCCTCATTTCAATCAGATACATGAGCTGTGACGTTATATACTGAGGTCTCGCTAATGCGACCATATAATGCATTTACACAGGAGTTTGTAAAAGCAGGTGGTTGCTTAATGCAGGGCAAAATTTATGCTAGAAGCTCCTATAGGAGCTTTCTATATAACGTGTGTCCTGCATTAAGCTACCACCTATTTTGAAATTCAGAATTAGATTTTTAGTAGCTATTATCTCGAGACATTACTGTATTATACTGGTCTATTTCTAATTAGCACTTATCTCGCATTTGAAAATAACGTCTGCTCCAAGTTGGATATGGTACAACTTTAACTACTTCCGGTCTATCGAGCTTTGATGCACTGTGTCAAACAATTTGAACCCTCGTGAGACGCATCTTATCTTACTCGGCATCTTATCAGGATCCAATCTGGTTGCAAATGCGAATCAGCTCGCGATAAGCAGCAGACGGGTTAACGCACTCGTGCGACGCATTGTCGTCTGCGAAATGTGTGGTTTGTTTCTATTTTCATCTGTGAATAGACCGCCTTTTTGCTTCAAAACCATACTCCCAATAGCAAACAGCGGTACAATCGTATCAGCTTGAAGTCCCATTTTATTCATTTCGGTTCAAAATAGCTGTTTTGCTGACAAATATTGTCGTCTGAAAATGTATCGTCTGCTACAAAATAGTGTTTGTTAACTTTCATCCCATTTATTTTAAAAACATTACCACACTTTCCAAACAGTTTGAATCCTGATGAGATGCCGAGTAACTCGGCGTCTCATATGGACCCAAGCTGTCTGCATAGTTAACAACAGATTCGATCCTATCAGCGATAGCGTTACTTAAATACATTTTATTGAGCTATTCACAATGTGTTCTCTCCACCACAGCCAGCATTTTCACCACCGTTATATACCATAGTATTTATTCATGATACCCCCTCCCCCACAAAAGTGCGAAAGAGTTAACCCTTTCCCTGTTGAATATCCATCTAACAAATCATGGATATTACTTTACTTAGATTGTTTCTTATAATGCCATTTGAGCACAGACCGAAACTGTAGAATTATATATCTATATTATGCTAGAGCAGACCCTAATAAGAAAGCTCCTATAGGAACCGTCTGATATGGGTCTAATCTGTTTGCAAAAGCGTAAAAATGCGTTAATATAGGGGAAAGAGTTAATAAAATACCTTTTTAGTCGTTCACAATGGGTATTCTCCACCACATGCTGCACTGTCATCACCGTTATGTACTAAATTATTTATTCTCGAGAACCCGATCAGAGCAGGGAAGAGTTAAATACATTCTATTGGGCCGTTCACATTGAGTATTCTCCACATCACGCAGGACTATCACCGCGTTATATGTGTACATCAGACCTCTCCACAGTGTCGGAATTAGATATCGGCATATTCTGGAATGGTTTACAATTTATCTCGAGGAGTTTTGAATGGGGACAGTAAAAAGAGAATCGCCGTCTATCGTCGTTGTTATACGCATGTGCGAGTTTTGGTTATATAAAAATACGAAGTCATACATATCACTAACCAATGAGGAGTTTGAATATTCAAGTATTTGTAGAAAACATGGCGGAATTTGAAAAATAACATCATTTGAATCGATAATGCCGCCATGTTTATTCAAACAAACATGATTATTTAATTATTAGATGCTCTCTGAACAAATTGCAATGATTATTTTATCGCGATCAAATTCGGGTTAGGGACGTCTCAGCTTCTATTTTTAAACATGCATACTTATACTCGATGTGGCTGAACTGATTGTTTGTGCCTATGCCGTTCCCCGCCCCTTTAATATTTTCTTAAATGAAATTATCATGCGAGTGAAAAGAAAACATCTACTATTTGTCCATTAATCAGTTAAAATATTTGCTTCCTGGCTTGATTCTTTTAAAAAAAAGCATTTCATCAGTGGTGGTTTAAGTACCATAACTGATAAATAAATAAATGTATATATGTATGGTTATAGAATCATTATGCCTTAGAAACGACTACTAACCAAGAGCCATGCCTGTATATGTCCTAGACTGTGGCGATTGATAGACACAGTCTTCGTTCTGTTTATAGCGCACGTACTATTTGATATGCACAATAGTTATTTATAGAACCCCATATACGATCCGGTGCCAAACAATTGTAAACGGCGCCTGTATATAGCAACTGTTTGATAAGAAACTGCTGCAGACCCCTATTTTTTTTAAAGAAGCAAACTTGTTATTATTTATTCTTGAGAACCCTAGCAGAGTGTGAAAGCTGAGATGCATTGACTTACTCGACGTCAGATCTGGATCTAAACCGTTAGGTGCAGTAAACCCCCCTAAACCGAACACTCTGTAAAGCAACCGTGATTACCTATGCACACAGTATAGCCCCAGGTCAAACACAGTATGGATCCAGATGAGATGCAGTATCTCATCAGGACCCACACTGTTGATTCTTTAACCATATTTTTGGCAAAGAAGTTATTTTTAAAAACTGAAGCAGACGACAATGGGTGATGAAAACTTACTTGGCATAAAAAGAGTCAATAGTATGTGGTTGCTTACCGTAGGACGGGAGTTCATGTACATGCATTGCAGAAATGAGATATTTCTGCAAAAACGTTAAACCTGTATTAGGCAATCGCCTGCCTTCAAGATCCAGAATTGTGCCTCTTTTTGGTGGTCAATGTCTGCACTGTTTGTTTATGATATAACAAAAATTTATTGTTTTTGCCACGACATTAACTATGCTAATTAGTTGATATTTAGGGCAGGTGGTTGCTTAAAGCAAGGTGAAAGTAAAACAGAACGCTCCTTGCTTTAAGCAGCCACCTGCCTTTCACACAAAATACTTGATGTAATTTGGTGGCCGTTATAGAGAGGTTTTACTGTATTTTAATAGATATTGTTATCTATTTTCTTTTGCAGTATCTCAAACAGAAAGTATTCAAGTACATGCGAGTGCAATGGAATACTGTGAATATAACAGATAACCAGTTATCACAATGGACATCAAGATCGTCGTGGTACTTCTGGCTCTAACTGGTAACACCAACTGTCAGACTCTGGCACAGTCTAAAACACTGATGTCTGACATGTTAACGGGCTACGACAAGCGCCATAGACCCGTGTCGGACCAGTCACAGGCAATCAATATCACCGTGTCTTTCGACATCGTCGCCGTACAAGATTTCGACGAGGTAGAGGAGAAGTTCTCGGTCGTTGGAGTTTTGTATTTGTCCTGGGTGGACGAGAGTATTGTTTGGAACCCCTACAGCTACGGTGGGATCTGGTCCCAGCTGTACAGGATCGAGGACGTGTGGTACCCGATTCTGATTCTAGCCAACCCTTATAACTCTGTGACAGACATCGGCGATGACTGGATGACAGTGAGGATATTATATAATGGACAAGCCTACTTCAGTCCCGGAGCCGTGTTCAAGTCAACATGCAGCGTAGATGTTACATACTACCCGTTCGATACCCAGGTGACATTTTTGTGTTTAAGTTTTATTTGATTATTTGTATTATCCTCCCAATTTGATCTGAGACTCGGTTAATTTTTGGCGTGTTTATCAGGACTGTTCGTAATATTCTGTGACAAACAATAGCAAACTAAAAGCCGGTAATAATCATGTTCCACGAGGATTGTATTCTTATAGCGCATTCTTATACATGTACCTTCGAAAATTTATCCGAAGATTACCGACGATAATAAACGGAATATGCAATAGTCTTAGGTCAAATAGGGAGGATAATAGTAAAGTCTTCTTTTTATGCTGTGTAAATAAAGGGGATGCCTCACTAGAACGTATGGCACGAACGTATGTGAGCGTATGGGAAAAATGTTAATACGCTCGCATACACAGATACACGCTAGGAGTAGGTTAGGCATACGTCGTACACGTTTCAAGTACGCTGCCATACGCCGATGTACGTACTCATATACGCAGAGGCCGAAAATAAATTTTTTTGAACACGCAAAAAAGCGTATACGAGCGAATGAACTATACGCTACGTATGGAAAGCCATAGTTGCCTTAACATCGGCAGAATTACTTTGGCGTTCCATAGTATGGAACGCCATAGCTGCCTTAACATGGACAGAATCACCGAAATATGGTGTACATATTCAAGTATATCATGTTCATTTTTACTATATTATAACAGTTTTTCATTATACGTTGTGCATTTATCATTATATGATGTGCGTTTGTCAATATACGATGTGCATTTGTCACTATACGCTGTGCATTTGTCAATGTATGCTGTGCATTTGCCAATATGCATTGCGCATTTGTTAATAGACGATGTACATTTGTCAATATACGCTATCCATTTGTCAACATACGATGTGCATTTGTCAATATA